>PVHT020003144.1:6505255-6521838 GCA_004024745.2 Catagonus wagneri | reverse complement strand
GGGGTGGGGGTGGGTGGGGGAGTGAGGAACCCACACCTTTTCAGTTCTGAAATAATGACTCCCCTTTCCTCCAGTCCGTGATTTCCATAATTTCATACAAAACAGGACTGTCAGTTATCTCTTACTAGAAAATAGAAAAGCAGACTAGTGGAAGAAAACTTGGGCCAAATGAAATTCCTCCTTCTTACGACATTAACCAGTCCCATCCAGATTGTTCAACTCTCAAGGGGAAAGCAGGGCAGAGAGAATTCAGAAAAAGGCTATTTCACTCCATCCTGAGAATATGAACTCAATTGCCCAGCTGTATTTTTGATAATCTGAGTTTCAGAGAACCCTAAAAATAACCTTTATGAATACTTTCTGCTGTCTTCTTTTTGCTCTCCTGTTTGCCTCTGAGGATTTTCAATAATTCGGAAATACCAGCGGTATATATTTTTTGTTTCTTGGGTTGGGATGGACCCTAGGTGGTTTTCCTGTTAGCCATAATTCCTTAGAAGACTTCCTGTTTTGGAGAAGGGCTGTAAGTGAAACTTACAAGTGCTCACCGCAAGAACCCCTCACCAGCCAGCCTCTTGATACTATTTCAAACACTCCTTTTGGTAAGATAATGTATAGAGAGCTAAATTTTACTAAAGATGGGTAATGGTGAAATGTTAATGTTTAACTGCCTGAGCTTTTGTTTTTAGAATCAAAGTTTAGCTTTTCTTTGAATTATTTATCAAGCTGTTTGCCCACAGGCCTTCTTTAGAGTAGGGCAAGGTGAAGGGGGGGGGGCATTGCTAATTTATTTAAAGCATATGTTGACATAAGATTCTCAAACTAGCCTTTTGGAAAACAGTAATAACTAAACCATGTCTATAAACATCCCACCTTTGGGACTGTGAAAAAAACAAAGAAAAAGAAAAACCTCATTACTTTCATAGAAAAGCAGCCCTCAGTTAACAGTTAACTAAAATATTGTATGGCAATCCCTCCTCCTTCAGTATAGGACCCTTTGGTAATATACACATATTTATACATAATGTAAATATACATATGCATGAGGGTAGATGTTTATGTACATAACATAACAAAATATATACATACCCCAACTGAATACATTTGCATATAACATGCTCATGTGTAATATACCAAACTTCTCCGATTAACAATGCATTCTAGGACAGAGAGTCTTGAAATAAGAGGAAGAGCGAGCCCATCTTCTTCCTCTTGAAAAAAAAATTTTCAAAATTTCTTTACGAAATCCGAATTGTGCCCACTGGAGATAACACCATATAAGTCAATTAAAAAAAATCCAGGCAAAGTATTCATGTTTTCAGCAACACCATGTAAAATACTATAAACTTATTTTATGTAAAATAAAAAAGGGTTTGATAGTTTAGAATTTAAAATGTAAACACGCTATTTAAATTTAGGTGCTTTTTGTCCCCCTGCCTACACAAATGAAATACTGTTGTCTTCGAACAAAAATTAAATTCAGTACGCAGTGGAAAAGAGCATTAGTTTTATTTTCCATTCTGCTGTAAAGAAAATATTTCTAAGTAGTTTAATTCTGTGGGCCTTGATATCATTAAAAGACATTCGGTAGTCTAGTGATAATTCGAAATGGAAAAGCAAGTCGGAGGCGTTTATTTATATTTGAAATGATTTGCGCAGTATGGGGCGACATGTTCCTTATTTGCTGCATTTTAGATAGTACTTTGAATCTTTGCATTTTCAAAGACTTTTTTGTGGGTTAAAATAAGAATTACGGTTAAAAGGAATACATTGGCAAGGATCCAGATGCTTGTTCACACGCTGCAAATGTAAAGAAATGTTATACCTGAATGTTATGCTTGAAAAGTGAATTGTCCTCGTTGCTAAGAAGAATCAAGATGAGAAAGTTTTAAAATTTCTTGAGGACCGTGATAGGAGCTCTCTCATGTAATGAATGTTATTTTTTACGCATATACAAAATATTTTGTTGGCTTTCCTATGTTTATGTAAATGTATATTTCTTTACTGAAAAACATACACGGTGTTTAGGATGGCATGTATTCCCACGTGTAATTTATTGCTTGTTTGTTTCAGAAAGAGTATCTCAAAGACTGGTGATTCATCAGTGGTGTCTAAATATTAGCGATGAGCTTGTGAACATAAAAATCAATTTAGCCCAACTGCTTTTTGAGATTTGTTTTTGAATTTCTTTAAAAACACTGAAGTTAAAATGATGGAGAGACCACAAATGAATTTTTTTTAAAAGAATATTTCAGAAAAGAAGTAAAAACATTTGACTTTAGATGGGGTTTAAAATCAACTGCAAAAATAAAATTAGGCTTTTGTTTTAGAAAGTTTTCTATTTGATGGTGTGTCAAGATAGAAGGACACGTAGACTTTGTAAGAATCTAAAACTGCCCCGTGTGTATTCAGAAATCTGAAGAGTCAGTTACTCCAAAAATGTAAAAGCATCTTTTTCTGTGATTTCATTAATGAAATGGGTAGAGGACTATTTTAGTAGGCTCAAGTTACACATATAGAAAGATCTGTGAGAATACTTTGTGTTCTGTGGCCGAAAAGCAGGCAGAATTATATACTGTGGCAAATAAAACTCCCCAGGATGTAGGCATCCACGATCCAATTTTTAAAAAAATTTGTCAGAAGGAGAAAAATGCTCATTAACTCAGGGCAACTGTAAAATGTTGACAGAGAAGTTTCATAGCCAACAAGGCTCTTAGAAAACTTAGGATGTTGGTGGAGAACAAAGTTATTTTGTGAGACCATTTTTCACAGTGAAGTATCTTTTCAGTACTCACCAGTTTAAACACCAACTTCATAGACTAACCATGTCCTTTCTCCCTCCCGTCTTCTCTGCCCACCCCCCCTTTAAGTCTGTAAGCAGGTGGGTGAGGCTGTTTAGTGAGGCTCTGAGGGACCTGGGCGTGGTGTGTGTGTGTGTGTGTGTGTGTGTGTTAGGTATTCAGTCTCAAGGTTTAGACCTGATCAGTGACCCCATTGAGGGGAGATGTATCTGTGCTCTCTCCAAACATTTATTTTCTTTCCTCATCCAACTGCTAGCATCTTTTAAAGCGAGATGCAGGCGATGTCAATCACAAGCAAAATAAATCAGAGAATTTAATTAATTATTTGAGGAATTCAGGCATGGCTGCTCTCCTTTCTGCCCAGCTCTTAGTGGAAAAAAAGAAAAAAACAAGAAGGGTAAAATTTAAACAGTCTGGGTTGGCCAACTATAGTGATTGAAATTGTAAGCTAGCAATTAATTCTATAAGCTATTGCTTGATTCCTAACTGTACCAATTAGTCGTGATGGGACATACACTTGAAGAGATTTCCAGGTAGGACAGTTACTGGATTGAAATAAAGACGGTGGAGGGGCCTGGTTTGCCAGGTTTGGCTGAGTGCATTGATTGAAGTTATTAGATAATTGTTCACCTTTCTACTTAGCCCCATGAGGGGAGTCACACACACACACACATATTGTAAAATATTCTAAATTAATGTTAAATAGTCCAGCTGGGATTGCTCAAGTTATTTACATTCAGCAGTGGATTAAAATGTTAGCATTATACATTTAATGAATTAGAATCTTAGTCTCCTTTATGCCCTGACTCAGAAACATTTGCTGAGCACACTTTCGAGGGTCTTTTAGGGAGGACAGTTTTCTCAGTGTAACTGGGTGAATTCAGAGCTGCAGCGACTTTACTTTCTGCGGTGACAAAAATATGAGAGGACAGTGTTAGGTATCGTCGTCGTAGGTGGTAATTAGGCCCATAGACTACTTTAAAGCAGTCTTTGGGAGAGTAGAGTAAGATTGAGTATGATTTGGATTTAGTTTCCAGAACATCAAGAAACCTTAATTACAGGCAATTTTTAAAAGGATACCTGGTAGCAAATATTATTTTAAAAATAGTATCTATGTTCATCAGCTTTGCTTTCTTTCTCACAAATTTCTGGGGGATTGTGTCACCGCATTTTTGCATTCATCTAATTGAACAACTGAAGTATTGTCCTAACACATAAAGCCTAACAACGCCCAGAACAAATAAAAATGTATGCTAGGTAAAAAGAAGCTATTGCTGATTTTATATTTGCTCTACTATCCGGAGGGATCGGCCAGGTGAAAACTCTGGGCTCGTAATGCTTTATATTTATTTATAAAGTTGTTTTATGCCACTAACAGAAATTAGTTTCTTTGTATGCCTCCCAGAAAAAAAGTGTGATAATCTTTTGAATTTTTTTTAATGATTCGTCGTTCTAGAGGCACAGAAAAATAGGGAACTACTTAAGAGCTTTAATGTCCGCTTGTGCAGAAATTAAACATCCAGAAAGATTTAATGAATAAATGAAGGATGTTTAACAACGGGGCGGTTCAACCTAAGCCTGTACTTCTGCTATTCACAGCTACTTCACCAGTTTTTCTCCTTGAGCCTCCAAAACTTAACACGACGTGGGATGGTTACAGAGTCACTAATTATCCCTCACCCTGGACCCTTTTCAATAAAGTGATGCCATCCACTGAAGGTTTATGGCCAAACAAGATAATAGACTTATTATTAGGAAGTTCTCCTATCATAAGAATTTACAAGATTTGGGGGAAATAATACCTATACGGATATCTATTTTGCATCTTTCTTTTCTCATTTTTGAGTTAGGGCCTAATTCTCCACGTTGGCCATTGATCACGGTGGCGGCTGTTGAGAGGTAGCCATGTAATTTCTTTATCTTTCACCTGCAAATTACACACATTATTTTGCAGCTCAAAATAAGCATTCCCAATGAGTTGCATTCAGTAACTGTCTTTCACAGCATTAGTCCAGAACTGAGGTACAAAAGAATATTAATCTAATACATTCCAAAATTCAAATACTTGTGATTAATAAGCATTATTATCTATAAATAAGGCCCTAATGATACTTTGGCAGTGTTGTAAACACAAGAATCAGAGGCAATTATTGTCATTATTGTTCAGCAAGTACTTCTCATGAATACCAAATGGGTATTGCTGTCCAGCTACTTGGCAAGAAAGGTTCCCATAAAGAACCAGATGTTGGCCAATCAGAACCGGCTACTATTAACTGCCCTGAGCCCCAAATGCAGGGTCCTTAAAGAAAGGGAAGGGGAAAAAAAAAAAAACACCCCAAGACATCAAAAGAATCTTGATGCGATTAAAAAAAAAAAATCTTTCTCATAAATAGAAAAGCGTCTTGAAAATAGCGCTGTTGTGAAAGACTGACTTTGGTGAACTGGATCCACTCGCGCCGGTGGTGGTGTCAGCCGGAAGGGAAGGCCTCGTTTGTGACACTCAGCCCAGTGGGAATGTGCTGCCCTGGAAGTAAAATCAGTGGACAAAAATAGATTGCAGCCACCGCATAACCCTTCCAAGAGCAGAGGCATAAGCACATCCTTGTTTTTTTTTCCCCCCTTCCTCGGTCCATAGGACTCACTCCTTCTATTAAACGGGCCCAGCCCACCAGCCCAGCTCCAACACCAACACTGTGAGTGCATGCGTGTGTGAGTGTGTGTCTGAGTGTGAGTATGTGTGGGTGGGTGGTGGGGGACTGCTTCGTACAAGTGAAGTAAGTTCCTCACTTTCAAAGGAAACTGGACACTGTCGCACATGCATCCTGCACTCTGGGTCTTCGAAGCCGGTGCAGGGCCACGGTCGCCTGTGTCCATGAGCCCATTTTGGCTGGCAGTCTTAGTGAATTCAGTGGCATCGGTTAACAGCTTACCTGATTTTCGTGGAGAGGGACAAAAAAGTTTCGTGGGCATTTTGGTAAGGAAGAGGCGCAGAGGGCATCAAATATAGAGTTGTCTGTTTTTAAATTTTCTTGGGCCAAAGCTGATGCTTTACAGAGGTTAACAGGTATTCATCGGGGGCTGGGAAAGCACTGATTTGGTGTCCCGAGGCGTTGGTGAGACTTAAGAGAGGAGGGCTGGCGTGGCAGTGGGGCAGGCGATACCCGGAGGAGACCGTCCTTGGCTGTCAAGTTGAGTGTGGGCGTGGTTTTTATGGAGCATGCGCTGTGCACCTGCTGGCGGTGGGTGAGACCACCCCCCTCCCCAAGCCCAACCCCAACAGATGCCTGGCTCCCACCACTTCCAGTTTGATTGGATTGCCCTCTCTTGCCCTCAGGGAACTGAAACAGAGGTATTCCATTGTCCCCACGCTAAGCTGGGAGCGTCACCAGGACTTAGGGAGAGTGTCAACCTATGAGGTTTCCTTCTGGCTCCTTCTGAAAATGTTCTTGCCGCTCTAGGTCTGGACTTTGTCGTGGGAATGGGGTAGCCACGCTTGCGGAGGCAGGTAGCCGAGTCCAAAGCCCTGAGGTGGTGAGTTCTAACCCTGAGCCTGGGCACCATCTTATCTCTCGTCCACTTTGAACTCTTTTGAAAGAGCTGGAAGGTGAAGGATCCACCAGGATTTGGCAGCTTGTGTTCAGTCTCTGAGTTTGGGGAGATGAGAAAAGAGCTCTTCCAAGCAAATCTCATTTCCAAGCATAAAGACTCAAAAGAGAGTTTCTATGACAACAACAACAATACCAACAGTAATAATAACGACAACATTTTACTAGGGACTTACCAAAGTACTGAGCACCAAAGTACTGAGTACCGAAGTGTGCATGTGTGTGCGTTGTCCCAGTTAAGCCTCTGAGTGCCCTTTAATGCAGCCTGTGTCCCCGTTCCACCGATGAGCCCACCGAGTGTTCCAGGAGCCAAGTCACCTGCCCAAGTTTTGAACTCTGGTCACGCCTCTTGGAGACAGTGTACTTTTAACAGTAACGCTGTACTACTTTCCAAATTCTGGGGACCCCGCTGCTTTCTCCCCTTCTTGAAGTTCCCCAGATGTCCCTCCTTTAGTGACACCTCTGTGCTTGCTTACAAAGCAGTCCGTGACATTTCTGAGTGCAGCGCCCCCCAGTCTCACATCAAAACAAGGATGGAAAAGGCTCTCAGGACCTTGGTACACACCCGGACTGCAGTCAGCCCTGCGTCCCAGCCCTTCGTGATCATGAAAGCGGAAGAAGGCTCCGCAGATGAACCCGAAAGGAGTATTACAGTTTGGTTTGGGTGGTCCACTTACGCTGAGGTCTCAGAAGGTGCATGAGTATCTGTAAACCCTTGCACTAAATAGACAATGGTAGTGTGTCTGTTTCTCTGTATGCCAGCACCCTGGGGTGGGGGGGAGGGTAACCTACTGATGGGAAGCACCGCCCCCAGACAGGATGTTGGCTCTGGTGTGCGATATCTGCTTCCAGGCTGATGGAGGAGCCCGTGGGGCTGCGCTGGCTGGTTTTCTCCTCACTGTGCTCAGCTGGCAAACACCTTCACAGGGACCGTGTGGATGCTGTGCGGCCACAGGCAGAGCCACTGTCTTTAGACAATGGAGCCGTTTCAGACGAGCCCAGGATCAATCAGCGGGCCGGACTCTGTGCCCCCGGGGACAGCAGTGAATCTGGGCCACCGAGTGAGCGTGCGAGGCTGGTTGCCGGCGGGAGGAAAAGACGGGGTTTTGTTTGGGTTCCGAGAGGAAATATTGTCAGCTGTGGGACTCAGACATACCGGTTCTCCACTCGTGACAGTGACATCAAGGTTGAAAAAGCCTCGGTAATGATTTCATTCTAAATGAAATCTTCCTTGCTGCCACTGGCCCCCAAAGGGCCAAATGTTATTTGTAAAGGTCAAAGTGAAAAGGTTACATGGCTTTCAGCAAATGACTTTCACCAAATAATTAATTAGTTATTAATTAATTACTCTGCTGCCTCATTCCAAGAAAGAACTTGAGGCAGTTTATAAAAATATGTGACAGAAGAAACTAATTTGGGGAATATGAGCCAGGATAAAACCACGGCTATCATGGCATACCCTCGCATGCTTACTCTGCTTACAGATGTTTGAAAGAAGTCACGTGAGTGACACGAGATAGCGTTTGTTTTCTACATGGCAAAAAGAAAAAAAAAGAGAGAGAGCGGGAGAGGGAAATAATTAAGAGTTTTACCAGACGCTCTCAATCTATGTTAACTTAGATTTAAAAAAGCACTCTTTTCAAGAGGAACTATCAGTTCCATACGACTTGACTATGTTTCCTAAACATCTTTGATATAATGTGTAACCTCAAAGAAAATGTTCTGAAAAGAATTGACGATGATATATTTTGTTTTAAAAATAAAAAAGCTAATCTGGAGTCCATTAGAATTTTATATCGAAGAAATAGTGTTATGATATTCTTGGACAATTTTTTTTTTACGCTAGTAGTTGGCATTTTACTTCCTATGTTTACGTCCCATAAGATAATTTGACAGTTTGCAAAATATAGATCACGTCTGCTTCTTCCCAGTAAGTCACAGGAAATAGATAAGTGATATATGTTTTACTGTTTCTCCTACTTTTTTTTTTTTTAGGTATTCAAGAGTCAGATAGTCGAAAAGGCTCAGGAAGGTTCCATATATTTAGGGGTATATAAATTCATGCACGAAGCCACAAGCAGGTCATTTCACATTTCAGGTCTTAGGTTCTCATCTGTTCAATCGGGGCATGGGATTTAATTGATCTTTAAGTTGTCTTCTAGCCATACAATTCTGTGTTTTGAATTTTCTGTCATCTAGAGAATTCACTAATGGAAGCATGCCTTTAAAATATCTAGTTATATTTCCACTGGTACGGAACTTGCGGGGAGAGGAGAACACAGGCAGTCCTATTCTGCAGTGTAAATCAATACGCTGACGATGTAGCCATTCACAACACTTGTATTTTCACCTATTACAGAGCTGTGCCATCTCTTTGAATACAATACACTTTTATGCCCCATTAAAGCATGCTTGACATAGCTTTCAACTTCTTGCAAATACTGAGAAGTTGAAAAATGTAACATTTACAAAAGATACATCTGGTGCATATTTATATGACTTGGAAAAAGGAGTCATTTAAATATTGCTGAGCCATCTCCATGTTAGGACAAATGATATTCCTAGTCCACATGTGAAATTGGTAGTAAAATACATGTGGGTTTAAATTTCTCTTAGGACTTTTTTTTTTTTTTTGGTCCTTAACACATGTTAAAAATATGGGAATACTGATTAGGACTTAATTCCTCTATTTGAGTTGTTAGAATTGATTTCCCCAGAATTTTGTAGATTGCATCATTAACTCTAGTTTATATTCTAGGGAAGTTTTGCAAGGGGTTGAAAATAGCACGTTCTCCTTGGAAAGCTTGCTTTAATCAAGAAATACTTGGGGTTACCCCTTCCTTGATGTTTAACCCGCCTTCTGTAGGCTTTCTCTGTGAAATAAAAGGATTTTCATCTATTTCATGCTCAGGTGCCCTTTCCAGCATCATTCTTCTCTAGACAGAAACTTACCTCAGTCTACCTAAACGCTTGAGCCATGAATGCCCTCAGCATCTCTGCTACCCAAGGCATTCACTTTTACACTGTTCTTGTGGAGTTTCTGTGTAGTCTAGGCGAGGCGATACTAAAGAGTGTGCAGGGCTGTGTACGGATCAAGCTGGGAATAAAGCACACCTAAAAATCGTGCCTCTCTTCTAGAATGCCATGTGGTAGGGCATATGAAATGTAACTTGTACACTCCAGCTCACTACACACACACACACACACACACACACAACACTTTAATCAATGTTATGGGCTGTGCTTTAAACTCAGAGGAGTGAGAAAATCAAGGTTAAGGCTGCTCCGTTCTTTACTATGTAGGAGGAAAAAAGAGACAGCTATGTAAATGAGGGAGTTCACATCTCCTTGTCAATTTCTTATCTGTTGTCAGTTTGAATGATTTCTAAATCAGAAGAAGGCTGGAGATCTGTTTCCCCATCAGTTTTGAGGCTAAGGAATTTGGAGCTAGAGTTCTGAGCCAGAAAACAGTCCTGTTTTGAATTCAAAGGCTCTACTGCTGAGCACAGATGCCAGGCCGATGATAAACTCCAAGAGGTTCAGCTTGATATTTCAACCCCAAGGTCAGAGGAAATTCCTTGGAATTGGGCAAATGAAGAAAGCAAGTGTGGCCAGAGCACCTTTGCCAGGTAGAGCGCTGTGTAGTGGGCACTGCGGACCTCACTCAGGAGTGTAACTCTTGGCGTCTATGCATTGCACATGGTGTAGCTCCAATATCCAGAAGGCATTCTAAAATGCTCACTTTACAGTGAGTTACTATGAGGTCGTATTGACATGACCGCCAAAGCTGATGTGATCTATTGTGCAAAAATTCATAATTTGAGAGGTATTTCTTAGACAAGTTCTCTCAGACTTATTTTTGAGCCCTTAAGATCAATCACTCTGGGTTCAGGCTGCAAACCAGATTCTAACCTCCGAAGCTAGCACCCACCCTTCCTTTCTTCTCCTTTCCCAGATGCTTTCCTTTCTCTTTCTTTCTCCCTCCCTCTATCTCTCTCTCTCTTTCCTTCTTTCTTTTTCCTCCCTCCCTCCATCTCTCTCTCTTTCTTTTTTTTCTGTCCCTGTTGCTCTCTCTCTCTCCCTTCTTTCCTTCCTTCCTTTCTTTCTCTTTCTTTCTTTCTTTCTCTCTCTCTCTCTTTCTTTCTTTCTTTCTTTCTTTCTTTCTTTCTTTCTTTCTTTCTTTCTTTCTTTCTTTCTTTCTCTCCCTCCCCCTTCCTTCCTTCCTTCCTTCCTTCCTTCCTTTCTTTCCCTCCCTCCCTCCCTTTCTTTCTTTCATACCATACGAAAGTTCCTGGGCCAGGAATTATATCTGAACTCCAGCTGTGACCTAAGCCACAGCTGTGGCAATGGCAGATCCTTTAACTCACTGCGCTGGACCAGGGATCAAGCCTGCAACTCTGGGGCTGCTGCAGGAGGATTCTTAACCCACTGCGCCACAGCAGGAACTCCTCCAGATATTTTTCTATATTGCAGATTTATTAAAACTCTTTCACTATAATAAGAGGTGATAACTTATCCTGAGTTCAAACCCCCATGGAGACTATTTTTCAGGGGGATGGTTTGAAAGTATTCTCTAGCAAGACGTCTGTGGTCATGAGCTTCATATGAAGTCTGACAAATCACATATATCAAGCTGTATCCTGATGACACTAAAAAATCTGAGAACACTGGGGTTTATTTATTATTAATTCATCTTTCTAATGGCTGACAGAACTTTTCAGGACCAATTGAAATGACAAAAAAGAGACATGACTAAGGACTGAACCATCATAGGCCAAATTTCTATGAGGAAGGAAACAAGAATGCAGTTTTTTTTTCTAAAGGACCCAATTTGTAATGCTCCAAAGCACTGTCAAAAGCCTGCGAGCGTTGGGTGCCATTTTTGTCTCTGTTGGGAGAGCTCTGAGTGACCAGGCTGTCCCCTGAGAGCTCCACGGCCGGTCCCCTCTCCTTCTTTGGAGCCGTACCCTGGGAAGAGCAGCCTCTCCAGGCTTCCCTAAGTGACACTTGGTCTTTCTCTTGGGAATATTCTTTGCGGAAGCTCCCGGAACGGATCAAGCAACCACAGTAGGGCTGAATGGCAACGCCGGCCATAGCATTAGCCGGTTGGGTGAACTGTAACTCCTTCCATCGACAACGTATCTGTGTATTCATAGGCATGGATACTCTGCCTTCTGAGAAAAAGTGAAACAAAATGTGTCTGAAACTCCTTGGAAGAAACTTGCCCTAGAGGTCAAAAGTATCTTTCCGGCGCCCGGCTCAGTGTTGCCTGCCGCGAATACCTCCCGGGAAACGAAACGAAAGGTGCTGGAGAATAAACAAGCAAAAAAAAAAAAAAAAAGTTCTCTGACACACTGATTCAGATTTTTCCAAGGCCCTTGCCTAAAGCCCGGGCATCCCCCCTGGTACTCAAGGGCCGGCGTTATTCAGACGTGGAGAGCCCGGGTGTTTCTCCCCGTAAGGCCGGGACCGGCTCCTGCGGTCCGGGACCCGAGGCTTCTGCGCAGAGAGGTTGTGCAGCCACGCAGGTGAGAGTCGAGCCCTTTCTGCGTGGATTTCTAGTCTGGGGTCCGCCTTGAGAACTTTTTCTTCTGTTTCTTGAACTTCTATATATTTATTTCATTAATTATTTATGTGAATTCCAGGGCAGTTTTTCTAAGGACATACGACACGCGCATCGGGAGGGAGGTAAAAAACTCCAGCGTTCAGCCAGCTCCTTCCTCCCCGGTGAAGGTACTGTGGCCAGAAATCCAAACGATTCTTCTCTAGGTGTTGTTTAGAAAACAGCGCCAAGACATTTCGAAAAGTCCCAGGACAGTTTCCTAAACTGGATTTTTACTTTCTGGGATGGACCGCTTTTATCATTTTAAATAGAGAAATAGTTCCTTTTTTTAGGGCTGTTCTAAGACAAGGTTGTAAATTTCAGTTTTTCCTCATATTCTCAGCCAGCAAGATTTTTTTCTGAGAGGAAAAAAAAAATGACTCAAGGAGATCAGGAAATGTGCTTTTTAAAGGTATAGTTCTCCATAAGAAAAGGCATGGGCTACTAATTTATCTAAATAAAGTGGCCCGGACTATTCACTTTACCCTTTGGCTTCAGGAATTTTTCGGTGGCTAATCACCATGCAATACTGAATATTCATGTCGTAGATCTAGAATTTAAGGAAAGCGGTTTGCCAGTGATCTGCTGTGAGGAAACAGCGCAAATTAATTAATAGCGAGGAAAGCACATCCTGTGTCAATATCCTTAAACAGCTGGCCTGGTTGGACTGAAATGATTGATAATTCAGCTATAAATTCCAGTTAAGTTGGTGAACCAGTTCACTCAGGAAACACGTTAGATAGAGCTCAAAAAAAAAAAAAGAAGTAGATGGTTTTAGTAGATCAAAATTTAAAAGTGCTATAAAGGAATATGGACACATTCCGCCCCCCCCACCCCCGTGTGTTGTCATTTGCAAAGAACTGAAGAAAGAGATTTGCCAACATTTGGTGTAATTATTTGAGATGAACGTGTTAAGTTTTGGGGTGTGTAACATAGGAAAGTAAGTGGGAAAAAAGGACAACTAAAAATCCTGAGGCTTAAACAATACTATTTTTTAGAAACCTGGCTCTGTTTTGATTATTCAAAGGGTTTCCTTTCTCTTCTTTTGGTTGTGGCTTTTTAAGTAGCTAATGGTTTTATCAACATTCCTAACCTGAGTCAGATGATTTGGCTCTCGGTGATTTTTGGAGTGCCTCTGATGCCCGTTTTGAGAAGGAGTCAGTGTGTGTGGACTTTTTTGCAGAAATAATTCTGACCATTTCAAACCCTTCAGTGTTTATTTTTTTGCTTTTTTTTTTAATTTTGCTCCTTGGATTTTCTTCCCTTTTGTCCTTACCCCTCTTTGAATGTTTAAAATCACTCTCCCATCTGTACATTTGTTTTTCTTTGCTTTACTCTGGGATAAAGCTTTTCTTCTTTATCCCAACGATATTGCTGGATTTCTTCTCTGTCCCACCATCACTTCCCCCCTCAATGTCCTGCCTGTATCTGTTGACTCAACTTTTTTTCTTTTTCACGGCTGCGCCCGCGGCATATGGAAGTTCCCGGGCCAAGGATGGAGTCCAAGCCTCAGCTGTGACCTACGCCACAGCTGCAGCAGCACTGGATCCTTTAACCCACTGTGCAGGGCTGGGGCTCAAACCGGAGCCTCCACAGTGACCCAAGCTGCTGCAGTCGGATTCTTAACCCACTGCACTACAGCAGGAACTCCTGTTGGTTGCCTTTTACCCCTGATATCCTTATCTCTCCCTCCCCTCTTTGCTTTTATGGATATGGTAAATCCATAGAAGCATCTTTTTACTGTATTTTATGGATATGGTATGTTCTCTTCTGCATTTAGAGATTTTTCCAAGCTATTGGAAAGTTCAAGGCAATCTATGTTGATGGACAACAAATTTTGAGATGGTTTTCACTGAATTTGTAGCTGGCCTTTCTCCCTCACGTGCTTTCTTTTTTTCCCTATTTTATTTTATTTTATTTATTTTATTTGTCTTTTTAGGGCTGCAGCCCCAGCATGTGAAAATTCTTAGGCTAGGGGTCAAATCGGAGCTGTAGCCGCTGGCCTGTGCCACAGCCACAGCAACTCGGGATCTGAGCCGCATCTGCAACATACACCACAGCTCACGGCAACACCAGATCCTTAACCCACTGAGCGAGACCAAGCACTGAACCCGAATCCTCATGGATGCTAGTTGGGTTCATTACTGCTGAGCCATCGCAGGAACTCCTTCATGTGTTTTCTACAGCTGCTCAGTCCTATCCTCTTTCTCAAGGGGGCAGACATGGTCTTTTCTCCCTCACTTGTCTTCTTGGGTCCCTATGTCTAGTGGGCCCTGGCTCCATCGAGGAGACTGTAGGCGGAGAGCTCCGCTGAGCAGACTTACTGTAGGCCCTTTAGGACGGTCCTCTCATGGGCTGAATAGATGGAGCGTCCACACCCATCCTTTTGGAACAGACTTGGCCGGTCGCAGGAAGAGCCCTTAGATGGGCTGTGACACCGTGTGCGTGTCAAGTCAATGAACAGACGGGCAGAGTTCAGACCCAGACTCGCTCCTTGTCACTGTTGGTGTCACCCTGGGCAAACACCAAACTCTCGGCACCTCTCAGCATTCTTGGAGAGAGTAACTCCCAACTCATAGGGTTTTTGTGTGAGTTGTGTACTTGGAGCATTTCCAGTGAATACTAATTCCTTCTGCACTTAAAGACTGCAGAAAACTTAAAGCCTGCAAGTTAGACACTGCCGACACGGGGATGTGATGGCAGAAATAATGCCTGTGACTTTTCAGTTCTACTGTTTCAAAGCCTATCGGCTGTTGCACTTCATCTTTACCATGACCTCGAGGGCTGCCGTGGACTCCAGGCCCCTCAGCTGTGGCCCTCGCGGGACCACTGCTGCCAGGTGATTCACTTGGGAGGAAAGAAATGCCCACTGAAAAGCCATGTGAAGGTCTTGGCGACGAAGAGATCGTCCTGAGTGTAGAAAATTGGAGTCTTTCAGCCTCGTAGAAAAGAGGAGTTTTATGTTTCATTCCCAAGTTCAGAGAAAAGAAAACCTTTCCTTTTCTTTCCTCTTTGCTGTTGTTGGCAAGACTCTGTAAGACTCACATATAAGGCACACTGGGCCAAATTTTCAAAGAGCCTCTATGCTTTGCATGTGTTAGATTTTTCATGCAGAACTACAGCTCTGGGTGGTGGGGAGGTTTGTGGGGTGGAGGGAGGAGGGTGGGCACAGATGGCTTTTCACATTTGCCACCTCACTTTGAATGTGGAAATGTACTAATTTTGTGAGACTTGATTTTCTGAAAAGTAGAGTTTCTTAAGGAGGCTTATATCTTGAGCAGTACAGTCTTTAAATGAACAGTTCTGAAAATGAGAAGGAATCTGGGTCTGTCTGATGGATAGTGGTTATTGTTTGAAACAGAGCGCCACCGAAGAGACCCCAAATTCCCTTGCAGTTTGCGTGGGTAATAGTGACTTACAATTGTTGGCAGGTCGCGTCAAACCTTTTCCCTGGGCACTTTCTGTCTAGCATAGACCCTCGCGAGGGAAGGATTAAACGTCTCGGGGTTAGTGATTTGATAACAGAAAGTCTTGAAGATTTGGATGTAGAGTCGTCTTTTCCCACGTGACCACAGTAACTTTAAAGGCTCTTGTTCTGGTTCTTTGCCAGCTGTGTCTGTATCTAGGGAAGGTTATGATGTTATGGAAAATAGCCATCAAAACCTAAGTGGCTTAAAATAAGAGTTTGTTTCTTGATCCCATTTCATGTCCATCATGTGTCCTATGAGGTTTCTTTCAGCTGTAGACATTCCAAGGGACTCAGGACGATGGAGGTCCTTCTTTCACCTGGTCCCACATGTGCCACAGGAGGGGGACGGGGACCTGGTGAAGTTCCCCTGGCTTCTACAGCCTCTGCCCAGAAGTGACAGGTGTCACAGTCTCTGCCCAGAAGCAACACCTGTCACTTCTCACATTTCATTGGCCAAAAAAGTCACATGGCCGTGACTGACTTCAGAGTAACTGGAGACGTTCAATCCTACTCTGAGCCTAGGAGACAAGAAGTATAAATCCACTGTCTATGATGACCTTGTCTTCAGTTAAACAAAACCTCACAAGGCAGGGATTTCTCTATGCTTGTGGTAATTAACACGACCAGTGCACACTTCTCTGCCCCAGTCGTTTTTGAACCTTGCTTAAAAAGTGTCACTTATCTCCACAATGGTCTCCAAGAATTGAGTGTTCTGCATCCTGGGACTCTTCACGATACTTTGAAATGCTTTCAGTGACAGTGATTATAGTGAAAATATTGGGGAGGAATAAAAATTCACCCACAGAGAGAAACACATCTCTTAATCAGTTGCTTTAGCTCCATTTTTTTTCTTTCTTTTGAAAGAGTCTTTCAAGTCTTAATCAAAGAACATCTTTGTGATCAGTTTAATCAAAAATTGATGGATAAGGAAGTTGAGATTCAGAGAAAACAGAGAGAGCAGAACTTTCAAGTCTCCACTATTTGAGCTTAAGTGTTTAATTCATTTTTTGGGGATTTGACTAATCATCAAAACCACCTCTATCACCTCCGTCACCACCACCACCATCACCACAGCTCCATCACCACCACCACCACCACACATCCATCAC
>PVHT020003144.1:6411197-6501534 GCA_004024745.2 Catagonus wagneri | reverse complement strand
AGGGATCCTTTTTCTCCACACCCTCTCCAGCACTTCTTGTTTGAAGACTTTTTGCTGATGGCCATTCTGGCCGGTGTAAGGTGGTACCTCATCGTGGTTTTGATTTGCATTTCTCTAATGAGGAGCGATGTTGAACGTCTTTTCATGTGTTTATTGCCATCTGTATGTCGTCTTTGGAGAATTGTCTGCCAAGATCCTCTGCCCATTTTTTGATGGGGTTGTTTGTTTCTTTGGTGTGGAGCTGTAGGAGGTGTTTGTAAATTTTGGAGATTAATCCCTTGTCAGTTGAATCATTTGCAAATATTTTCTCCCATTCTGTGGGCTGTCTTTTTGTTTTGTTTAGAGTTTCCTTTGCTGTGCAGAAACTTTGAAGTTTAATTAAGTCCCATTTGTTTATTTCTCTTTTTATTGTCCTTACTCTGACACATGGATCTGAGAAGATGTTGCTATCATTTATGTCAGAGAGCGTGTGGCCTATGTTTTCCTCTAAAAGTTTTATAGTATCTGGTCTTATATCTAGATCCTTAATCCATTTTGAGTTTATTTTTGTGCATGGTGTTAGGAAGTGTTCTAGTTTCATTTTTTTACATGTAGCTGTCCAGTTTTCCCAGCACCACTTACTGAAGAGGCTGTCTTTTGTCTAATGTATATTCTTGGCTCCTTTGTCATAGATTAGTTGACTATAGATGCGTGGATTTAATTCTGGGCTTTCTATCTTGTTCCACTGATCTATATTTCTGTCTTTGTGCCAGTACCATATGGTTTTGATGACTGTAGCTTTGTAGTATAGTCTGAAGTCAGGGAACCTGATTCCTCCCGCTCCATTTTTCTTTTTCAGGATGTCTTTGGCTATTCTGGGTTTTTTGTGTTTCCAGACAAACTTTAAACTATTTTCTTCTAGTTCTTTGAAAAAGGTCCTTGGTAATTTGATAGGGATTGCATTGAATGTGTAGATTGCCTTGGGTAGTATAGTCATTTTGATAATATTTAGAGGCTTTATCTATGTATTTATTTTTGTTTTTAGGGCCACACCTGTGGCATATGGAAGCTCCCAGGCTAGGGGCCTAATCAGAGCTGCAGCTTCCGGCCTACATCACTCACCACAGCTATGCCACATCTGAGTCTCATCTGCGACCTGCACCTCACGGCAACGCTGGCTCCTTAACCCACTGAGCAAGGCCGGGGATGGAACCTGCATCCCCATGTTGACTAGTTAGGGTCTTAACCCGCTGAGCCACAGCAGAAACTCCCTTAAAGGCATTATTTAGAAATCGCGGCTTGCTGTTTTCATTTTACGCAGTGACCTCTTAGCTGTTTGAATCAGAGCATGCTGTTCAGCTTGGCTGTGTCATTCTGATCATCAGTATCTTCTTCCTGGCTGGACGGCTATGGTTATTATATGACTTTTATTTTAGATTTATAAAAGCTCTCTGGAATGCAGACAAATGCACTGAGACAGTCGCGTTTGCTCAGGAGGCAGTTAGAAACTATAACAGTTAAGTTTGAACGAGGAGATGCTGTGTTCCAGGCAACCTAAAGAATTTTACATCCATTATTTCACGGAGACTTATTATTTTGCAGTAGCTGTAATTCTCATCATTTCACAGGTGAGAAAATTGACAACTCAAAGAAGACACCAACTTTCCCGTGCCCACGGGGACCTGACAAGTGGCAGAGTTGGGCTGCTCCAAGGTCAGGTTGGTCTTCTCGCCCAGGCACTGGGAGGCTGGGGTGCTCTGCATGGAGCAGAGACCTGGGTGTTTAAAGATGGACTTCAAAGGAGTTCCTGCTGTGGTGCAGTGGGTTAAGGATCCAGCATTACCGTGGCATAGGTTGCAGCCGTGACTCATTTGATTCCTGACTTGGGAACTTCCAGATGCCATGAGGGTGGCAAAAAAAAAAAAAAGGAAAGAAAAAGAAAGAGATGGTTTTCAAGCTCCTGTAGCAAAAATTGGTGAGTGCAAAATGTGAGGCTGGGTTCTTCCAATCATCCTCTCGACCTCCATGGCAATTCTCCTGCACAACGTCCATGCACTTTCCAGCAGGCTTGTCCACGGAAGGGCTCGTGTGGGCACACCCTCAGTCCCACCCCAGCATGCCTCCTCCCGGGGCCTTTTCCACAGGAGTACAAAGACTGGGAACCTCGCCCACGATTATTAATATTTTTAAAATGTTATTCTGGCTCCTCGCAGGGCCATATCAGTTTCAAAGATCGCTGTCAGGGTGGGAGCCGCTGAAGCTGAAATGGCCTGAGAGCGGAAACTTTTCCTGAGTTGTGCCGTCGGTGGAATATTCATAGAAATGTAATACGACACAGGATGCCCAGTCGGTGTTAAAACTTTGTTCCAAGCCGTATTTGCTGTTTGTAAAACTGGCCCCTTGGGGACCGGCTGGGGATAAGGGCAGATGGGGAGTGGGCTGGGCTGCAGAGTGACCTGAGACAGGGTGATGGGGTGGGGGGAACTCTTCTTGCCACACGAATTGGGGTCTGGGTTGAGGGGGATAATGGGGTCCAGCCTTTCCTGCTCTGGGAGAAATATCTTTGCCTCGAAGGTGGACACCTTGCCCTCATGTTGCCACCTAAAGTTTGTGCCCAAGTTTGAGATCTCAACTTTGGACAAGTTCCTGCAAGTTCACCGCGTGGTGTTTCTGCAAGCGCAGAAGTGATGCTGTTTGCTTTTTCCTTGAAAGGCTCCTGATTGGGCTATTGATTATTAAAAAAAGGAAAAGTCTTGGTGGTATGGATCCTGATGAGTGTCATCTTCAGACGCTGGAATTATATCATCAAATGAACCAAAATGATCATCTACCGATGACCCAAATTTCCTTTCAAGAATTAATAAATATCTCATCACCCCCCCCAACTGAGGAACTCTACTCATCTGCAGTTAATCTCATAATTAACATTTAGCAAATTGCTGCCTTAGTGCCTTAAATGAGGTATGTGCCTGGTGGGCTGTTGATTAGAACCCTGTGCTAATGCGGTCACAGGTTTTGTCTCCAGGAGGGCTGGCCAGGGATTGAACCTGAGCCACAGCAGTGACCTGAGCTGCTGCAGTGACAATGTGGGATCCTTTCTCTCTCTCTCTCTCTCTTTCTCTTTTTTTTTGCCTCCCTGGGGCATATGGAGTTCCCGGGCCAGAGATCAGATCTGAGCTGCCATTGTGACCTACATCGCAGCTTTGGCAGCTCCAGATCCTTAACCCACTGTGCCGGGCTGGGGATTGAACCTGCGTCCCAGTGCTCCAGAGATGCAGCCAATCCCGAACAAAGCTGGATCCTTAACCCACTGTGCCACAAGGGAACTCCCCACCTCTCTTTAAAAAATAAAACTAAACAATTTTAATCACTGTGCCCTGGCAGAATGCTTGGTATATCGTGGAAGCTCTGTAAATATTTGTCCAATGAGTGAGTGAGAGGATGAAAGAATCAGATGTAGAAATGGTTCCATTTAGGCAAAGGCAGTGTTTTTATTTTTATTTTATTATTATTATTTTTCCTTTTACCTTATCTAGCTGCACCTGCGGCATATGGAGGTTCCCAGGCTAGGGATCTAACAGGAGCTGTAGCTGCCGGCCTTCACCACAGCCACAGCAACGTCGGATCTGAGCCGCGTCTGCAAACTACACCACAGCTCATGGCAACGCCTGGTGCTTAACCCACTGAGCGAGGCCAGGGTTCGAACCCGCAACCTCATGGTTCCTAGTTGGATTAGTTTCCGCTGCACCATGATGGGAACTCGTAAACAAATTTTGTATTGAAGTATAGTTGATTGACAGTGTTGTGTTCATTTCTGCTGTACAGCAGAATGATTCACTTATACATGTTTATATTCTTTTGCAGATTCTTTTTCATTATGATTTGTCACACGATATTGAATATAGTTCCCTGTGTTATTTTCTCATTCTTATAAATTTTGGCTAATCCATAGGCAAAAAGCATATCAATGTTCTCATACTTCACATTTTATTTTTTTTATTATTTTTTATGATTTTTATTTTTTCCACTACGGTAGATTTATACATTTTTTTTTTGGCCTTGCCCCCAGCATATGGAAGTTCTAGGGGCAGTGATCAAATCTTTGCCACAGCAGTGACCTGAGCTATAGCAGCAACCATGCCAGGTTCTTTATTGGCTGAACCACCAGGGAACTCCACATATTTTTTTTTTTTAATTAATAGTGACACCAAGTATTTTTTTTTTTTAATGTGGCCATTTTAACATCTTCCTTGCAAATTACCCAGTAATGTTTTCTAAGAGCCATATACTTGGGGGGGCAATATGCTTACTCTTCTGTTTCATGGGAATTAATTGAACTAACCTATTTGCCTTTTTTTTTTTTTGGCTTTTTAGGGCCGCTTCCACAGCATATAGAATTTCCTGGGCTAGGGGTCAAATCGGAGCTTCAGCTGCTGTTCTATGCCATAACCACAGCAACGCAGGATCCGAGCCACATCTGCGACCTACATCACAGCTCATGGCAACACCAGATCCTTAAATCACTGAGCAAGGCCAGGGACTGAACCCAAGTCCTCATGGATGCTAGTCAGGTTCATTACTGCTGAGCCAAAATGGGAACTCCCAGAGTAACCTATTTGAATATGTTTGAAACCTACACAGCAGTGCACAAATGGGTTGGCCGGATTTGTGACCTGGAGGGTGAAGGTCAAAAGGAGATAAGCTGAGGACGGATGGGGAGAGGCACCTGTGAGAAAGGAAACGAGGCCTTAACCTAGAGATCTGTTACTGAGAAGAGGCCACGGTCAGAGGCAATGCAGGGGCTGGCAGCTGGAATTGGGGTCAGTTAGAAACAGAAGAGAGCAAGAGGGGGCCTGGGGGCTAGAGAAAGCCAGAGACTGTGCTCAGGGCGGTCCGGGCCTCCCTGGGGTGGGGGTGGGGCAGGCACCTCCGGGGGTGTCCCCAAACCAGCAACTGAGAAAACACCAGCAGTATTGCTTCTCTGCAGACTCACCTGAATTCCAGTGTGACCACGGCAAGTGTGTTTCAGAACAGAAGGGGAGGTCCTTTAGCCAGAGCACACCCGGCTTTCCAGGAGGTCCCCGGAGTAGCCACACCTAGACAAACGCAGGTACGTGGCGATGAATGCAGACCGGAACTGCACCGAAACTCCCCCGGGCATGCACTGGAGCCCACTGTCATAAAATTACGTAGACTCATATATCATTATAGATAAATGTGTTAAGTATAAACGTGTATGATATACATTGTATATTATGTATGTAACAGATGGATCTAGGCATATGCCTGCCTGCCGTGGTTATTTGCGGAGGTGGTTGGGACCTGGGACAGGGAGAGAGAATTTGCTTTGCTTTGCTTTACGTTTCTAAGTGCCGTTTCGCTTGTTACAATCCGTAGTCATCACTTCTCTAATTTGAAAACGATCCAGTAACGACAAAAAAAAAAAAAAGTGACCGCAACACCACCCTGCTGCAGGGCCGGCCACTCACGAGGCGACAGGAGCTGAGTTCTGCGCTGTCACCGGCGCCCGTGCCGACGTGGACAGGGAGCGCCGGAGATCACACCTGGGCTCCACAGGACGCCAAGCTCATCGCCGTCTCGCGCTCGGGTGACGCGGGGCAGCGTGTCGCCTTGGCAGGCAGGACCCTGTGAACAGGTAAGACATTTCCCGGGCTGGGAGTAAACACAGGCCATCCTTCCAGATCAGGTGTGCGTCTCCGCCTGGCAGGGAGGCAGCGGGGATTCGCTGCCTGGCAAAGAACTTGAGCTCGTGCGGGAGGGGGAATGAGAATTCTTTAGTTCCAGGCCTGCCACGGGGTATTCGCCTGGGGCTCTATGTTCTTTTTACACCAGGTAAAGCTGCTTTAAGGCAATGCTGCTTCCTCATGGGCCAGGCCCTGGGCCAGGGCCCTCAAGTGGGGGACAGGCTGAAATGACCTTGACTTTCTGGATGGGGGATGGGTAGTACCTGGGGGACCAAGAAAACAGTGTGGTCCGTGGTCATGACAATCTGAAAGCAACAGAACCGCGAAGAGATCAGGGCTAGGCCGTTCTGGATCAGAGGCAACACAAGGTGGGAGAGCGCCTTCTAAGCCCATGGGGAATGAGGCGCTGGGCAGACCAGGAGGCAGAAGGCAGCCCAGCTCCCTGGCAGGTGACTGGAGAGCAGTGAGCCGGGCAGGATGGAGTCTGAGACGCCAGCGGGCACCAAGGATCATGTTCCAAGTCAGAACTTACCCTGAGGGCAGAGACAAGGTTAAGTTCGCGGGGAAACCCTCATCCTAAGGCCTCACCAGAGCCTGAATGCACGGGTGTACAGATTGGCTGAGCGAGCACCAAACGAATCCCCAAACTGACGTTCTTTGCTTGGAACAGATCCTATTTTATGTGTCCTGGTACATGAAAAATCACCCCCATTTAGATTTATTTTTGCCCCAAGACTCAGCTTCAGTGGTGAGAGTAAAAAGTCCGATGCTGAGAACGTGCTTGAAACGAGAGGTTAATGAGACGTGGCCTCTGCGGCCTGGATCCCCGTCTTCACCATCCCCATCAGGCAGAGGAGGAGACGGCCTCAGAGAAGGGAGCAAAGTCTCAGCAAGGCCACATCCTCGTGCGCAGTTTCGGGGACGCGTGTCTTTGTTCTGGGGACCTCTCCGTGAGCCCAGGGCGAATGGCAGCCACGGTGGTTCCTTCCCGTGGCCTTGGGGCTTTGCTGCTCTGTGAGAGCTGGTGGGGCGGGAAGGAGCCCTGGGTTTGCAGCAGGCATTCCTGTTACTCCACGGGGCAGTGGGGGCCCTGGCCCGTGTCTGCTCAGCAGGTGGATGGGAGACTCGGCCCTTAAAACATCACTCTCTGACCTCCTGATCGAAGTGCCCACATCTGGAGGTTGGGGAGGCACCCAAGGAGGTGGAGAGAAGTTCCAGCCTTCTCCTCCCATCCCAACACTGAGTAACGTGCACTGTGCGCTGTGCTGGTTTTGGACATGCTGTCTCTCCACGGATAAGCACCTGGGACCTCTCTTCTCCTGGACCCCCTTGCCTGTCCTTCTCCTCCTTGAACTTGTCTCCAGGGGGGTCTGCTATGATCACTAGGTCACCCTTATTTATTTATTTATTTATTCATTTGGTCTTTTTAGGGCCACACCTGAGACGTAGGGAGGTTCCCAGGCTAGGGGTCGAATTGGAGTTGTAGCCCCTGACCTACGCCACCTACGCCACAGCTCACAGCAACGCCAATCCATAACCCACTGAGCGAGGCCAGGGATCGAGCTTGTGTCCTCATGCATACTAGTCAGATGCATTTCCGCTGAGCCCAGACGGGAACCCCTAGGTCACCCTTATTGTCTGAGGTCCACTGAGGTCTGTCAGCGTTTGGGGACACGCATGGCATTCAGATGAACAGTTAGAACTCCAGCCCCCTTGCGGTCTGTATTCACTGGCGGGAGTCCCACTGGGAACTCTTGGGGGCAAATCATTTCATTTGCAACTTAACGGGTAGCACACGATACAGTATAGACCTGGTTGAACTTGAACCGAGGGGACCCGTGGTACTCTCCAAGTTCCAGTTCTGGAGAGGAAGGGCAGGCGAGGTGAAATGAGGACTTGAACTTGAAATTGGCAGACACCTGGGCGTTAGCGTGAGGTGGAGAAACTCATGAGGGCTGTGGGCTTGGGTAGATCTGCGTTTCTGACCAGTTCTGCATTTACGGTTGTGGGGCGCTGGCGGAGACACTTGTTAGACCCGCTTTCCACTGCTGGACCGTCGGTAGCCTCACCTCCCGCATCAGATAGCGGTGAAGCACGAAAGCAAGAAAATGCAACTCTCTGGCATACAGGGGACCCGCAAGAAATACTAGTTTTTATGCTTCTCGATCCTCAATAGTTTAATGAGTCCTTCCAAAATAGACCATCCTTCAGAGTGGAATCCTACCCGTTTGTGTTGTTGCTGGGCTCTCCCAAAGGAAGTTCAATTCCTTTGTTTGGTTTGTGCTAAGTTGACTTGGCCCCGAAAAAGGGAAAAAAGAGAAAACCTGGAGTCCCTCAAACAATGACCCTTTTTAAAGCCCACATTGGACTCCAATTTCAAAGAATATTCTTATTAACATGCGTTCTTATAAATGGAGCGCCACTCATCAAATATTTATAAGGAGTAGCCTGAGAAGCCAGCGCAGCGCTCGGCAAGCCTGGGGACTTTTCCCACAGGCGCTGCGGGTGGCACAGGCAGGGGACACCCTTTAATTTTATGACATGGTTCGGGGGCTCCAGTGCAAGCTAGTCCTGGCACGGTTTTTCCTGGTTCTGGGCCTATTCTAGAGATTTTCAGGACTCCCATGTAGCCCGGCCTGGTAGGCAACTCCCTTTGAAGTCCATGGGAGCTCTTTGCATGGAAAACATACACAATGGGGTGTTGATGCGAAGAGGAATCAGGCCTGATGTACGTGGGGGAATAAAGGTACTTCTCACCCCAAATGGTAGCTCTTTAGCCCAGAAACGATGGTTTGATCATGAAATAAAAGAGCCCACGCCGGCTTCAGGAACCCTACCATCCGTTTTCTCAGGAAAGGATAAACCTGCTAATTACCTGAGAGTTTTAATTAAGCAACAGGTATAGACAGTGCAGGGCTGTTTTTGCTTTATAAACATATCAATAAACATTCTCAATTCCAGGGCAACTTGCTAAACGACAAAAAGCTAAACATAACTGTCTTTCGAGCTATCACTCATCACGTATGATCATTTAGAAAAATATCTCTATTAGAGACAGTTAGAGATGTTTTTGGTTGAGAAAAGCAATCGCCCATTGAGCGCAAAACTGCAATTTGTAGGCAGGTTAGTAAATTAAATCACTCACTGTCTTTTTTTTTTTTTTTTTCCAATGGCTCTAAAAGTTAAAGGTAATTTGTGAAGAAAATGCTCAGTTTGAATTGGTTTGTAATATCTGTTAATGATCTTTAAAAAACCCCACTTATTCACAATCCTGTCCCCAGGGGGAAGTGCAGTGTGCTATCGGAAAAATTTCTAAAGTCTGAAATGTCATTAGCTAGTGATTTCTTTGAAGTAAAAAGCCCTGAAAAAAATAAATTATATAAGGTATACAAATGCGGAGGACAATCACTTTGATGAATAATATCTGTGTTTTTCATGCCGAAAAATACAACAATTGAAATCCAAGCTGCTAAATTACAGAGCTGTCTGTTGAATTACCTCCGTGCAGGCGTCCCCGCTCTGTTTACTTCACACGTATATTGAGTTCTTCCATATATTTATAGATTGTTGCTGTAAAAACAGTAGTGCGAGGAACACTTTTGATTATATTCCTTGTGTTTACCTTTTGGAAACGCAAGGTGTTGCCTAAATACAGGCCTACAGGTGTGCCATCGGGTTCTAACAACGGCTCGTTTCAGCGAAGCCTCTGCGATCCCGGAGCCGGGTGACGGGATCGGAGGTGCCCCTACGCCAGGCAGCTCCTGGATGCGTCCCTGCTAGATAGCAGAGCTGTGAAATCCTACACCAAAGGGAAAATTTCCTTCCTGACCCCAGCTGGCTATCAGTTTTTGCCAGGAAGCAGGGGAGTCTTTGTAATACAATATTAGTCGGTGTAACTGCAGATGCTGGTTTGGCTGCTATAAATAGCTAATCTTTTTTTTTTTCTTTTCCTTTTTCTTTTTTTTTTGGGGGGGGGAGGAGTTGGATTTTATAGTCAACCATTGGCTAGAGGTTAATTATACATTTCATAGGAGAGTGTTTCCTTGTGGCCAGCCTAAATCTGTCACCTTTTAACCCCGCTTTATATAATAAGGTTGGAAATGCAGACGCCTCCCCAGATCCTTCATTATTGTCGCCATTTTATACATTGGGTCTTTTTTTTTTTTCTCCTCATGCATCACTCACCTCTTAGCTAAACTGTAGAGGGTCCTGGTTTTATTGGTTTCTCCTCAGGGAAAGGCATGCGCTTTTTCCCAGTCCGGCTGACCTGAAGTCGTATGTGTGGCTCTTCTATTTCTTGCTCCGCAGCCGTCAGGAGGACGGGACTGAATCTGGCCAGTGCAAAGCTTGGATTATTGTCCACAAAGACGTTCTACACTGTTTTCTGTGATCCTCTCCATTTGCTTCGCCTGAGAGATGGAAATCAACATTTGAAACTTTTGGGGGAAGCTTTCTTGGGGTTCCACATGTGGAAGCGTGCCAAGAGGGGAGCGCGTGACTCAGTGCTTTATCCCCGAGGGAACACACCCCTTGAACCATCCCTGGACCAGACAGAGAACATAGCCAATGTCCCCAAGTGCCCCTGTGATGGGATGGCTCCTTCCTCCTCAAAGATAACCACCATCCTGATTTCTGACACCAGAGATGGTTTTTTCTCTTATTTTTTTTGGGGGGGGGCAGTTCGTCATATAAACGGAATTGAATGGTAGCTGCGTCCACCTTCCTTCTTTCATTATGTTGGTGAGCTGGATTTCTGGTGTTGGATGTAATTATTAATAGTTTTTCCACACTGTATTTCCTTCTGTTGTATCAGCTACACAGTACAGCTTTCCCATTTTACTCTCTCCCCTTTTCTTTTTCTTTTTTTTTCAAGTTTAGAGTCTCCTCTCCTTTTTTTCCCTTTTTTTTAGGGCTGCACCTGCGGCATATGGAGGTTCCCAGGCTAGGGGTCGAATCGGAGCTGCAGCTGCCAGCCTACAGCACAGTCACAGCAATGCCACATCCGAGCCACATCTGCGCCCTACATCACAGCTCACGGCAACGTCAGATCCTTAACCCACTGAGCGGGGCCAGGGATCGAACATGCGTCCTCATGGATGGTAGTCAGATTGTTTCCACTGAGGCAGGACAGGAACTCCTATTATTTTTTAGTTATAGTTGATTTGCCATGTTTTTGTGCCAATTTCTGCTGTTCAGCAAAGTGACCCAGTCATATATATATACACACACACACACACACACACATATATATATATAGAGAGAGAGAGAGAGAGAGAGATCGAGATCGAGATCTATAGATATATTTATCTGTATCTACTAACTATTCTACTCTTGATGAATGTTTGGGTGGTTGTAGTCTTTGGCTGTTTCAGAGGGGGCTTGGCGCAGGCTTTCCTGGGGACGTCTTTGGTGGTTGTGTGCCTGTGTCACTGTTGGGTGTGTCGACCAAAGGGAAACTTCCTACATTGAAGACTTGGCTTTAATAATGTCAAGCAGGTTTCCAGAGACGTTGTGTCCGTCGGCGCACCCACCAGCCTTGGGTCAGAGCTATGCCGCCCTTGCTAACATCTGATGTCTTAGTCTTTTTGACTCCGGTCCTTCTGGCGGTACATGGTTGAATCTCATTATGCCTTTGATTCAACTTTCTGGATACTTAGTAAGTTGAGCATCTGTCCGTGTACACTGACCACTGGAATATTTTGCAAACGGGCTTTCAAGTGTCCTGCTAATTTTCCTATTTCATCGTTCATCTGCTTATACTGATTTATAGGAGATACTTACATGTACTGGTAGGACCCTTTTTTGTCTCTATATCACTTACCACCGGAGCTTGACTTTTTATTTACTTTATAGTGTCTTTGGATGAAAAGAAGGTTTTAATTTTAGTGTAATCTAATTTACCGTTATTTTCCTTTATAGTTAGTGCTTTCTGCATCCTATTCAAGAAAGCTTTGCTTATCCCAAGGCCATGAAAACATTCTCTTATATTACTGTCTGGAAGCTTTATTGTTTCACCTTTCACATTTAGATCTGTAATCCACATGACATTGACTTTTGTTTATGGTGTGAGGTTAGGATCAAGTTTGGTTTTTCTCTCCACCCTACCCACTTATCATACACCTTTAGTAGAAAGACTTATTTTCCTTGGTGTTCTGGAGTGACACTTCTTTTTAAAATAAGATTTTAATTTTTTCCATTATAATTGATTTATAAGAAGTGACACTTTTGTCATAAATTAAGTGCTACTTATTTATAGAATGACCATATGACTTTTCCCTTTATCCTGTTAATGTGGTGAATGATTCAATAGGTTTTTGAATGTTAAAAAAGCCACACACTTCTGGACTAAACCAAACTCAGTCCATGATGTGTTATCTATTTTATGCATTACTGCATGTTTTGGTAATTTTTAGAACAGTATGTAGGGATGAAATTTACCTGTAATTTTCCTTTAGTGTAGTGTCCTTGCCGGGTGTGTTATCAAGGTTTAGCTGGCTCATTAAATGAGTCAAAAAGTGTCCTCTACACATTCTTTCAAAAATTAAAATATAAATGGGGGAGTTCCTGCTGTGGTGCAGTGGGTTAAGAATCCAGCTGCAGCAGTTCAGGTCGCTGTGGAGGCATGGGTTTGATCCCTGGCCCGGCGCATGGGTTAAGGATCGAGTGCTGCTGCAGCTGTGGCGTAGGTCTCAGCTGTAGCTTGGATTCAGTGCCTGGCCTAGGGACTTCCATATGCCACGGGTGCAGCCAATACATATGTATAAATCTTATACATGTCTATAAAATCTAATATAATGATTAAAAACATATGTAGTTTTTCCTAAGTGTATCAGGGCCCTCTGGAAAAATAGAACCCATAGAATATATATAGATACATATGAGGACAGCTAAAATAGGAATTGGCCTGCACAACTGTAGAGGCCAGGAAGTCCTGTCCATCCACTTCCCACAAACTGGGAGCCAGGAAACTGGTGGTGGTAACGCAGTCTGAGTCTGAAGGCCTGATTGCAAGGCTGGGGGGTGGGCAACGGTGTAAGTCCTGGTTGGATTCTTTTTTTCAGTTGAAGTAGACTTGGTTTACAATATTATGTTAATTTCAGGTGTAGAGCATAGTGATTCAGCGTTTTTACAGACTGTGCGCCATTAAAAGGTATTATAAGAGATCGTGATACAGCCCCCCCCCCCATAGATCCAAATGCTAATCTTTTCCAGAAACACCTCACAGACACACCCAGAAGTAATGTTTGATCCACTCTCTGGGCATCCGTTAGCCCAGTCAAGCCGACCCATAAAATCAACCATCACAGTGAGTGTTTATTCACCACAATTAGCTTTCATTCCTGGCTTCTGTATATTTTAAAATTAGACTTGCAGCAGGAAGCTGGTTTTGTGTGAGTTTTGCATGGGACAGGAAACAGAAATTTAGACTCTGCCCTAGGAGTTTCCACGGGGCACACAGCAGTAAGCTCACGCGGCCAAGGTTAAACTTTGTACTGCGTCTCAATCTCCATCACTCAGTCCGGTGATCAAGGCCCCTTCTGGGTTTCAAGGAGAAGCAGTAAGGTGAGAACCTTCTGGACGTGTGACAAGCATTCAGATAAAACACCTGATGGCAGGGAGACGCTTCAAAGCCAATTTCATCTCCTCCTTTTGGTCCCTCAGTCACTGTCCCACAGAGTTGTTGTTTTTAAATCTCATGGCTCACCCGTGTCTCCATGCCCACTTGCTGTTGTCCTCTATGGGGTGGCATTTCTGGAACACCTAGTCTTCACCTTAGCTTCTTCTCAGCCCTCCAGGTGCTTACTCTAAAAAGGAAAGCCCTGGTGCCGCTCCATTGCTTTACAAGGTCAAGTGCAGACTCATGAACACGCACACGGAGCCCCCCCCCCCCGCCCCCCTGCCACCGACCAGGCCGCTCCTGCCTTCCCCGCTTGCTCTCTGGCCCCCTCTGGGCACTGTTTTAACCCCCACCCCCGCCCTGCAGCTCCTGGGGTCTGTGTGCCAGCTTTTAGGTGAGCTGCTCTTTCTCCCTGGACTAGACTGTCCTTGTCTTCCTCATGCAGAGTCCCTTCTTTAGCAATTGGTTCAAACCAGACCCTGGACCCTTCCCAGCTCAGGCTGCGGGATTCCTTCCCGCCCCTGCCTCCGTCTCTGTGGTTAGCCTGGGAACCCTCTGTGGGCAGGGCCCAGGTCTCAGCTTTGGGAGATAGCAGGTGCTCAGTTAACTCTGGTGATTCAAACAGAAGGGACAATGCTGACTAGTTGAGTAGCTTGAGTTTCGTGTCATCTTGTTTTGGAAGCTGAGATGGGCTAAGGGCTAAGGGAGGCAGGAAGGCCAAGGTGCTGGAAAATTCTCAGATACCATCCCTTTCTGTGTAACTGAGTTTGGTCAAACGGTTAAAACGCTCTCACGATGGCGCCCGCTTTTTGAATGGATGAGCAGCAAGGATTTTCTGTAAAGACCGATTTTTTTCCAGAGTAACAAATTTGAACAATTGAAGAATTTAAATGAAAAAAAAAAATCCTACTGAAAAGGGAAATTGACCAAGATCCTTCCCCCTTTCTCTTATTAATAAAAGAGTTTACACAGAAACTCTCCAAGAAATCGTGTAAGAGATTCACAAGGATCATTAAAAGTCCCTACGAGACATTTACTTTCACTTTGTAAAACCGGCCATACCCTCCAAACCGTGTCACATAAAAATGGACTTTCTGGGGCTCTTCTATATGAATGGGTTTTAGCTGCACAGTGGTGCCATTCATTTTATTTGGCCCATTTATTGCAAGTCCATTCTAAATTTGGCCTTAATTATTTTTCCTTTCACAAAAATATTTTGTGGGATCTTTTTGAACCCTGACTACTTCCTTCTTGTCCCTTAAAACAGAATCCAGGAGTGTTATTTTTGTTCTCTTCTAATTAAAATAATTGCTTGGTTCCTTTTAACTAGATTCGTGCAGTTATTAGCCTAATACATGGATGGGTGCCATGGGGTGCTTGAGAAACAGAATGAAACGTGATCACGTAGCTTCACATGAAAAAGGTTCTGTGGTGCCAAGGACCATTTTTCCTTTCAGCTGGCATTTTATAAGGGCCTTTAGTAAACCCACCCCCACCCCATACCCTTACTAAAAGACGATTAAGCGAAAGAATAGTTCTATTTTCTTTATTAGGTGTACAGCTGACCCAGGACAAGTTGGAGAGGGGTATGGGGGTCTGGTTTTAATTTCTGGCCCCGCTTTGTCTTCCAGAATATCTGCCCGTGGAGGTGAAAGCTCCATGTGTCCTCTGCCAGGAGGGGGGTTGATCAGAGGACAGTGGAGGAAGGGGGACAAAAGTGCCTGGATGAAGTGTCAATCAAGAGTTGGCAGGACCCAGCCTCTAAAGGAAGTGTTAAAATAATGTTTTTGACATCAAGACTTTTCTCCAAGTTGATGTAGTCCCAGAGTTTGGCAACAGAGGCCCATGGGCTCCATCTGACCGGTTGCCTCTTTTTGTAAATTAAGATTTATGGGACCACAGCCACACCCATTTGCGTATGTGTTGTCTATGGCTGCTTTTGAACCACAATGGGGAGCGGTAGCACAGAAGCCGTTTGGTCTCTAAAACCTAATGGATTTACGATCTGGTTCTTTACAGAAAAAGTTTGCTGATTCTTGAGATGGTCTGTCCAAGCCACTGAGTATCCTCTAACTCTCCAGTCCGTGCTGAGGAATGTGTTTATAGGACCTTTCACAGTGGTCCTCGTTCGATGAGATGCTGTGGACCTTTGGTGATGTGCTGATGTCACGGGTGTTGGGACAGGTGTACCGGTGGCAGGAAGTGAGAAGGATTTGGCCCAAGAAGTCATGGTTGGAGAAAAGGTTCTGCCGTGATTGTCTCGGTGGCAGGTCTCCATCACGGCCGGGCTCTTCCTTTGTCTGCTGCCTGGAGGAGGAGGAGGTGTCCACCTGGCTGGAAATTCTGGCTTGGAGTGCACCTTCCTTAACCACTTTAAGACCGGTGATCAACAGGAGGACGGTGATCAACAGGGGGACGTCTGCTGCCAGGCCAGAAGACCCTCCCTCTGCCACCAGCAGGTGGTTGGGAGGGTCAAGTGGGAGAATGTGAGTTGAAGTGTTTCCTAAGCTGTAAGGAGCTGTCTTTGTGGCATAGATGTTATCTGTAAAAGCCCTGAATAAGTGTGACCTCTATTTGGCATGGGAGGAAAGGAGACTTGGCCTATCCAAGATCTGATAGTAAAGCCAACAGAAGTGCCAAAAGCTGGGTCTCCTGGTTTTAATCATGGCACTTTCTAGCACACCGTATGCTTCTGTTCGTCATGCTTCTTTCCACAGCTTCAGAAATGCTCAGTTCTTTAGTTCATTTGTCCCTTTCTTCCTTCCTTCACTCGTCAACAATATTGAAGGATCTGCTATGAATTGGATAAAAGGCTGGCTTTTTCAGGGAGAATGATGACGATTTAAGCAAGAGCTGGAAGGCTCTTAGACTGCTTGTGTTCTTGGACCCCCATGGCTGCAGTCCTCCAGAAGTACACACACTTCCGGTAAGATTTCCCCTGAGCTGCCCGAGGAGTTGGCCCTAATTTGTGACATGAAGGAAGAGAGTAGATGGGGAAGAGAGAGTAACCCTCTTGCTCACAAAATGTTGTCTGAGATGTTGTTTTCAGCAGTGTGTTTTTTTTGTGTGTGTGTGTGTGTGTGTGTGTGTGTGTGTACATACCAAGAAAGGAAAGGGAGATGCTGCAATGTTGACAGCAGATCGTATTGGTGACAAAAGGCTGGAGACCGTCTAGGTTTGGAAGATTTGTTAGTTACAGTTTTGTCCAAAGGAATCGGTATCAGAGACATTTTCACATAGGAATTGTCCAATTAGATGGCATATATTCAACATGCCAGATGTAGATTTATTTGATCATACCGTTCAAGCAGTCTTCATGCAAATTGTATTCATTCAGTGATGGGTTTTGTAATTTTTAAAAACGATTTTTATTTTTTCCATTATAGTTGGTTTACAGTGTTCTGTTAATTTTCTACTGTACAGCAAAGTGACCCAGTCACACATACATGTATCCATTCTTTTTCTCACATTATCCTCCATCATGTTGCATCACAAGTGACTAGACATAGTTCCCAGTGCTGAACAGCAGGATCTCATTGCTTATCCACTCCAAAGGCAATAGTTTGCCTCTATTAACCCCAGACTCCCAGTCCATCCCACTCCCTCCCCTCCCCCTTGGAAACCACAAGTCTGTTCTCCAAGTCCATGAGTTTCTTTCCTGTGTAAAGATTTATTTGTGCCATATATTAAGTTCCAGATATAAGTGATATTGTAAAGTATTTGTCTTTCTCTTTCTGACTGACTTCATTTAGTATGAGAGTCTCTAGTTCCATCCATGTTTCTGCAAATGGCATTATGTTGCTCTTTTTTTTTTTTTTATAGCTGAGTAGCTTTCCATTGTGTGTATATACCACATCTTCTTGATCCATTCATCTGTTGATAGTGTCTTGTAATTTTTGAAATGGTGATTATCAAATGTGCCTGGAGGAAGCAGCTTTCACAAAATATTAGATTTGCCATTCATGGTAAGGGAGGTGAAGTTCTTGAAAGTTTCTATTTTTTATTTTTTCCCATACCCGTGGCATGTGGAAGTTTCCAAGCCAAGAACAGAACCTGAGCCATAGCAGTGACAAGGCTGGATTCACTAGACCATCAGGGAACTCCTGAAGGTTTCTGTTTTTGGTTCTTGCCCTTTTAACAGGTAAGTTTGCCAATATTTCCTTCATAGCCAAATAGCCAACGTGATTGGCTATGCATACTGTTCAAGTAGCCTTGAACCTACAAGTCATAGAATTCTCTGAAACAAAGGTGCTGGTGAGGTTGCCTTATAAAAATAAGACAAAATGAAACCTTCTAGAATCTTCCACCATACAGTCGTTATCTGCCAAGACTTCTTGGAAGTACCATAGAAATTCCTGCCTTATTCTCCTCATTCTCTCACATCAGAGTCACAAACCCGCTGATGGAATTTGGGGGATGTGAGTATCTGTTCATCCTGGAAATTCTACTTCTCTGACACTCCCAGGACCCAGGACGCTGCTGTTTTAAGAAGCATAATTTGGGGAGTTCCCGTTGTGACTCAGCAGGTTAAGAACCCAACTGGTATCCACGAGGACCCGAGTTCGATCCCTGGCCTCGCTCAGTAGGTTAAGGATCCTGTGTTGCTGTGACTGTGGTGTAGGCTGGCAGCTGCAGCTCCCATTCGACCCTTAGTCTGGGAACTTCCATATGCCTCACTTCCATGTGGCCCTAAAAAAGCAAAAAAAAAAAAAAAAAAAAAAAAGAGAGAGAGAGAGAGGAAAAAAAGGAAAGGTAATTTGTTTCAGCACGGAAAGCATTTTTGTTGCAGGACTCAGCACTGATACAGATAATACTTTTCATCTCTCAGACATTTGTAAGCATTAACCAATTGATTTAACTTTCCCTCGATGAAGTGCCTTTTCTTCCACTGGCTGTGGGAAAACCCTTCTTTTTCTAATTTTAATCTTTGAGCAGGTATTCTACTGAAAAATTGTCACCACACTGAAAATGTTTTGTAGAGGAGAAATAAATCTTTCACTGCAGTGTAAAACTCCGCCGAAATAGATGACCTCCATTTCCTCAGTGTCTAAACCTATTTTTAAGCGATTAAGCAACGCTCTGGAAAAAAAGTAAAATCTCATTGAAAACGGTGGGAGCTATTACTGTATGGCTACTTACTATTAGCATTACCACCGCGACTGTGCAGGAAGTTTTTCATCACTTACACATGGGACTCTGCTCCAGAAAGGCGAGCTGGGTGAAGACTCTGTGGTGGAGCGTTCAATCCAAGCGTAAGATGTATTTCAGGATCTTGAGGTGGAGAGATGGCCTTGGATTATGGATTTTCCGGGTGGATCCTAAATCCACTTGTAACTGCCATTTTTTTCCCCTCCTTTTTTTCTTTTTAGGGCCGTACATGGAGGTTCCCAGGCTAGGGGCTGAATCCGAGCTGCAGCTGCCGGCCTACACCACAGCCACAGCCACAGCCACACTGGATTGGATCTGCACCTGCAGCCTACGCTGATGGCAACGTAGGATCCAGCTCGTGGCAACGCTGGATCCTTAACCCACTGAGCGAGACCAGGGATGGAACCCACATCCTCACGAAGGCTCTGTCAGGTTTTTAACCCGCTGAGCTGCAGTGGGAACTCCTGTAGCTGTCTTTACAGTAAGAAGGAGGCAGAGTGACCGTGGAGTCAGAGGTGGCTGGGATGAGGCCACAAGCCAAGGAATGTGGGCAGCACCAGGAGCTGCAAGAGGCCAGGCAGGGAGCCCGCCCTCCAGCCTTTGGTGGCTGCCACTGCTGCAGACTGCTGGCCTCCAGAGCTGAGAGAGGCTATGTCCCTGTTGTTTTAAGCCACCAGATTCATGGTCATTGGTTCCAGCAGCCCCAGGGTGATAATGCAGGGAGCATCCTCTCCAAGTCTGTCGGGTCTCAGGAGGACTGGCCGGCTGGAGTGTGGGGAGGAGGAAAGGGATAAGAGTTGATCTGCCAGTTCCAGCCTCTGGCTGGTCAATGGTTTTCCTTGGGACGTTAATACCCCTTCATACTCCGTCTTGTCTGAGGGCTGGGGACTGCGTTTTTGCCTGAGTGGCTCATGCTTCAGGGACATGGGGAGCCCCAGGGTGGGCGGGGAGGGGCTGGTCACGGGGCCACAAGAAGAGACTCCGAGGGTTGCAGCCTCTGAAGTCTGGTGCTTGAAAGGGGAGCTGAAGCGGGTAGGATCTGGCTGGCCAGGGGCACGGCAGGAGTCTGGAGCCGTGATCATTTGAGGCAGCCTGTCCCCAGTCCTCACCGTCCCCAGTCCCAGACAGCTTTCGGGGCTCACCGTCCCTCGGGGCTGTGCGTCTCATTTTCAGTAACTGAAACCTCTCCCTTTGGTTGAGTCTAAACCCACCTTCGTGGAGACTCCACATGCTGCTCTGGTTTACTTTTCTGGTTTTTGGCTGCACTGGTGCCATGTGGAAGTTCCCAGGCCAGCGACTGAACCTGTACCAGAGCAGTGACAGTGCCGAGTCCTTAACCACTACGCCACCAGGGAACTCCTGCTGCACGCAAAATAGGGCTCATTCTTATACATGAAAGCTCTCTCCAAACAGTTGAAGACACTTTTTTCTCCTTTTTCCCTTACCAGGCAAAGCGCTCCACAGCTCTTCAACTCCGGCGCTCTGGAGGAGTATTCTTTCTGTGGGTGGTGGCCAGTCCCTCCTCTGGGCATGCTCTCTCCTTCTGCCTCCTGGAGAAGCTCAAGCGGTGCACCAGAGCTTCAGGTATGGTTTGCTCAAGCACACAGGAGTCTTTGCCTCCTGGGGAAGCTCATGCCATGCACCTGAGCTTCAGGTATTGTCTGCTCCAGCACATAGGGGTCTGCCTCCTTCATTGTCACATCATTGAGGTGGCCAGAGGTTGTTTCTATTTTATCTTATTTTGAAGATCGTCATTTTTTGTTGTAATAAATACAGCAATGGATTAAAATGCCCTCTTGGTATTCTTGGGTACCGAGGACTATATGGAAGCGTATGTTAGTATTAAAGATGGCCTAGGACCCCTGAAGCATTTTTCGGTCTGCAAGGACTGCTACTGTATGAGTTCCGTAGAGATCAAATGCCACTCACGTCACGGCCCATAAATACCCACCCTTTTATGTAGACTTGAGGCCTGACGGTGAGGCTTCAAGGTCGACGCCGATCAGCCACGCCAGGCTGGGCAGTGTTCTCAGCTCGCCTGCCCTCGCACCATCCTTCCTCCTGAAAACAGCCCCAGCCAAACCCGACTGTGGAGCAGCTTCTGGCCCGGAGGTCACCGCGTTCCCTTTTCTTGTCTCTTGGCTGGAAGCATGGATTTGGGTTCTGTTCCTGACGCGGTCTGAGCTCCAGGTGGGTCGGTGAGAGCCATTCCCGGGGCCCGAAGGCCAGCGCCTACAGACACCCGCCTCCGACACAGCTCTCCTCCGCAGCCCCCCTGCATCTTACCGTGACGGAGTCCAGGCTCCGTTCACTAGCTTTCCTAGCGCCAGAGGGTGGCGCGCCCAGGGTTCAGCCCAAATGATTTTGAAGCTGTAGCAGAGGAGGCGAGGCCCCCTGGACCTCTGCAGCCTGGAGCTGACCCTTCCGTGCGTCCCCCGGAGCCGGGCGTGAAATGGCTCAGCCTCAGGACTGAGGCCACTCTCGTGTCACATGTCAGGGAGCCGCCCAGCCTTCGTGGGCACAAAGGTGGGACTTCTTCACAAAGTGCCTTCCGGACCTCTTAGACCAAAAGCCAGAACCAGGATGGAGGGACAGAGCCCTCCGAATAGATCCAGGGGAGCTGGAATAAACCTTTCAAGATGAGAAGTCCTGAGTGCATGGTTTATAATTACACCTGTTTCCTTCACTCAGTCCTAACAGCCAACCTATTGACGAGGAATTTTGCCGTCTTCCTCCTCCTCTTCATCACGCCGGCAGGGTCTGCTCCTCCCTGTCCCCACCCTCCCCCAGAAAGGGTTCTCATGACCGTCGGCTTCACTCTACCACTTAGAGGAGAAGGTGTATTTCAATGCGCTCCCCGCCCCCCCCCACCGCCACCGCCTTCATGCATTTTGCTGAAATCCTATTTCTAGGGGACAGAGATGAATGCTGTGTAGTTATCTGATTAAACTGCCTCTTGTTTTAAATCTATTTTCACAGAGACTTCTTTTCCTGTAGTAGACAGTTAGTGACGCAACACATTAAAAATTATATCTGTATCAGTGGTTTCCTCTGTTGTATTTGTGAAGTATGGGTTCGTGTGTGTGTGCGCGCGCGTGCGTGTGTGTGTGTGTGTGGGGGGGCACTAGCTTACCCAGAGGTCCCTTGTTATGACAGATAAGGGTTCAACAATTATAGCTTAAAAAATACAAAGTTGGGTATATATTTTATTGACCTGTTAGAAAAGGACGGAGTTGTGTGAACGGCCAGGAGACAAGGAAGGCTTCACCAGCCAGGCTTTCTGTCCGGACCGCAGCCCCTCTACTGCCCAGACCAGGTGCACAGAAGGCTTCTCTGCCGGGGCATCTTCCTAATGTTTCTGCTTCTCTTCAGGGCCCTGGGGACCAGGATACAGGTGACTCAGCCCTGGCCCATCGCGCCCATTGGAACCTCCACTAATCTTTGAGTTCTTTGACCCCCACCCCTTACCCAGAGAATAATGCCTCCCCCAGAATTACACAAAAATCAATGGCAAAGTTAATTGAAATCTGGATCTCCTAATGTTTTCCTCTTTCTTAAGTGATTGCTTGCTTCCTGAAGAGTGAAGTGTAACTCCAAGGATGCCTTTAATTGAGGGGGAGCGAACTGGGAAGAGAGAGAAAGTAGAGGCAGACAATTTTCCAAGTGACTGAAAGATCGTGTTTACCCTTAGGATTTCATTTCCTTTCGAGTTTTACGTCGGGGCCTAAGGAATGACCGCGAGTGGGAAGAAGGGCCAGGGCGTCTCCAGGGCCCAGCTCACGGCTCTGTGGCTCTGCGGGCTCCTCAAAGGGCTGGGAATGCTTTGAAGGGGGTCGGCCTCTTCCCTTTCCTGCCTGGGGTCGGCGAGGGCAGGAGGGGACAGGAGTACAGGTTGCCGACTGCGAAAACGGAGGTGGCCATCTCCTTTCTTTGGAGGGTTCTTACTTTCCTGCTGGCATGGGTCCTTGTGGGCCTGTAACTGGGCTCCGTACTGCAGTACTTTTTCTACCGATTGCAGTTTAGAGCATGCAAAGGGAACGCTATTTCAGCAGATTCTCGCATCAATTTGTGGAGGCCAGTGGGACCAGCGTTTTTTTTTTTTTTTTTTTAAATCTCTGTCAGGGAGGAAATGGAGGCTCCAGTGAATTGGAATTTGTCTGAAATGACCCAGCCGTCGATGGGGGTGGGGAGTAGTGGGCTTCAGGCTTTTAGAGGGGAGGGGAGGGATGAGGGAGGGCCAGGCACTTACCTTGATGGAGCTCCTGATGACAGCGGCAGGGCGGGCAAGACGCCTCTTCCTGACCCACATGACGTCCCCAAAATGTCCTCGCTTGAGGCCAGTCTGGCCCCTGGGCGCTGTGGTTCCAAAGGTTGGCTCCGACTCTCGCTGGTGTCCGCAGCTTCTGAACTCTTCAGACAAAGGACCCCGGAAGGCATCTGGTCAAGCTTTGCGAAGGGAGGAAACCTATCCTCTTGATTCCCGGAGCCCTGAAGTCAGGGATTTCATTATGCTTATCACGATCTCAGCTTCCACCGCTCCAAATGTGATTAGTTTTGTAATTACTTAATGTCATTACCTGTCATCAAATCCAGACAGCGTTGGTCTCCCCAAACCTCCCGTGGCAGAGAAACCCACAGCAGACGTCTCTCCAGCGTTTAACACAGAGTTTCTTTAATCAGCCTGGCGCTGTCCGCTCGTTCCTAGACCACGGCTCTCAAAGTGAGGTGAACGCGCTATGCCTTTGCCCGAGAACTTTTCTTCACGCCAAGCAAAGCATACACAGAACTGTTGCCGCAAACCCGATGCCTTTCCCTGTTTTCCTTCCTCTGCACGTCGGCTGTATTTGGCTGCGGGCAGAATGACCCAAATAACCGGTTTACGGTAGGGAGACACCCCATTGAGGACTATTTTTACCTTTTATAAAATGCGGCTTGTCTTGGTACTTCCTTGCTGTTCAGTCCTGGGAAGCGGTTTCCTTCTTTGCTCCTGCCCCGTCATTCAGCAGATATTCTGAGTGTCTCCGGCGTGTGGGTGCTTGGGGTACGGCAGGGACGGAGCAGCCGAAGTCGGGTCCTCAACAGGACCAGGAGCTTCTTCTGGTCTGGCGGGGAAAGAAGACTAAAGAGTGTGGGGGCTGGATGTTTGCCCTCTGCCCCTCCAGACCCCTCCCCCACCCACCCAGGTGACGACTTGGGGAACCCCGGGAGAGAGAGGTGGGCAAAGCGCGCATCAGTGGCCTCTTTGCCCTCGGGGATGGCTGGGGACGGAGCCCAAACTGGGAGCAGGATGGCTGGGGACAGGTGCTGATGCGCCCGTGTCCTCTGCCAGCCCAAGGGTGATACACTCACTTTTCTGTTGCTTAGGAATCAGCCCTCCCTGGGGATGCGTCCAGCCTGGGGAGGGGGTACCTGCTTGTCCCAACTCGGGTGTTCTTAAGTCTAAGGACCCCTCTGTAAACAGACCACCCATGGGAAGGCACAGACTCTGACTGCCACTGTGCCAGGGGACACGCTGTCCCTTCCACACCCTGAGGGCATCAGCTATGTCACTTTGTCACCTGCAGGCTGTTGGACTAAACGTCCTCGTGTTTCAGGCTGCATTGTTTCCCTGTGACTCAATTCCTCATTACTCATTGATAAGGCACATGAGCGATCCATTTATAAATCGAGCACACGTCCCCCGCGTGCCTTTCAGTGCTCAGTACTCAGGCGGCCACTGTCAGCCCCACCCTTGCTCTGTGCTCAGGGGGCCACTAGTCCCTGCGATGAAGGCCAGGTTCTCTAGGGAGCCTTCTCTGAGTCCAACATTTTGTGGAAGGGGGATGTTATATCTTTTTTTTTAAGGTTGTAATTAAAAATTTTTTTTTCTGTCTTTTTAGGGCCACATCTGCGGCCTATGGAGGTTCCCAGGCTAGGGGTCGAATCGGAGCTGTAGCCACTGGCCTACACCACAGCCACAACCACGCCAGATCTGAGCCACATCTGCAAACTATGCCACAGCTCACGGCAACGCCGGATCCTTATCCCAGTGAGCGAGGCCAGGGACTGAACCTGCGTCCCCACGGATACTAGTCGGATTTGTTTCCACCGAGCCACAGTGGAATTTTCATTTTAATTTTTGATTGTCCTTATTATGAAAAAAAATGCCTGTGAGAACCTAAAATACAGAAGCAAAAAAAATTTGTCTCACTGTCATCTACAGGCACTGAGAACGTTCAGGAAGTACTTGGGGCTTGCCCTCAGCTTGGCAGAGGTACTCGTATGTTTTCATCACCAGGCCACCTCTGCTGACTAATGCCTTTCTTTTCTAAAGAACTTTTATAGATTCCTGGGCTCTTCGGCCTGCCCAGTTCACACTGGCCTGAACTGCCCACTTCTGCCAAACCAAGTATTTTTCTTGTCTGCAGGCGCCTGGTCTTGGGAGCGAATCTGGACTCTGCAGTCTGTGGCGTCACCTATTCTTGGAAATGAGGTCCAAGGATTCAGATGGGCTGGAGCTCGTGGTTGGGTGGTAGATGGGTGGTTTATCTACTTATCACTCTCCTTCTAGAAGCCCCGATCCAAGCTTTGCTGCTCTGCCCAAGTTTTCCTGAGTTACTTTAGAACTGCCCCCTAGAGACCCCCGTCTGTGTTAAAGCTCCGCCGACCCTTGCATTTTCTATGCAAAAAACCCTCGAACTAGGAAGCTCCCCATTTCTCCTGATGATAAAAGTGATGCAGAAAGAGAAAAAAACCCCAAGAGCTTCGTTACCTGATGGTCCTTATTAATTAGCATCCTGGAGAAACAGTCCCGAGACATTTCATGTGATTTGAGTAATCCTCTGGGAATGTGTCTGCCAAAGCCACCGGCCGGCCACCATTCCTGTGTTGGTGTTTTCTGTCTGTAACAGATGAAGTCAGGATGCTTTTCTGATGGGGGGGGGCAGGCACATGCAAGAATCACTCAGTGTGAATTTCAGTTGAGAACCCTTCGTTTCCAGCAGCTTATTAAAAAACGCACACCAGTCTGGCTAAAAAATATCCTCAGGAAACCAGGCTGCAAGAAGAGAGGGTGAAACAGGAATGAACGATTTTGTTTTTCTTGGAAAATGGCATCATTCTCCAAGGAATGAAAGGCTAAAAGCATTCCCCAGATTTTTCTCAGGCATGTGTGCCAGTCCACAGAGTGCTGAAACCCGACCCAGAATCTGGCTTGATTTCAATTTCAGTCATTCAGGTGTTTGTGGCATAGAATAAACACCACCCAGAAGGCAGTCGCCTGAGTTACCAGAAGTTCCAGGCTGCCGTGTAATTTTAGGCAACACATTCAGGGTCTACACAGGGCCAGTAAAGCAGTCATTCAGTCCACATAAGCAGAAGAGGCTACTAACTTAAAAAAGAAATCCTAAATCTCCTGACGTTTGGGATTCATCTGCTGAATTGATTTCTTTTTCAAGGGTCATGTGGACCTCGCTGCAATCTGTTCATAGCTCCGTCACTCAGAGGTGTGTTGGTTGAGTGAATATTATGAAGTCCCACTGTGTCGGATGTTATGAGCTCCCAGAATCAACAAGAGATCTGCTGCTCTCATGGAGCTTGCAATCCAGCCAATGAGACTAGACACACACTTAGGGAATACTGGTGGCCAGCACAAGGCATTACATAAGGAAGGGTGGGACAGGGCTTAAGTGGGGACAGAAAGACAAGGCACCGGACTCTTTCAGAGGAGATTTTAGGCAACAGCATGCCGACTGGGGGAATTTGAGTAGGCTGGGTTAGCAAGAGAAAGGCCCCAAAACTAAAAGAAAATAAAGTGAATATCTCTATGCCAGTTGTTTCTCAGAAAACTAAGACCTTGGAGTTCCCACTGTGGCACAGTGGGTTAAGGATCCGACTGCAGCAGCTCAGGTCTCTGCAGAGGCGTGGGTTCAGTCTCTGGCCCCGAGCAGTGGGTTAAAGATCCAGTGTTGCAGCCTCAATCCGTGGCCTGGGTGCAGCTGTAAAATAAAAAACCAATAAAGACAAATGATCTGGAGTTCCCATCGCGGCTCAGTGGTTAACGAATCCGACTAGGAACCATGATGTTGTGGGTTCGATCCCTGGCCTTGCTCGTGCGTTAAGGATCCGGTGTTGCCATGAGCTGTAGTGTAGGTCGCAGACGCGCCTCGGATCCCGCGTTGCTGTGGCTGTGGTGTAGGCCGGTGGCTACAGCTCCGATTCGACCCCTAGCCTGGGAACCTCCATATGCCGTGAGTGCAGCCCTAGGAAAAGGCAAAAAGACAAACAAAAAAAAGGGAGAGAGAAATGATCTTTACATGCACGAGCTCATCTAATCTAATCATAACCACGTGATAAGCCGTCTTAGTTCCCATTTTAAAGGTGAGCAAAATGAGTCTTAAGAATAGGAGGGAATGTGTTTAAGAAGCTTGGGGACACAGAAGAGGTCCGCTTGTCTGTTTTCCTTGCATCAAATTAGCACAGCGGCACGCTGGTCGACTGCTATTTGCAGGTTCTCGCCTGGTGAGTGAGAGGAGCTGAATGGGAAAATCTAGGTGTGAAAACAAAAATGCAGTGGCACGTTTTCTGAGCTTCAGAGCCAAGGAGGCTGGGGAGGGTTGGGGTCCACTGCAGTACCTCCCCGCCCGCCCCCCAGCTCGTGCTGCCCCCCCAGCTCCCCAGAGCTCTGCCTAAGCCGGGCACCCTGGCTGCCAGGGCTCTCCCTCCCATCAAAGACTGTCTGCCCGCGGGCTCTGCTCCCCCCGGACAGGCCCCAGGGTGGCGGCTGCTCAGAGAGGCGTCTGGGAACACGCAGCAGATGGCCACTTTTCTCCAAATCTGTCTTCCCTTCTCCCTGGACGTGAAGCCACTCAGCGGGAGACTTCACTTCTCAGCCTCCCTCTCCGGACACAAGGCTACGTTTTTGCCCATAAAACGTGAGCAGAAGTGATGTGTGCGACTTCTGTTTCCCATCTACCCTGGACACGGCTCTTCCTAGCCTCCCTTTCTCCCCACGGGTTGGACCCCAGGTGTGCTGGCAACCCCATGACACTGAGCGCGGACCCTGCGGGACGGAGGGCTGGCGATAGGGAGAGGACCTGGATGACTTCATCGGCGGTGCAACGGAGCGCCCTCCCAGGCCGGACTGTCAACTCCAGAGAGTCACGTGCAAGAGAAGGCACCTGTGAGCCACTGTCTTCGGGATCTGCTGAATCTCAGGGCTGAGGTTTTTACCCCAAATAATGCAACGCATTTCTGGTTTGGGATGTAGAGCCCTGATTTCAAGCGCATATCTCATCTGCCTTTCGTCCCTCTTTCCTTCCTTCCACGAGTCTTTACTGAGCAGCAGCTATGCACCTGCCACCTGCAAGCCACTGGGGATGGAGCTGTGTCCCAGTCCTCCTGGGATCTCCCTTCCCACAGGGTAGGAAGACAAAAGCAAGCAGACCGTGGTTACAATGAAACTCCTACAGACTGGACTGTGTGTTGTGAAGGCTGCAGGCTCGAGGGCGGGATAGAGACAAATGGGCCAGAGAAAGCTCCTTTAGCAAGCTTGTTGGGGAAGCCTGCGGAGGTGCTGTAAAAGCTGAGCCCTACAGGAGACGAGAGGCAGGCATTCAAGCAGAAGGGAGCCTATGTAAAGGCCCTGGGACAAGGAAGAACTCGAGCTGGAGACACTGAAGCCAGGCGTGGAGGAAGAGAGCATGTGCCAGGATGTGGGTGGTGCTGGTGGCGCTGGGTCTGGGTCTCACTCTTTGTGCCTTAGGAGCTGTGCAGAGTTAACAAGGGGGGCCTAAGAGCACATCCTGTTCCCCTGCTTTATGGAGAAAGGTGTGAAAAGGTAAGAATTCCCAGGTTGCCGCAGGCTATGGTGGTTCTGGCAGAAGCTGTTGTGGAAATTCCTTAAAAAAAAAAAAAAATCGTTGAGGGAGTTCCCTGGTGGCACAGTGGGTTAAGGACTGGGCCTTGTCACTGCAGTAGCTCAGGTCGCTGCTATGGCACGGGTTTGATCCCTGGCCCTGGAATTTCTGCAAACTGTGGGCACAGTCAAAAAAAAAAATCACTGAAGAATTTCTCTCACCACATAATATTAGAATTCATGACAAAAATAAGTACGAGCCAATAGTCTGAAGAATTAAGTTGCAAGCCAGGTTTTTTTTGTATTTTACTTCTTAAAATTATAGTTGATTTATAATGTTCTGTCAATTTCTGTTGTACAGCAAAGTGTCCCAGTCATATATACACACACACACACACACACACACACACACACACACACACACATACACATACACACACACACACATATATATTCTTTTTCTCACATTATCCTCCATCATATTCCATCACAAGCAAGCAGGTTTCTCAGGCGATATGCTGTCTAAGTGCAAGTGGGCTGAGAACGGCTGGGTTAGAGTCTGGCCCTGCTCTCCTCTGGTTGAGGTTGTGGGTGAGGCGATTTTAAGGGGTCGGAGGAGTTGTGATGGGGCTTTAGAGAGTTTCTAAGGGGCCTGGCCTTTGGAATTTCTGCCTCTGGTTTGGAGACAGCCAAGGAAGAAATGGCAAACCTAATTCATAAAACCTTCCCAGATCATGAAACCTACTTACCAATTTTTCTCGAGCAAGTGAAGTCTGTGTTTTAAGGACTGCCATTTCCTTCAATATTAATTTTTCTTAGTGAGATTTTCCCTCTTAAAGAGCAATATCCTGACTCCTTTTGAAATAACTTTGAACAAGTAAGTGATTTCAGGAAGGAAACGGTAGAGTTCTGACTTGCTGATGTCGATACTGTGATTGTTGGGGTTTGCTTTTGAAGGTTTTCTTTTTCCCCTACTTGACTGAGGTCAGTGGACATCATATAGTGTAAGTTTAGGTTTACAACGTGCGACTTTGATATGCTTATAGATTGCACATGCCTGAGGTTTTTAACACTGTCCTCAAAAATAGGAAATTGCTTGATTTATCTCTCTCTTTTTTTTTTTTTTTAAAGAGGAGCTATACCAGGTTGGATATAGTTCAAGTTACATATATTGTGAGCCTCCTTTGGTTGGGCTGGTGTTCTGCGTATCTAAAAAATCTAAGGAGAAAGGAAGTGCAGGCTTCAGCTTCTGCACATTAGGAAATGGTTACGCGCCCCAGCCTGGCCCTGCAGACCTGCTGTTGAGGAGAAAAACTTGACTCTCTCCCCAGCCCTCTCCTTTCCATCTCTTTCCCCCAAAGGCATCTCCGAGGGTGCGGCTGGCGCTCCTGGATAATGGCCGCAGGGTGGTCAGCACAGCCGCTCCTGGGCTTGAGCCTCGGAGCCAGGCTCTCCTAGGGGAAGGAGGGGGGTGGAGAAGGCAAAAGGGAGGATTTCCTGGGGCCGCACTTCTCCGGATGCGTCCTGGAGGGGGGCCTGGAGTCTCAGCAGAGGCTTCTGGGCAGAGCCCACGCTGGGATTCCCCAGGCTGGAGTCTCAGGCTGGGAATTCTGAGTCCCCAAGTCCTCCTTCCTATGCTGTGGCAACAGACAGGGAGGTTCATGAGATCAACACGGCCAAACCCTGGGGGGTTCTGAGAAGGTCCCCTGTGTACACAGCCAGCCGTCCCCACTGGGGCCATTTGACTGAGCTCTGCTCCAGGGGGACGTGACCATCTGTATCAGACAGTCCAAAAGCAGCGTGTATTCAGGGCTGGTCACACCAGCGGCTATTCAGTGATTGTCCGATGGGTCAGGGAAGCAGTAAAATATCCAGGTTTATTGTGCATCTGACTTTTGCATCAGCTTCACCCAGCACTTGCCACCTTTCCAAATACAGAGCCATTAAAATTTTTCTAGGATGGGCCTTTCTATTAAGAAAAAGAGGCTGCGTCTGCCATCAAGTGGGATCAAATGAAGAAATCGTTAAGGATGCAAACCAAAGAGGACTTGGATGGGAAAGACAAGCGACCTCTGCGGTTGTAGACTTTCTGAAGAAAACCTTCCCGAGAAAAGAGAGGGAAGATGGAAGTGTGCATGGGTCTGTGTGGGTTTATGAGTATTTAAAAAAAAAAAAGAACTTTAAGTGGAAGGAGAAGAAAGAAGAACTTTTGGTGTATCTGTGAAATCGCCACAATTTATGAGAGTTTAAAAAAGGCAATTTCTTTTTAAGGAGTGGATTCTGAATTTCCCACATAAAAGTATGGGAACCGAATGGCAAATCCTTCTCTGCCAACGAGACCCCTGAAAAGAGGCGGGAGAAAGAGTTACTGTTCCGCTTCCATTCATGTGTCTTGAAAGCCCGTGGCTGCGAAACTGCTCGGGCCGCAGCGGTCTGGGTTTCAAAGCTGCCCGATGACTTCTCAGAAATGATCTATTGTGGTGCTTTGTTTCCTCCGGGTCGCCCTCGTTTTGTTCTGCTCGAGCTGTATCACTCTGCTGCCGCTGCCATTAATCCACGCTGTCTGCTCCTGCCCATTCAGAGGCTCATTTTAACCCTGCCCCGCACAGGGCGCCGCGATGAAAGGCCGAGCCTGGAGATGGGGAGAGGGAGAGGCAGGGAGGGGCAGGGAGGGGTGAGGGAGGGGGCGGGCGGGGGCGGGGCCCGGGGCGCACCTGCTCACCTGGGGGGCGCGGGGTGTCAAGGAAGAAAAGATCTGGGGAGCAAGCGGTGTGAGCCGGCTCTGTGTGTCTGCTGGGAGCCCGGCAGGTTGGAAAACACCTCTTTTCCTTTTTTTTTTTTCTCTCACACTGGAGCTGTCTGGCCAGGCTCCTGGATCCTGCCCATGAGACGGCTCTGATTTTGCAGTCTTGATTTGATTTCCTGGCTTGTAGTCAGGTAAATAGGCTCCTGGAGCTCGAGGGTTGTAAGACTGGGATAAAATGGCAAAAGAGACAGCGATTCGTTAAAAAAAAAAATCAGAAACCTGTTGTTTGGTTAATAACTCGAATTTGGTTCCTGTCTGAACATCCTCTTGCAGATCCTATTATATTCAATTATGTTCTAAACAGAGTAGATGCTTACTTTTTACCTCCTCTCTGTCTCATGCCTCATTCCCTTTTATATACGTGCACAGGGACCATCCGGAAGTCCCAAAGGGTCCTGTGAGATGCTGGGTTATAAAGTAGGAACAGACGCTTCTCAAGTGCCCGTGGCTTCACATAGTCTGTGGCCGTCATTACACAGCAGGCGGGGCTCTGCAGGGGCTCTGCTCTTCACGGCCGTTCAGGGACCCCTGGCGATGGGGGGTCATTCTCTAGGATCCCCACGGACAGAAGGGACCTCTCAAGGCTCTCACCCTGGCAATTAAATCACACTGTATGGAGGCGATGCTTCCCTAACAGCTAGTCCAGAGGCTGCAACCAAGAGGCGGGCTGGGAGGCTCTGTCTCCAGGCTCCAGGAGGAAGAAACAAGCCAGCCATCCGCCAGGATGCATCCTCCATGTGTTCTTGGGGGATCAGCAGAGGGCTGCACGGCAAACAAAAAACAGGGCAGCAAAGTATGTTCCAAACATTCACTGAATAATGAAAATCAGGGATGAAATGTTTGATTGTAATATGATTGGTCCCAGCCACCCTAGACATTTGGGCTGTGCAGTCTTAGGCAGGTCACCTGACCCATGGGGGCTCCAGTTTATCCCTGATACAGTGCTCCGTGCGTCTAGATCAGAGGTTCGCCAACCAGAGTGGGATTTTTTTTTTTTCTTTTTAGGGCCACACCCGTGGCATATGGAAGCCAGGGGTTGAATCGGAGCTGCAGCTGCTGGCTTATGCCACAGCTACAGCCACAGCCACGCTGGATCAGAGCCACATCTGTGATGTAAGATGCAGCTTTCAGTAAAGCTAGATCATTACCACACTGTGAGAGGCCAGGGATCAAACCCGCATCCTCACAGGCATGGCGTCTGGTCCTTAACCTGCTGAGCCACAATGGGAACTCCCTAAGTGGGCTTTAGACCAGGGGAGGGCTTATTACAGCGTTAACTGCAGGACCTCAGCCCTGGAGTCTGATGCAGCAGCCTGGGGGAGGTGGGGCAGGGCCTTCCTTCCTTCCTTCCTTCCTTCCTTCCTTCCTTCCTTCCTCTCCCTTTCCCTCCTTCTCTCTCTCTCTCTCTCTTTTTTACCAAGCCTGCAGCCTGTGGAAGTTCCCAGGCCTGGGATCACACCTGCACCACAGCAGGGACCCCAGCCGCCGCAGTGACAATGCTGGATCCTTAATCCACTGCGCCACAGCCAGAGAACTCCCAGGACTCTGCGTTTCTGACAAGTTTCCCGGTGTTGCTGATGCTGCTGGTCCAGAGAACACACCTCGGAATTGTTTCAGAACTGGAGAGTCAGATGCTGCTAGAAAAATCCACAATTTCCCAGCTGGGGTGAGGTGGGATTAGCTGATGAGCTGATTCCTGGCTACAGTCAGGTTTTCCTATGGAAATTTGACTGGAAAATGATTTGCTGGAACGTGGGTAACCCTTAACCTTTGATGAGAGCTCATTTGCATGTTGGGTTGACACGGAGAGTTTAAAGACACATCTCAATTACAAGATGTGGTCCAGACAGCTGCCCTTGTGGGGACAGAGGCGGCCACTAAACTCTGAGCAATTACTTAAAATTAGACTTGTCAGATTTGTTTAGGGTGACCAGGCAAGTACATACATTGACCTAATGTCACTCTTCCTGGAGAGACGTTGTAATGATTTTGTATATCAGTCAAACTGTTCAAATACTAATGCCGCCTTCATGCTTTAATCACCGTTCTCGTCAGATGTCATTTTTAGAAGTCCTTGGGGATTTGCATCCTTTAATGATTCTTCAATACCCAAACCAAGCATCCTTTAATTGGTGTAAATTGAGCAGTGTTCCAAGGCAAACAAGGAATGGGCCTCCTGATCAATGCTGCCGTGCGCGCCTGGCTATTGGAAAGCCGTTGCCGTTAGATCAAGGAACAAATCCTCAACTCCGCTAGCCTCCGTGGGAGCACTAGTTCGAGGAGCCCGCAGACCCTGAATTCATGATCGGGCCGGGGGGTGGGCAGGCAGCGAGTTGTGATCCCCAAATCTCATCTTGTAGGAAAGTGGTTAAAAAAGATCCACCCTAAAAATGCTCTCTGTTCCAATGTCAGAAACTGCACTCTGGAGCCTTTTGTGAAAGCTCAACTAGAAACAGAGTATTTCTTGGGGTCAGTAGATGCAACTGTTGTTTTTGGCGTGGATGGGCAACAGGATCCTGCTGTGCAGCACAGGGACCTATATTCCATCGCTTGTGATGGATCAGGACGGAAGATAACGTGAGAAAAAGAATGTGTGTATGTATGTGTGGCTGGGTCGCTTTGTTGTACAGCAGAAATTGGCAGAACATTGTAAATCAACTGCAATAAAAAAATAATAAAAAAAAGAAACAGTATTTCTGTCCTCTGGCCATTTGGTGTCTATTTGTAGATTGCAAATAGTATAAAGTTTGCGTTAACTTCACAAGCCATTTCTCCCCATGATTTCCTCTTTTTGTTGTCGTTGTCCTTGATGGTGAATGAGCCATCTAATCGTACATCTGAGCCATTTTCGGGAAACGTGAAACAGGTGTTTATTCCCCCTACTTTTGGCATGATTGGAAAACCTCAGGGTATTATACTTAAAAAGGCCAGGACAGGGGTTCATGTCGTGGTGCAGTGGGTTAAGAATCCAACTGCAGCAGCTTGGGTCTCTGTGGAGGTGCAGGTTCGATCCCTAGCCTGGTGCAGTGGGTTAAAGGACCCGGCACTGCTGCAGCTGCTGCTCAGATTCAGTCCCTGGCGTAGGAACTTCCATATGCTCTGGCTGCCTCCATCAAATGAAAAAAACAAAAGTAGCCCAGGACAAATCCTTCTCATAAATGTGTCAAGCCCCCTTTTCAGCCTTGCCTCTTTCCATCAATTCTCTCAAACTGATTATTTATTGCTGGGGGCGGCGCTGACGGGTAGAAGCAGATGCCTCTGTGACCTGCGTCCTGGCTGCTGACCCACCGTCACCCAGGCCGTAGCTCTCAAGTGTATTCTCTTACGGGTTTTCCTTTCCTCTTTGGCCCCTGTACCTTTCCTCTTTGATGTACGTTTCAGCCAACTGCAAATTATTTAGAGGGAGAGGAGGGTTCCACATGGCATCACTGTGGCTCTGAATGTCACTGCTTTATGCAAGGGGCTTTGGTCTCGGAGGCAAATACCTGGGTGTTAATCTGGCTGTGCCATGAACAGGGCAGGCAATGACAGTCAAACGTCCGAGGTGCTTGCCCTCTTCCTTCCCATCCACACCCACCTGCTGACCCAGGAGAGGGGTTTGCTTAGTGCACGGTGTTTCTATTTTCCTTTCTTTTTTACTGAATTTTATTGGGATACAGTTATTTACAATGTTGTGTTAGTTTCAGGCGTACAGCAAAATGAATCAGTTATATTATGTATATCTATATCTATATATATATAGATATAGATATATACAGATCCATTTTTTTTTCAGATTCTTTTCCCATATAGGTTATTACAGAGTATTGAGTAGATTTCCCTGTGCGCTACAGTAAGTTCATGTTACTTACCAATCACACATACAGTAATGTATATATTTCAATCCCAAATTCTGAATTTATCCCTTTCCTTATTGTTTCCCCTTTGGTAACCATAAATTTAGTTTCGAAATCTTTGGTCCTCTTTCTGTTTTGTAAATATGTTCTTTTGTATCATTTTACACTAGAGTCCACATATTAGTGATATATGATATTTTTCTTTGACTTACTTCACTTACTATTATAATCTCTAGGTCCATCTATGTTGCTGCAGATGGCATTATTTTGTTCTTTTTCATGGCTGAGTAATATTCCATTGTATATATGTACCACATCTTTGTTATCCATTCCTATATATCCATATTTAGATGGATTCCGTGTCTTGGTTATTGCAAATAGTGCTGCAATGAACATTAGGGTGAACACATTCTTATGAAATACGGTTTTCTCTAAATATACACCTAGGAGTGGGTTTGCTAGATAATACGGTGCTTCCATATTAAGTTTGTTAAGGAAACTTCGTATTATCTTCCCTAATGGCTGCATCAGTTGCATTCCCACCAACAGTGTAGGAGGGTTCCTCGTTCTCCACACCTTCTCCAGCATTTATTGTTTGTAAACATTTAAAATTTGTATGGAAACACAAAAGACCCTAAACAGCCAAAGCAGTCCTAAAAAATATATACATAAATGGAGCTGGAGGTATCAGTCTCCTTAACTTCTGACTACAAAGCTACAGTCATCAAAACAGCATGGTTCTGGCACGAAAACAGAAATATGTATCAGTGGAATAGGGTAGAAAGTCCAGAAATAAACCCATACACCTATGGTCAATTAATCTATAACAAAGGGAGCAAGAACATACAGTGGAGGAAACGCAGTGTCTTCAATAAGTGGCGCTGGGACACAATGGACAGCTACGTGTAAAAGAATGAAATTAGACCACTCTAACACCATGCCCAAAAATAAACTAAAACCGTGTTAAAGCCCGAAATGTAAGACCAGATGCTATAAAACTCTTAGAGGAAAACGTAGGCAGAACGCTCTTTGACATAAATCACAGCAATATCTTTTTGGATTCACCTCCTAGAGTAATGAAAATAAAAACAAAAATAAACATTTGGGACCTAATTAATCAAACATTTTGCACAGCAAAGGAAACCGCAAAAAGAGAAGACAACACAAAGAAGGGGGAAAAAAAAATCTTTGCAAGTGAAACTACTGACAGGGGCCTGGTCTCCAAAATGCACCAACATCTTAGGCAGCTTAATATATTAAACCAAACAACCCAATCGAAAAACGGTCAAAGGATTTAAACAGACACTTCTATTTAGAAATGTTTAAAGAAGATGGCCAAAAAGCACATGAAAAGATGCTCAACATCGCTCATTATTAGAGAAATGCAAAATAAAACTACAGTGAAATACCACCTCACACCCGTCAGAATGGCCATCATCAAAAGTCTACACCCATTAATTTACCATCTACGGTGCTTTTGAACTTCACTACCAGAGTTGAGCTGTGCCTGGAACATACAGCCTGCAAAGACTAAAGCATTCACTATTTACTCTTCACGAACAAAAATGCTGATTTCTGTTCTACATACTATTTCTGAGAAACTTTATTATAATACTGTGTCTGCAAATTTTAAAGTTTCAAAACATTGTTTATTTTTTATCGTGACTGAATGTAAAAGTTCAGCTGGATGAACAAAGTCTATGAAAATTTTGAAAGTAGTCAGAGAGATGCCCTATAGGACAGTGCAAAATGTCCCAGCTATCACGGCCAAGGTGCAGAAAGGGGAAGGCCGTGGAAAAGACTGGAAAGCCGAAGAAAAGGACAGACACAGGAAGGAGGTGGCTTTTCAGGCCAGTGGGGCAGTGGCGGGTTCCTCCGCCAGGCAGAAATCGTGAAGCTGGTCCCTGCTATGCCTTCCACGTAAGTTCCAGAGGAACAAATATTTAAAGGCGTGAAAAAGAAACTTGATGGCTGTCTTAATAATTGTGTACTACATTCTTTTAAGCTTGTCACAAAAGGTAAGATAATGCAGAAGTTGATTAATAAAGTTGGCTAACATGTAAAACTTTTGTGCAGCAAAAGTGCTGTAAGTAAAACTTAGAAGATAGAACAAAATTAACCTGGAAAAGCTTTTTTTTTTTCTATGGTTGCGCATGTGGCATATGGAAATTCCTGGGCCAGGGATCAAAGCTGAGCCACAGCTGTGACTTGTTCCTTTCTGCCTTGAAAAGCTGGAAAACATTTCGATTCTCACGAGTAGGTTTTTTTCTTTTTTAAAACCCACTTTATTGAGACATGATTGACTTGTAAATTTGAACCTATTTAATGTATATACAACTTCATGCATTTGAAGATAAATATGCACCCAGGAAACCATCCCTCACATCAAGGTCACAGACATATCCATCACCTTCGGAAGCTTCCTCCCTACCCCTCTGTTATTATTGCTCTTGTTTTTTTTCTGGAAAGAACACAACATAAGATCTACCATCCTAGAAAATTTTGGGTTGCAGTATAGAACTGTTATCTCTAGGCATTGTGCTGGATAGAAGACATCCAGAATTTATTGATCTTGCTTAACCGGCGCTTTGGACCCTTTGACCGTCACCTCTCTGGTTTCCCCTCCCAGCAGGAGCTGATAAAATAAGTTCCGATAAATCCATGTCATGGATTTCTAAGAAGCCGTTGCAAGTGAGGAAGAATTTCCAGCACTGCCATAGATTTCGAGTCCTCTCCTTGTTCTTCACAAAACTCATAATCATGTGAATCTTCCTCATTCATTAAGAAAAAAACTTTCTGTAATTCCCATCGTGGCTCAGTGGAAACAAATCTGACTGTCATCCATGAGGACGCAGGTTCGCTCCCTTGCCTCGCTCAGTGGGTTAAGGGTCCAGTTTTGCCGTGAGCCGTGGTGTAGGTCTCAGACTGGGCTCAGATCCCGCATTGCTGTGGCTGTGGCATAGGCCGGTAGCTGTAGCTCCGATTGGACCCCTAGCCTGGGAACCTCCATATGCCGCGGGTGTGGTGCTAAAAAGAAAAAAAAAATCTTTTCTCAAACCCCTAAGTAACCTCCTATGTGTCCCCCTTCCCTCCCTTCATTCTGAAATATTATTCTTTTCTGTGAAACTGCTCTGTCGGGTGACTCGCCAGTGAGACAATATCAAAATAATAGTAACTGGAGCTTGACATTCCCTTCGATGTCAACCCCTTCTCCTCTTCTTGGGTATCTTCTGCGTCTAATAGAGAATACAACTTAGAATAGGTCTTAAGCATATTCCTGGCTCCTGGTGCAAACCCCCCCCCCCCCAAACCAATAAAATAAAGCAGAATGGTAACTACACTTAGCAGACAGTGGGTAGGAGAGAAGGATTTATTTATTTATTTATTTACTGGCCCACCGAGGCTTCTGGAAGTTCCTGGGCCAGGGACGGAATCCCAGCTGCAGCTGTGATATATACCACCCAGGGAGGCGAATGTCGCAATGCGAGATCCTTAACCCACTGTGCAGGGATCAAACCCATGCCACCACAGGGACAGCCTCGGATCCCTAAGCTGCTATGCTGCAGCAGGAACTCCCAGGAGCTTTGTTTTTAAAGTCAACCGTACTTTAAAACCTAAGGCCATTTTATCGATGCTTTATTATAGACACGATCAATTCCATTCGGAGGTAAATAGCTAAGAATTAGATCATAAATGACGGAAGAACGGCAGGGAACACTATTGTATGGACCTGGAGTGAGATGTGTCTTGTCTTTTCTGATATTTGCCTTCCCCGAGCTCTGTTTTTTGGAGAAGCTACGAGTTGGCAGCTTTGAGGCTGAAACACAAAGGGAGCAGCCCCAGACTGAACACGAAATGCTATCTTATTACAATTATTTTCCATATACTACCATAAGAGGTCCCTGGTGGCCTAGGGGTTAAGGATCTGGCGTTGTCACTGCTGTGGCTCTGGTTTGCTCCCTGGCCCAGGAACTTCTGCATGCTGAGGGCATGGCCCCTCAAAATACAACCATAATTACACGGAACTGTTATTAGTTACACTATGTCACAGTGACAGTAATGAAAAGGACATGTTGAAAAGGGAAAATTTACATACAGCTTTCTGCTGGAGGGCCCTGAAAGCTGGATGAAAAAAAAAAAAAGTCAAAACATCAGTTTGAGCATTTTCTGATTAGATAGTTGGCAATGGAATTTATTTCTTTTTTTATTTGGAGAGACTTTTTCCCCCCCCCAGATCAAAAGCTTTTTCCCTTGTCAATGTGAAAGTAATGAACAAGTGTCTGCCTAAAACTTATTTTATGGGTAAAATAGTTCAGTCTCTGTACTAGTATTATAAAATTATTGTTTTAATAATTCAAAATAATGGGGTCTACATAGAATTTCTTTTGAGAAACACACATAGAAATCCAGGATCTTACAGATGGTTTCTGCTTCATTCATCTTTTAATTCTATTCTTAGTCAAGCTCGACTGTTAGTAGATACAAACGGCACCGTGAAGAAATGCTCAGTATTATTAAATGATTAATCGTTACCTACAGCATTCGAAACTTTTTGAAAACCAGACTAGAAAAATAAAAGAATCAGGGCAGCCCCCAAGTTTTGTCTCTTCTGAAACAGCCAGGCAGGTAGGAACCGCCTGAGTCCCCTGTGCTGTTACCTGGAGCTCTAACCTCCGTCGCAAGCTCAGGTGTCCTGCCCTGGGACCCTGGTTCCCGGCCATGGCCTTCTGAGAGCTCCGAGGAGCTGTGAGCCTGATGTTCTGCATCATAGGCTTACTGTACGGCTTCCTTTATGCAGCCTGGCCAAAGAACTATCGAAGTGACCTCTAGCATCTTGGCTCTGTGATTTAAAAAACCCCCAACAAGAGTTCTTCTGGAATAGCTCCTTTAGGAGCCTCAGCTTGGCTGCTCTGACTCCCAAGGCTGCCGTGTGGCAGGATCATGCCTCGTAAGGGTGGTGGGTTCTGTATTAGCTCACTTTGGGTCCAAGGTCTTTTCTGGCGACAGAAGATGTGATGGTGGCCACGGCGATCACATTAAATGGGCAGACGGGGTTTAAGAGTGGGGGAAGGACACCCTAAGATGTACAGATGGGGTCCAGCGGGGGAGGAACCGATGCCAGGGTCTGAAGGGTCGTCAGCATCAACACGAGCTCAGAAAGCCGCATGGGCAGCTTGTCCACGGAGACTCACTGTTTCCCGACAAGCGCGGGGTCAGGTTGCCCAAGAGGAAGGGGAGCACCTGGGTCCCCGGCGGGGGGGGACCTCCGAAGCCCTTGTCACGCTCGTGCTCCACATCTGTTCAGTCCGCACCATCCTTGGATGATTTCCGTCGACCCAGGGAGGCGGACGTGGTCGGCTCCCTGCTGCTTCCGGAACTCTCCATTCTCACGCTCGCTGACCGTCCCTGTCTAGAACGGAGCGTAAACCTCAGCAGGCTAAGGCGTGGCGGATCTTTGGTTCACCAACCCCGTTCCGGAAGGGGTTAAGGGTCCTGGTCCTGGCGGAGCTGGTGCCGGCGCCCAGGCCTCTCCCCCTGTGGCTGAGAAGGAGCCTTTCCTTCTCTCTTCTCCGCCAGCGGGGCCGCGGGGACACGGGGGCCGCGGGGACACGGGGGCCGGGCCGCCTCCCCGTCGTGCGGTTTGGCCGGAAGGGGAACATCTGGGGAGGCTTCCTGCAGCATCTCCGGCGGCTGGACCAGATAATCAGCCTTAGCAAATCGGGCTGACGAGACGATGAAATATTTATTGTGATGCCTCCTCTATTTTTTTTTTTTTTTGAAGTTCAAAAATCCTGTCATCCCTGGGCTGAACTCTGTGTGCATGAGAAGAATTTGTAATTAGATCAGAGGTGGCCTGCTCCCGCTCGCTGCTGACCTCAACCTGCAGCAGGCAGAAGGCAAATGATGGCCTCTGCCTGCCTGCTCCACAGAGTGGTTTCTTTTCATAATAAAATAGAAAAGTCCAGGAGACAAAAGAAAGCAATCTGAAAAACTAGCCTGCTGGATGCTCTCAGTGTATGAAACATTTTCTCACATGGGTGAAAACAGAGGCAAATAACTTTTGCTATTTTCTTATTTATGTATTTATTTATGTATTTACTTATGTATTTATTTGCTGTTTAGGGCCGCACCTACAGCATACGGTAGTTCCCGGACTAGGGGTCAAATCGGAGCTGCAGCTGCCGGCCTACACCACAGCCATAGCCACACAGGATCTGAGCCACGTCTGCAACCTACACCACAGCTCACAGCAACACTGGATCCTTAACCCACTGAGTGAGGCCAGGGATTGAACCTGCATCCTCATGGACACTAGTCAGATTCGTTTCCACTGAGCCATGACAGGAACTCCTTATTTTTAAAAATCTTATTATCATTATTTTTTGGCCACACTTGTGGTACACGGAAGTTCCTCAGGTCAGGGATCAAACCCATGCTACAGCAGTGACCCAAGCCACAGCAGTCACAATGCCAAATCCTTAACCGCTAGGCCACCAAGGAACTCCAACTTTGCTATTTTACAGTAGACTTTTTATATGAATAATGTTTAGTCTTTTTTTTTTTTTTTTTTGTCTTTTGTGTTTTTCAGGGCCTCACCTGTGGCATATGGAGGGTCCCAGGTTAGGAGTCGAATTGGAGCTACAGCTGCCGTCCTACACCACAGCCACAGCAATGCCAGATCCAAGCCGCATCTGCGACCTATACCACAGCTCATGGCAACGCTGGATTTTAACCCACGGAGTGAGGCCAGGGATTGAACCTGCAACCTCATGGTTCCTAGTTGGAGTGTTTCCGCTGTGCCACAATGGGAACTTCTGAATAATGTTGAGTCTTAAAGCTACTTATTTTTTATTTTCCTTGAGTGTCTGCTAAAAGCCAATGAAGAATTGTGGGTTTATTCAGGTAATTCAGACCAAAATGCTGATTTTCCTTCAAAATATTTAGACAAGGGAAGAAAAATCTAGCTACATCTGACTTGTGTAGTTTGAGTGCTCTTTTGAGTTAGGTGATAAAGTTTGGCCTTACCCTCAAGCCAAATCACCAATCAGCAGAAAAATATTACACATTTGTTATAGAAGAGAGCATTTATAACAACTGCCCAAAAGGGAACAACCATTTTTCTTTAGTGTTCATACTGAAGTAATTTGGTATTTACAAATTTCAACCAATCAGTAATCAACACATGGCACAGCGGGTTAAGAATCTGGTGACAGCAGCTCAGGTCACTGTGGTGGCATGGATTTGATCCCTGGCCCAGTGCAGAGGGTTAAAAGATCCTGTGTTGCAGGGAGTTCCTGTTGTGGCTCAGTAGAAATGAACCTGACTGCATCCAAGAGGATGCAGGTTTGATCCCTGGCCCTGCTCAGTGGGTTAAGGATCTGGCGTTGCTGTGAGCTGTGGTGTAGGTTGCAGATGAAGCTTGGATCCTATGTTGCTGTGGCTCCAATTTGACCCCTAGCCTGGGAACCACCATATGCCATTGGAGTGGCCACAAAAAGACAAAAAAAAAAAAAAGATGGTTTGGACTCAAACTCTAAAACTAAAGAGAAAAGTATATGTCATACCTCCTGCCATCAAAAAATAATAAAATAATAAAATAATAAAAGAAAATAATTAAAAAAAAAGTGATTTGATATTGCTGCAGCTGCTGTGTAGGTTGCAGCTGCAGCTCGGAGTCCATCTCCTGGCCCAAGAACTTTCATGTGCTATGGCTGTGACCATTAAAGCAAACAATTGAGATAAAAGTGATTAGAGAGAAAAGTGAAGTTTGCCCATGCACATGTAAGATGACTCCTGCTTTGGGCCTCCTGCCTGTCTAGTCCCAGCAGTTGTCCTTCCCCAAGGGACCTCGTGCTCCCCTGAAACAGCCTCAGGATCTGAAAACCCACCCAGCTCGCTCTGCATCTGCTTTGTGCCCCTGACTGTGCTCTGCAGGCAGCTTCCTGCCCAGGTCCTCATGGAGGGGCGGGGGGTGCTGCTTCCGCCCTTGGTACCACCTCGCACCCCGTCCTGTGCTGAGTAGGGCATCTCTCTTCTGGGCTCTCAATGTCCTCCTCTCCGCATCTCTAACACACCACGTCTCTGCTTGCCATGGCCACCGATGGTCACCCAGGTCCTCAGCTGAGCTTGGCCCTGCCTAGATGGTGAGATCACAGACACAGTTCCTGCCCTGGGGGCCTCCATTCGAACAGAGGAGAAAGAGAGTAAACACGCATCTAAAATGATGCCAGGTCATGCGATGACAGAAATACACAGAGGTTTTTCTTTCTAACTTTCCCAGTGCACTGTGAACCCTGAGTGCAGGTCCTGGGATCCAGCACAGAGTGGGGCGTTTGCACGTAGTAGGTGTACATACTCCATGAATGAATGAATGAATGGTTGGAAGGAGCATTTGGGGAGTTCCCATTGTGGCTCAGTGGGTTAAGAACCTGATTAGTGTCCATGAGGATTGTGGGTTCGATCCCTGGCCTCTCTCAGATCCTACGCCCGTGGCTGTGGTATAGGCTGGCAGCGGTAGCTCGGATTAGACCTCTAGCCAGGGAACTTCCATATGCTGCAGGTGCGGCCATAAAAAGATAAAGAGAAAGAAAAAAAGAAAGGAGTATTTGGTGTGGACTTCTAACCATCTTCTCAATCTGCCCAGTGCTGGAGGATGTAGGGAAAAAAAAAAGCTAATTTCACTTGTCTCTACAACTGTAAAGTTTTGTCTTTTTGAAGAACATCTCAGTGGCATTTTCAGCGACAAAAAGGAAATTTTCTTCCAACTAGAAAATTACCACTGGTTCATATAGACAGGCATCTTATAAACATATTCTGCCTGCCGTTGATTTGCTGTTCACATGGATTATCTGCCAGACACATGAAAAAATGACGTTCTGGACTACAGGTTGTCATGCCTATTAAATTCTACAGCATGTGATCTTGAACAAACATTTGTAGTCAATATTTGATAAAAAGCCCGATTCAATCAAGTAAATAAGGCATTAGAAAAAATAATTTCACTCCTTTGCTAAACTAAATCCGTTAAGACTCGAACACAAGTAGAACTTGGGACAAAGGATATTGAAAACAAAACAAGTAAGACCCATGGCACATCTGCATTTTGAAATTAATCGCTCCTCTAATTATCCGTCAGTGGAAGCATAAATTAAGCAAATATAACTTAGGGTAAGCTTTCAGCCACCCACAGGACGCTCCTCTTCAGAGCAAATTGTCTGAGCGGTTCAGCGTGAGGGTTTCCTTTTGCCGTCTTTCTGGGACGGAGGAAAAGAGAAGATGGATGAGAAGGAGCCCGTGGAAGTGAGCCAGGCTTCGGAGCAAGAGGTGGACACAATTGGGTGCTTGTGGTTTCCCACCTGCAAAGCGTGGGACGGTAACCACCAAGGAAGCATGCTGGGTCCAGGGGCTGCTTTGGAAATAGCATTATTAAGCCCGACCCCACGGCCCCTGCGTGGAAGCAAGAGGCGGAAAACGCAGTTATTGTGGAGACGCTGTTCATGTCACTGACACTAAGGGGACCGAATGGCTGGAGCATGTGCTCCATGTGCCTTCCCCGTGTGCCCCAAGCCTTGGGGGGGGGGGGGCTCCAGGCTGGATGTTGCTTTCTGTCCCGTAATGAAGCCCATTGTTGCCGGTCTCTCTCAAAAGCTTATGACACAACGAGAGATGCTGCAGCATCCATAGCTCCACCTCTCAACGACTCGCAGTGACCTCCGGTTTCCCTGGTCCTCCGGGGCTGCAGGTCAGCTGCGGCTGGGCCGAGCCGGGCTGCGTTCGGCTGGGCAGCTCTCTGCCAGGGACAGCCGTGGGTGTTCGGGCGGCCGGCACAGCTCTGCTTCCGGCTGCAGGCCGAGCTGTCTGCTTCCCCAGCCTCTCATTCAGTGAGGACCATCTGAGGTTCCTGGTCTTTCCAAGGCGGTCAGCACTCAGGGGAGCGCCAAGGCCTCAAAGTGCTAAACAATAATTTAATCTGCATGACTACCTTTATTTATTTATTTATTTATTTATTTATTTATTTATTTATTTATGTAAGATTTCTGATGTCTTCCTCCATAACATTTTTATTTCCTTTAATTAAAAAATTCCAGGAAGTTCCCCACGTGGCTCAGTGGTTAACCAACCCAACTAGGATCCATGAGTTTGTGGCTTTGATCCCTGGCCTCGCTCAGTGGGTTAACGATCTGGTGTTGCCCTGAGCTGTGGTGTAGGTCGCAGAGGAGGCTCGGATCCCACGTGGCTGTGGCTGTGGTGTAGGCCGGCGGCTGCAGCTCCTATTCAAGCCCTATCCTGGGAACCTTCACATGCCGCAGGTGCGGCTCTAAAACAAAAATTCCAAATTTACATCCAGAATTTTAAAGTTTTTTTGGACACTATAGTACACATAACCCCCCAAAAAATGATCAAAACATAAAAAATAGTATTACAAATTGTTATGAGCAAATACTTAAGTAGTAACCACCACACAGACCAAGAAATAAGATATTGACAGAATTCCAGAAACATCCTCTAAACACCCACATGTACTGTGACTACATGTATTTAAAAAAGACCTTCATTTTCTGATTTGGGCCTTCACACATGAAGTTTTTAGTTTTTGTTGTTTTTTATTTTTATTTTTTAATTTTTTTTTTGCCTTTTAGGGCTATACCTGGGGCATATGGAAATTCCCAGGCTAGGGGTCGAATTGAAGCTGCAGCTGCCAGCCTACACCACAGTCACAGCAACGCGGGATCCGAGCCGCGTCTGCAGCCTACACCACAGCTCATGGCAACGCTGGATCCTTAACCCACTGAGCGAAGCCAGGGATCAAACCCACATCCTCATGGACACTAGTCAGGTTCGTTACCACGGGGCCACATGAAGTTTTTAAAAGTTTGCCTTTTGCTTCTCTCTTGAGCCGGTTAATTATAAGTGAGTTATTAGCCAGAAAGACCTTCTTGCAGGAAGACAGAACCTTTAGGAAGAAACGCGAGTTAACCTCCAGCAACAAGGGCGGTCGTGGGGCGGCGGCGGCAGGAGGCCCGCGGGGTGCTGACTCTGCTGATGGGAAGAGGGGCCGTGCGAAGTGGGTCTGCAGGTCTGACTTGGCTTCCAGGCCATGCACGGAGCTGCCAGGTGTAGACTGGGCGGGCAGGAATTCCACCTCAGCTGATGTCTGCGTGACTTTCCTGCTCTGATTACGGCACCCCCTCTCCTCTGTCACCAACTGGCAACCCGCAGCAAAGGATGTTTTTCTGATCATTTTGCACTCATTAAATGCAGCTGTCACAACATGGGGTGCGAGGATGCATGCAAAACTTTTCTGCCACGTCAAAATAAAGCTGAAAAGCTTTTTAAAAAGGAACTGAAACCTTTGAAGCCTACGCTCAAGGAATATTGGAAATATCGCCTTTGGTTGTTGACAATTGAAAGTGTTCCGTTGCAACAGAAATTAAATCTCGGCCCAAGCTAAGGAAGCATCATTCATCAAAATTTTGCAGCAGAAAACATTGGGCCCACTGGTTGGGGTTCAACTGTGCTTTACTGGGCCTGAAGGACCTAGAGACCCCCTCCTCACTGGACTGGCTGATCCCTGCTAATGGTTTCAGTGGGGGCAGAGTATTTCCTTGACCCCCGAAGAAGTGTTCTGAGAATGAAATCATAGGACACCTATTAGAGAAGTCAGACAAATGAAGGGATTCTGGCACACACCAGCTGGACTGGATTCTGTGGCTGGAGGTGAACGGCTCCTACAATTTGGCGCGGTCATCAGAATCCATTTCTCCAAGCTGTGCGCTTGTGCGGGAACCGGCATAAAAGACCATAGGATCAGTCATTTGCTTTCTGATATAGGGCCTCTTGCATTTCCTGTCGTTTGCTTAGTGTCAGTCTTACTTCTCGAGCAGCTCAGAAGTTGCCCTGGCTTTTGTTCTTTCAAGAAGCCGCCCATCAGCACCCTGGGCTGGGTAATGGGGCCACTGGCCACGCTCCGTCCGTAGCCGCTGTCCACCCTGCTTCTGATCTCAGGCTCCGCCACTCTGCCCACGCGTCCCCACTAGACTGGGATTTTGAGACTCAGGACTGGATTTATCATCATATGTGTAGCCCTCATGGTACCTCTCAGGGCTGGTCCCCAAATGGCGAAGGACAGAGGGGAGGAAGGGACGAAGGGGACTTCTAGGGGTGCACACACGCGTAGGTCAGGTGACACGGGTACACGTGTTTAGCCGACCTGCCTGCCCCCCACCCCGAGGTGCAGACCACAGGCTCCTGGGCACAACGCAGAAACTGTCAAGCCGCTTGTCTCCTGGGGCCTAGGGGCCTAGTGAGGGCCCAGCCAGGAAAATCCAGCTTTCTAGACACTTCCTACTTCTCAAGCTCCGCCCAAGATTCCCTGTAGACGGAGCCTCCAGGAGGGCGGAGGGCGTGGCTGGCTGAGTCCCCGCCCCAAGGTGCCGGGGCCCAGAGAGGAGGCAGGGATACCGGCTTGTTGACGGCCGCCTGACGGCCAGGTGGGCACAAGACGGATTCAGCGTGAAGGCGGCCACCATTCTTGCGATGCAGGATGACCCCGCGGGCGACTGCCAGGGAGAAAACCTAAGGAACTGAGCTGCCGTCGCCGCCAGGATGCCACGCTGGCGAGGAAACCCAAGGCCCAAGGAGCGAGGACGGAGGGAAAGGCCCTGTGGAGGAAAACTCAGAATTCTCTAGTGTTTTGGTTGCTGTGCTGGGCCCTGAGCAGAGACCAGAAAGAACACCTAGAGGAGGGGGCTGAGGGTGGGGGAGCGCCGAGCCTGGGGTGACCCCATGAGGGACCCCAGGCTCTCTGTTCTCCCAGACAGTAAAGAATCCACTTTGTTGATACGCTGGCATATTTCGACTAGACTTTCTTACTAAATGGAATTGATTGGATCTGCTTTATTAGCTCTTCGAAAGGCACTGGTTGTGCCTGCCTTGGGCAGGCGACCCCACCGGGATCGACTTCTGCCTGCTTGCTGCCTGGCTGCACCCCGCCTCTTCCTGTCACCCCCCCCCTCCAGACACCCCCTCCTCAGAAGCTGTCTTTGGAGATCTGGTCTGAAGCCGGCCTCTCCCCCTCCCTCATCCCTACCCTGGCTCTTGTTAAGTTCCCCGCTAATACTAATTACAGTTTGTAATTCGCTCGCCTACCTGTTTAATGATCTGTTTGCTCCTCCAGGAGGGACAGCGTGATGTTCTGAAGGCGACACAGAGCCTGGCCCGCAGTGGAAACGACACACGAGCCTCACTAGACAAAGAGGCGTCGCATGTGGTGTGACACTAAGGTCCACCCCTTTTCTCCAAGACTTCATACTGTTGGGAGGAGCCATATACACTGAAAAGGATCAGGACACGGCAGGACAGCCCTTATGTCAAGGGACGCCGCAGGGACTCCGGCAGGAAGGGCTGCAGTGGCCCTGCAGGTGTGGGGGGCGGGCCCGCTGCCCCCTGGAAGAGAAGGGCAGTGCCGTAGAGGGGGTTTGTGGGAGAAACAAGACCAGTCCATCAATGCCAGAAGGATGCGGTTACTCCTCACTGTGTTCTAATCTCTAGTTGGGGTGTGTGTGTGTGTGTGTGTGTGGCCTCAGCTCGAAGCAGCAGGTGACTTTGGGGTCAATGGGCAGGTGTCAGCCTGTTTGAGGGGAGCTGCCCTGCGTAGCTCCTGGTCTGTCTCCTCTCGCTGCCAGCCCGTCTGTGGTCCCCTGAAGCCAAGCTGACTGCGCCGTGCACTCCTTCATGGGCCCATGTGCCCGTCGTCCCCCGGGTGACAGCAGCTTACATCCACTCCAGAGGCGGCATGCACGGTATTTCATTACAGTATTCCTGCATCTCTATCTCTTTGTCTTTTTAGGGCCACACCCGTGGCATATAGAGGTTCCCAGGCTAGGGGATGAATTGGAGCTTATCCACTGGTCTACACCACAGCCACAGGAACAACAGATCTGAGCCACGTCTGCGACCTACACCACAGCTCACAGCAACGCCGGATCCTTAACCCACTGAGCGAGGCCAGGGATCGAACCTGCGTCTTCATGGCTGCTAGTCAGGTTTGTTCCCACTGAGCCACAACGGGAACTCTCATCCCTGCCTCTCTTAACAGTGCTGTGCATAGACCTTTAATTTTAATAAGAAAGCATTCACGATTTGGTGAAATTGGAAACATTTTTGAATATTTCTGAAAACTCTTGAGGATGCTTCAGAGGGCCAGATCCTGGGGTGCCATGAACCCAAGTCTGGGCCTGGAAGGACCAGGCCAGACCCCAAGAATGAGGGCCGGCCACCTGGGCTGGGGAGGGCCACCCCGGAAGGACGTGGGAAGCTTTCGGGTTTATTCTCTCATTAATGAACGCTTCAGAAAGTGCACTGTCCCCAATTCCCTTCTTGGAAGTTTAATGTGCGGGTAATTAAATGTTGTGCTGATTTGCCAGCCCTGGGCACTCAGGGACCTTGGGGAGGTGGAGGCCAAGTTGAGAAATCAAACAACGGGAGGCCCGGCTGTCCCCGATCTGAACACAGAGCGGGTGGCACTGTTTGCTCCGGACACCTGGGGATGGGGGGTGACGCAGGCGCCCCGCGGCTGGGACCCGCGCTCTGCTTGCGGCAGAGAGGAGCAGGTCCGGCCCCGGGGAGGCAGGCTGGCCCAGCCGCGCCTCCCTGTCCTCCTGCTCGCTTGCAGAGGCGTCCTCCCCTTCCCCAGCGCTTCGGCGCTGCTGGGTGCTGAGGGGAGCTGTGTCACGCCGGGATTCTTTTCACACAAACCGAAGAACCCAGCTGTGGACCTTCAGGCTTCCTCGGCGCCGTGGTTTCTGGGGGGACAGCTCAGCTGCCCCAGGTGGGCTCGCTGTGCCCGCTGCAGTGCCGGCTGGCTGGGTGGCGAGGATGCCCACGCGGGTGGGGTGGGGCTGGGCCTCTGGGGCAAGCGAGCGGGGAGAGGGCTTGGTGCAAACCCCAGGCCTCGGGATTGGAGGCTGCCTGGGGTAGGCCCACCGCGCACCTGCCCTCTCTCCCATTTCATGGATGGATAAATGCAGGCACAGAACCTCAGTAGCTTGATTTTGCGAGAGGGAGGCTTTGCTTCAAAGAACGAGCACCTGTTAATGGTGACAAGCGTGTCATCCATTTGGCCCTGGCGAAAGGCACAACTTATGGAGTTCCCAAATGACAACTCGCAGGGTTGTACGCTACCAGAGCACGCTTTTCCTGAACCCCATGCCTGGCAAGCGTGAAGCAGCGCCAGGACCCGATCCACAGACGATTGCCCATCATGCGGGCGTCCGAGCCCCCCACCTGCAACCCTCCTGTGGGGTCCGATACCCAGAAGAGCTGGCCGAGCTTCCAGGACTGACGCGGGAAAGTGCTGGCAGTGCTGCTATAGTCTTATTATGAATAAAAATTTTAAACCCAAGCTGATAAACATATTTTTTTTCACGCTGAATTCATCAGGAATACATTAACATTTTCTAAAAGGTAAAGACAGAAAAAAATGAAAGAATGGGAAGGAGAACATTAGGATGAATTTGGCCATTAGGATCCCTGTTTCCATCAGCTCTTGTGCACGAGCCAGCCCGTCACCCTGTGTAACTAACGTCAGGGAATTAGCCCATGGAATAATTACCACCCCCGATGAACAGAGTATGGGCCTGTTCCTGTGTGTGCAGAGCCATTCATCCTAAGAAAGAAATCTGGAGTGAAAGCTCACAGCATATTTTGCACAGGTCCTGTAAAAGGATCCAGGCAAAACAGGCTTTGCAACATTAGTTATGAGCATATATGGAAAAAGCAGTTACTTTCTGTGGTGACATATGGCTGAGTTGGTCCCATGCCCAGGAATCTCAATGTCCCCCCCAGAAGGGTGAGCCCAGCCTTCCTCCTTAGCCCCGTTGTCACCGGGACCCGCGGCACATGCAGGGTGCAGAGACATCACCCTCGAAGTCAAGTCGCAGCCGCGTGGGCCAAGACCAAGCTGCTGTCGCACACCGGCCGTTGGCAGGTGCTGCTGTCCCCGTCTGGGATAATCTTTCCTAAAGCGGGGAAATTATGAATGGAGCCCAAACCCAGCTTGCTTAACATGCAAGCAGGGGCCGTAGTAAACAGGAGCAGCGATGACAATGCAAGAGCACAAAAGCGCTTTTACTGCCTGGGGGCTTCCGTCCTTAAAACGATGGGAACGGAATCTTGTCCTGAGGGCACAACCGGTAAACTCACTTCTAAATGGTCTAATAGGCCACAGCTCATGCTCCTGATGGAGGAGCCCGTGGTGTGAGGCACTTGAGTCCGGTTATCCGCCTGTTCACTCGTTGGTCTGACCGCTGCTTGGTTCTTTTAGACTCTCTGCGGGCCGCTCTGTGCTCAGCCCCGGCAACGGAAAATGACCTTTGTCTTTAAGGTAAGCGGTTTCGTGGCAAGTGACAGACACTTACGACTAAGCCACCAGGGGACACGCGCGCTGATTACGGGGACCCCTCAGAGGGAGTGAGAAACCTCGCGCACTTGGGAGGCAGGGAGGACTGAGCCTCCTAAGTGGACGGGGCCGGGCCCTTGGGACCAAGCCCCTCTGGCCTGGCGTCCCCGCTGGGCTGCTGCTTGCAAGCGAGGGGCTCCTTCGGGCCCCAGTTTCCTCAGTCTTCAAAGACGGCAGAGCCTCCCCCAGTGATGCGAGGCTTCAAAGGGGGGTTTTGTGGAAAGAGCTTAGCGGGGCCCTGGTGGCAGTGAGTGCAGATGGGTGGCAGTCTGGTGTCACTGGGGGCAGGGGCGCCCCTGGGGGCTGTGGGCAGCCCTGGTGGCCTTCAGTGTCAGGAAGACACCTACAGGACACTCGGGAGGCGTCTGGGGACCTGGGTCAGGAGAGGGAAGCATGGAGGACGTGGGCCGTGGCCTCAAGAGCTGCGACCAATGGACATGTGCCGGAGAAGCCAGCGTGCTGCCCGGAGAGGGAGGGGAGAAACGGACTGAGACGTGGCGGGGAAGTGAGCCGGGCGGCGATGAAGGAGAGAGGCAGTGAGACACACACACACACACACACACACACACACACACACACACACACACACGAGGAGGGAGAGAGACCAAGACACACAGAGGCAGAGACAGAGACAGAGACACAGAGACACAGAGGAGGGGGCTTTGGACGGTGAGGCTGAAGGCGGCGAGCGACTGAGATGAGGCACAGCGGCCGGGGTGCGAAGGGCAACGAGCAGATTTCCTGTTCAGAAAGCGCGCTTGCCCAGGGCGGGCGGCCACCGCCCAGACGGCTCTCGTTTGGCTCCCAACGCCGCGCTGTCTCGGCTCCCACACATCCCTGCGGGGGACCCCCAGACCCCTGGAGGGTGCAGCGGGCTGCGGTCAGCGGGGGCTCCGGCAGCCCAGTCCCTCCCCGGCGGCGGCGAGGGCCGAGCCCGGCTGCAGGTGGTCCAGGCAGGCGCGGGGTGTGATGTGAGGACCGAGCTCCTCCTCCACGTCGAAGCCGCAGCCTCTCGGCCCCCCGGCAGTGCTCCTCCCGGCCCTGGCTTTCAGGTTCTGCCACAAAAGCCAGGTCCCAGGGCAATGCAGAGAGCGTGGCCTCAAGGAAGAGACGGGGCGATGGCCACATCCTTTACAGGCTGGAGCAGACCCTTCAGGAATGGAAACCAGGCATTTCCGGAGCCTTTGGTCCTTTGCACTTCGCAGTCCCTGTGCACCTTGCAGGGGGTGAGGGAGGCAGGGTGAGGGGGTGCCATCCAGGGCCGCAGTCGCACCGGAGAGCCCACGAGGGAGGAAGCATTTGAGAAGCTCTGTGCTCTAGGCGGGGAAGGCTGGAGCTCAGAGAGGGAAACAGGGCTCCTGGTCACACAGCTGGTTTATAAAAAAATTATTGACATATAGTTGGTTTACAATGTTGTGTTAATTTTAGGGAAACAGCCAAGTGATTCAGTTAGACGTATCATATGTGTATGCATTCTTTTTTAGATTCTTTTCCATTACAGGTTATAACAAGATATCGAGTGTATTTCCCTGTGCTCTACAAGAGATGGATTTGGAACCCTGGATTCCGATAACAGAACTAGGTCTTTGGGAGATGAAAACACACATACACCGCCCCACCCCGCCGTCAACAACCCAGTTCCTCTGCACGTCTTCGTCTTCACTGCAACAGTCCGAAGCTCAGAGTTCTGCCTTTGGAATTATGATTCCCCCCCTCTTTGGAAAACGTCCTCCAGATTAAATATAAATTAACTTTCAGTTTCTCAAAAATAATCTTTCCCAGCAGAGACCATTTCCCTGTGTACATGTTACAGTGAAAGAGTGGATCCTTTGAATTATGGACTTTTAGAGTCTTGCCAATAAGCTTTAGAAATTACAAACTAAAACGTCTTCTTACAGATGCACGCCATAGATAATGCATTTTGGAAGGAAAGTGTCCATGAACTTGGGAGTTAGAGGATAATGTCTCTCTGAATCTCAAGGCGTCCAGACCCAGCTTTTTAAATTGGGGAAAAGGTAGGTCCCAGTGCAGTTTGACTACCGAAGAGGACGGTCGTTGATGATTGTTCTATTTTTATTTCTGTTGCAGATTATTTTTGTGGATTTTTATGAGACTCCATTCGGAAAGGAACTGGGATTCTCCAAATAAACTGTTCCGTTCCTGTTGGACAACCCCCAAAGCAGTGGGCCTGGGATGGCTGCGAGGGGATGGTGGCATGAAGGCAGGAAGCGAATAGGGGACAAAGCAAAGCGTCCCCATTCCTTCCAGGCGCCTGGGCCCTCTTCTGCTCTGGGTAGTGACCTTGGCCATCAGAACCAACAGCAGTGGAGTTCCCGTCATGGTTCAGTGGTAACGAAGCCAACTAGTATCCATGGGGACGCAGGTTTGATCCCTGGTCTCAGCCAGTGGGTTAAGGATCCAGCATTGCTGTGGCTACGGTGAGGGTCAAAGACAGCTCAGATCCTGCATTGCTGTGGCTGTGGTGTAGGCCAGTGGCTACAGTTCTTATTTGACCCCTAGCCTGGGAACCTCCATATGCCACAGGTGTGGCTCTAAAAAGACAAAATACAAAACAAAAAAAACAAAACCAAAAAACCCAGCAGCAAGATGCAGAAGCACGAGGAAGGCTGGAAGAGCTCTGAGGGACCCCGTAAGGAGGGCACCAGATCCCTGGGGGGAGAAAATCACTACTGATGTTGCTCTAGAGGAGAGAAGGTAAGGAGAGAAGAATGTCATTTTTTTGCCGCTTTTCCCAGAACGTGAGAGCGGTGGCTCTGCCACAATCCCGCTTTCCCTGCCTGGCCCCCTTTCTCTCTGTAGCTCCTCTGCTCTCGGCCTTTGCTTGACATTGCAGGGCGGGTGGATCCGGCCCCAAACCGGCTGGCAGCTGGACACCCAGCTCCCACTGGAGTCTCCCTAGGCACCGAGACCGGCGTCAGGGCCACATAGGGACGCTGTCCTGGTTGAGATCCTCCCTGTTTCCATTTCCTTGCTCCTTCCCCCCTCAAGTTACTCGAGGACCCCCTTGGCACCCCTATATTTCCCCACCCCACAGCAGCCCTGCATCTCCCAGGGCCCAGAAGCCCCCCGCCCAGAAGCACACAGCAGGTGCCCGTGGCGGCCTTCCAGCTGTGTCTCCTACCACCTTGACCTTGAACCCAGCTCTTGCCACCTAGAAGCCCCCGTGGTTCCCCACACAAATCCGTCTTTGTCAGGGAGCTGTGCCCGCGGCCTCCTCAATCCGGAAAAGGAAAAACGACAAGGCCGAGGGCCCTCAGAACTGCAGGCACGGACATGGGCCCCAGGATGGCCATTCCCCAGAGGGGTAAACTGAAGCCAGAGGGGCCCCCAGACTGAAGGGCCACCTTGCCTGTGGGGAAGCGTGTGTTCAATTAGGAAAGAGAGAAAAAAGAACTTACACACATTTAGCACCTACAGTGCACGCGGCTTCATCAGGCCCGGGTGTGTGTTGCAGATCAAAGATGCTGTTGTAATTTTCTAGGACAGAGTTTTGATCAGTGTTTCATGGGAGAAGAAATGTCCTGTCGGCTGCAGACTGTATGTATTTGTGTCTCCGGTCACGGCGTTGCTGGCGGGGTGAGGTCAAGGAGCGCCCCTCGCCTGCCTCTCCCCCCGCGTTGTCAACCATTTTTGCTCCTTTGCGTGTGGCTGCTCTCTGTGTTTGAGTCACACGAATCCACTTGCAGGAAGAGCCCCAGAGAATCCGGGAAGGAGGGAGGAGAGACAAAAGGTACCTTTTTTTTTTTTTTTTTCAAGAAGCCTAAAAACATAAAGAAGATAAAGGTCTTCTCAGTGTCACCTGCATCCTGGTCAGGTACCGTTTCCTTGGATGCCTTTGCTTTTCTCATGCCTTCCTGGTCCCTCATCTTTTTTTTAACATCTCTGGGGGGGACAGGGCCGTGAAAGGGAAGCGCAGGTCAGAGCCGGGAACAGGGGTCCCGGTCCTTTCTCGGGCGGCCTCGCTCCGCCTCTGCGTGTGAGCCTTTTCGGGGGGCTGGTGGGGCGGGTGCGCGCTTGCAGCCACATCCTCTGCTCCTGGATGACAGCATCAGACCTCCTTCCCCCCCATTTGCATTTCAAACCGACGCCCGCCTGCCCTTGATAAATTATTTAGTAACGCTGGTCACTCGTGAGTTCTTCTGAACTCATATCTCACCTGAAAGGTCCAATCCTTTTTATATCCAAATCCTCTCTCCCCGAGTCCTTGTGTAGTTTCCTAAATGAAATGCTGTGTATTCTCCTTCTTTGCCCCCAGCAAGCCGTGCATCACCTTCCCTGGTTTCAGAGCGCACCTGCCTGGACAGTCGGCTCCCGGAGGGAGGTAGCCGCCTGCCCTCATTCCTTCCCCACCCACCTCTGACCTTGGCTGACACCCCTCCTGGGAGCACCTCCTTTTAAGTAAACAAAGGGACTCGGAAGACCTCAAGGTCTTTTCTATCTTTATTAAAAAAAATTTTTTTTTGGTGTATAGATGACTGACAATGTTGTGTCAGTTTCAGGTGTACTGCAAAGCAAATCACATATAGTTATATCTGTTTTTTTCCACATGTTGGGTTAATACGGAATATTGAGTAGGTTTCCCGGTGCTACCCAGAGGTCCGTGTTATTTATCTAGTTTATATACAGTAGTGCTTTTCTCTCTTTGTTGATGGAACCATAGTTCCATAGTAGTAGAAGGATATGGACTCTGGAAATGTGGGGGGCTTGGGCATCTTCTGGGCTCTAGCACTCATGTGAGAGGTTGGATGGCTTTCAGACTCCGGCAGAGCGCGACCTTCCTTGTCTCTACAGCAGCTGTGACCGTGGATGGAGGCAGGATGCTAGGGGGAAGTGCGAGGAACCTCTCCGCCGACACACACAGAGTGTGGAACATGGGGTTCATGGCGCACATATGACAGCTGGTGCTGAATCAACCTCCAAGTACAGGTGGAAGGATTACGTAACAGGTGCTGTTACGTCTGCCCTGCGTAAGATTCTTCCCGATACTGATGTGGACACCAACACAGCCCCCCACTCCCTGAGCTGCTGACCTGGGCATTTTCTTTCCGACTTTTGAGTTCCAGATCTAATGCTTATTAGCTGTGGGATTTTAGCAAAATTAGTGCCTACCCCCCACCCCACCCCAGGCCTCAATTTCACCATCTGCAAAAAGATCCCAATTAAACCTAACTGAGGGGGAATATGACAAAAAAAGTAAATGCTAACAGCAACGCCTGGCACAAAGTGGGCATCCAGACAGACAGTTCTGCTTCTTAACCTCGTGATAAATTAATGTCTGTTCAGAAATAAGCTCTGATCGATTCTCTAGAAAAGGAAGGGAGGCTAGGATTTTTCTGCTTTGTTACTCTGTGTATTATTAGACTTTAGACCACAGAGCATAGACTTCATCACATAAGATGACTGAATTTACTGTTTTTTTTGGCAAGGAAAAAAAAGAAAGGCATAAACACAACTGACATCAGTTTTCCATGCATATTGCATCTTGTCTCCCCGGTTTACAGTTTTCGAAAACCAAAAGTCCATCTGTCTTTGAAGACCTTTCTGGTTTCTAGAAGAGAAAACACTGCCTCGATGTGGTCGTGCTGCTAAACCTGGCCGTCTTAAAGGGCCCTCGCGTGCTCTCCTGTTGACATGTGCAGGGGCAGCCAGGATGCTGATTTACGGTGCTTCTGCCCCAGCGGGTTGACCCCATCACAGGTCGCCCTGCTCTGTTAATTTCATCACGACCTTCCCCGGGCTCTTCAGTACTGAAGTCACGGCAGAGGTGAGCACGTGGCTTGATGCTTATTTATGCCCACGTGCAAAGAACAGCCAGGATGTCCCAAACTCCGAGCGCTGCCCTGTGTGGTGTTCATACAGTCTTGCACTGATGGGAATCCCTTTCTTGATGGAGAGGCTTGTGCTCGAGAACAGTTAAAAAAAAAATTTTTTTTTTTTTGGCTGCACTTGCAGCTTGTGGAAGTTCCCGGGTCAGGGATCGAACCCTCGCTGCCACCGAGACAACACCGGATCCTGAACCTGATGCACCGCAGTGGGAACTCCTGGAGATCGCTCTTTAGAAGCTCTGGAGATAAAGCACGTGGATCCTTGTCAGCGCCGTTTCTCAGCACAGCTCACCCACCAGCCCTGAGAATGGCAAGGTCTGGAACGGCTCGACCTGCAAACAGAGTGTGGGACTTCCTAGGGTGACACCTGTTGAAAGCTCTGCCCTGCATTCCCTGAGGCTCTTCCTGTGGACAGGGACATTCCAGCCCTGTGTCTGGCTGGAGGGGTGGCTGGCTACTTCTGGGTGCATTCACTCTAGGAAGGAATCCGCGCTGCTCGTGAAAGTGCAGGTGGACAGCCCTACATGTGTCACGCGTGCTGCTTCTGGAAGTTGCCTTTCTTGATCTGGACACACGAAAGGAACGCTAGGATAGAAGATGATGTACTTTGTTAGAAAGGAAACCTCTTTCTAATGGCCGGACGAAGAGCCGGGGTTCTAACCAAATGCTGCCTTTCTAAGCTGACTTTGGGGGTTTCATCTTCAAGGAAGGAGAGATCGGTCCTGAGCTGACACCTCTCAGAGGAGGAAAGGCTTCTTCCGACCCCTCAACAAGGAGCCTCAGGCTCTATCCTTGGCTTCAGTGACGTCGTCTCCAGCAAGGGGATTCTCGTGTTATCACACCAGTTTTCCAGGTGGGTGGGCTGCCAACACTGACTTGTCTTATTGAGAAAGGAGAGGGCGAATAAAACTCCCCCCTCCTTTTTCTTTCCAGGATGCTCTCCAGGAAGATTCCTGCCAGCCTGACTCAGAGTTTCCACTTCCTTCCATAATATCGCTCAATGGCCACATTTTCCACTTCTGTGACTTCCTCTCAGCTTCGGAAATGGTTGACTAGAAACTAGTTATTCCTGCCTTGACCATGTGGTCTCAGGACTCCCACAGCGAGTTTTCCTTCTGATGGGAACGGGGGAGGGCCTGGCAGCCAGCTCTACGATGAGAAGGCACATGGAATAGGGTCCAAGGATGCTGTCAGCTAGGCAATTGCTTCAAGTCTCTGGATCTCATTCTCACCAACTATGAAGAAATGGGTGTCCTGAAAATGCTTCTAACCAAATCCTGTAAAGTCCAAAGAGACTGTGCTCTAGAGGAGAAAGTGCATATCACAATACGTGCCAAACCCAGGAGTTCCCACTGTGGCTCAGCATCAAGGAACCTGACTAGTATCCATGAGGACTCGGGTTCAATCCCTGACCTCGCTCAGTGGGTTAAGGATCCCGTGTTGCTGCGACTGTGGTGTAGGCCGGCAGCTGCATCTCCAACTCGACCCCTAGCCTGGGAACTTCCATCTGGGGCAGGTGAAGCCCTAAGAAAACAAAAAAAAAGGGGGTGGAGAAAAGAAAACATGCCTTTGTCCACACTTCCAAAGGAATTCTGTAGACTATTTTGACAGCATTCTGAATTCACTAGTAATTGCACTATCTTAGTTTCATAGGGAGATACGGTTTCAATAACTTAACCATAAGACCTGCGCTCTAGCTGGCCTCCAGCCTTCTGTTAACAAAGTAATGAATCCAGGCAATCACTGTCCGGCCTCCGTATCACAAAGCAGAGAAGCAAGGTGGAGAAATTCTCTGAGAAATTTGGGTTTTGTACAACTGAAATGGTTAATCTGAGAGATTCCAGTGGAATAGTTTCATTAATGATTTCAGTAACTGGATAGCAACTGTTGGGTAGAAATCTTTTAAAATTATAAATTATCAGTTTACCAAAGGGAAGGAAAAGCATCATTCTAGTCTTTTTCTTTTCTTTTTTTTTCTAGACTCTGAGCAACTAGCGGCATCACGTAGGAAACTGGGCCTGTAAAGTCAGCCAACCCCAGCCCCAGAGTAGTTGGGGATCCCACTGATAAAACCCTCTCCAAATTCAACAGAGGCTTCCTGGAGCTTAATGTGTTCGTATAGCACCTTTATGAAATAGAATATACCTTGCCGGGCACCAAATCTTTCAGCAGGGACTTTTCCTATGCATGTCTCTGCGACCTTGATAAAATGGAGATTTGCTAAATTCAGAACAAAGGGGAAATCAGGTCCCCAGGGTCGATCCTCACAACTCCTTTACCCAGTTGGGGTTCATACTTTTAGATTTTTCTTTTGTATTTTCATGTGTACGGTCCTTAGAGGAGGCCGAGCACCACCTTTTGACAAAAGAGTCGGGAAGGGCCCCAGTCCTAGGTCCTGCACGTTTTTCCGGACCACAGCAATGTCTTAGTGGGGTGAAGCACTTTTCGTATGTTCCGATTATGGATGGCTTAGTTTATATACCTTATCCCCAGAGGAAAATTCTGGCATTCTCATTAGCCTGCTCCCCAAGCAAGCTTTTAAAGCTTCCCCAGCATGTGGGAAAACCAAATTTTATGAGGATCCAAGACCCGCCAGGAAACTGGAACAGAGACTAGATTTTAGAACAGCGAACTTCAGCCGTGCAAAGCACCTTGGCTGGAAGCTACCCCGATCTACCTCATTCTGTGTAGGAAACCGCGTATGTGCTTTGAAACTCCTTTTGGATCCAGCGCTTTCGGCTGGCGATGGAAACCATATGTGTGTCTCAGGCCCGTGTGTCTGTGCTGGGAGGGCCTTCGCTTTTCTCTCCCGCTCAGCGTCATTCGCACCGTTTGGAGACATCCTGGGTTCATCGTTGAGCCTCTGGGTCGCTCAGCAGTAGTTTTACTGTCCGCTGTCCTCCTCCTGGGACGAACCCCCTTTTCATGTGCTTGGAAAGGGGTCGTGGCCTTCCGTTCTCCAAAGATCCTTCTAAGTCAAACTGAGATTTGCGGTGAATACATGGGCACTCCAGACTTGGCGTCTTAGACTTGGGTAAAACACCGTTTTGTGGATTGCTTTCTTTGTATGCACTAGGTCTTCTTTCCCCCCCTCGGTTTGTTGTTCCTTTCGCTTGCTGTGACTGCTGCAGCATGTTTGCCTACCCAAGAATAGTGGGCACATGCCCGCCTCACAGTGGTAGGATGCCCACCCAGTCTGCTTGGCCCGTGTTTGAGTTCTTGCCCATGAAATGTGAGCAGGAGTGATGCGAGACACGTCTAGCCTATGTTTCAACACAAAGCCTTTCCCTTTGGTGGCGACTAAAGCACAGAGCATCCTCTTTGAACATGCAGATAATAACACCCTGGGGACTGTGAAAGGATCCGAGGTCCCCTAATATCTGCAAGGAACAGAGCTGACTGCCAACTCACCTCGGACTGCTGCCTTGGGGAGGAAGAAAGCTTCTTTGCCCTTAAAATTAGTTTTTTTTTTTTTTAACTCTAAATTCATGTGTAGATGTCAGGGCTCAAGCACCACCATGAAAGGAAAATAAATCCTTTATGTGAACTGGAGACTGGCACCTGCCATCTGCCTCTATGTGGATTGAACCATGAGCCACTACAGGTGCTGACCCTCAACATCCCTTGAAAGGAGCTCAGGGCAGAGATCAGGAGTGAGGCCCCCTGTTCTCTGGGAAAACTGGCAGAACAGGTCTTTAGAGGGTTAGATTTTTTTTTTTTCTTTTTAGGGCCACACCCACAATATACAGAAGTTCCCAGGCCTGGAGTTGAATTGGAGCTGCAGCTGCCGGCCTGCATCACAGCCACAGCAATGCGGGATCCGAGCCTTGTCTGCGACCCACCCACACCACAGCTCACGGCAACGCTGGATCCTTAACCCACCGAGCAAGGTCAGGGATTGAACCCTCATCCTCCTCATGCATACTAGTTGTGTTCGTCACCGCTGAGCCACAACAGGAACTCCCAGTTAGATATTTTCAGGGGAAGGTTTTATGAGCCCCATTCCTGCATCTTCTTGTATCTAGAAAAGCAATAAAATCCTTCATGGTGACACCTGCTCCTTGTGACCAGCAGCAGCCTTCACGGGACCAGCAATGACCTTCTGCAAATATGTCCTTGGTTGCCTGTACTTCCCCCTCCACCAAAGTCATATATACACTGACCCCCCCCCACCCCCCGCTTCTCTGGAGTGGGTTATCAGAGCTCTCTGAATCTGCCTCCCGGGCTCCAGTCCTCATTTTACTGCAAATAAAACTTAAGTTTTAGGTTGTGCATTTTTTTTTTTTAAATTTTTTGTCTTTTGTCTTTTTAGGGCCACACCCGCAGCATAAGGAGGGTCCCAGGCTAGGGGTCCAACTGGAACTGGAGCTGCCGGCCTACACCACAGCCACGGCAACGCCAGATCCAAGTCGCTTCTGCAGCCTACACCACAGCTCACGGCAACTCCAGATCCTTAACCCACTGAGTGAGGCCAGGGATTGAACCCGCAACCTCATGGTTCCTAGTCAGATTCATTTCCACCGCGCCACGACGGGAACTCCATTTTTTTTTTTTCTTTGTCAGTTGTGCATATTTTTTAAGTCAACGGTAGAAACAAGGACATGGATTCTGTGCTGACAATAGATTCTACAGGAAATCAGTTTCCTGAACCCCAAATGTGTAGATCCATTCAGGAAAAAAACCTGGTTATTTGGCTTCACAGTATTAGAAGGAATGTTTTTCGACCTAGGAAGTCTTTTTTCTTTTTTTTTTTGACTGCAAATAAAATTCTTTTAAATTTATTTTCAAATAATGTATTATTTAACATGTATTACTATTTTTTATTGTCTCTATTTTATTACCTAATGAATTTTATTACATTTATAGTTGTACAACAATCATCACAACCAAGTTTTTACAGCATTTCCATTCCAAACCCTCAGTGCATCCCCCCACCCCTCAAACTGTCTCATTTGGAAACCATAAGTTTTTCAAATTCTGTGAGTCGGTATCTGTTCTGCAAAGAAGTTCATCGTGTCCCTTTTTTTTTTTTAGATTCCACCTGTAAGTGATAGCATTTGGTGTTGGTGTCTCATTGTCTGACTGACTTCCCTTAGTATGATAATTTCTAGGTCCATCCATGTTGCTGCAAATGCCATTATTTCTTTCCTTTTAATGGCTGAGTAATATTCCATTGTGTATATGTACCACATCATCTTTTTCCACTCCTCTGTCGATGAACATTTAGGTTGTTAGGAAGTCTTTTTTCTTCTCTGTGTTGGCAGTCACTTAAAATTTGATGCAATGAGGTTGAACATGATGAGGTTAAGGATGGAGGTCATCACTGCCAAACAGCATCTTTTTAGGGCAAGTGTGGATAGAGACAGAAATACTCCTTCAGGAAGACGGTCCAGGCGCCACTCTCATCCGGAAGCTCTCCCGGGGAGGGGCAGGCATGAGGGGAAGCCCCTGGGCTCCGGAGGGTGACATCTCGTGAGTCTGGCTCTGTGCTTTTCACTGGCCCTGCCTCAGCCCCCTAAACAGTAAAATGGTGATACCCACCTCCCTGGCTCCTGCGCTTGGCAGGGCAGAGGAACTAGCGCCTGCGTGTTGTCTGATGCAGCGCGTGGTCCACAAACAGCGTCTCTGTTCTGAGGTTGGTGGTAACTTCGCAGTTCCTGCTGCCGGATGGATGGAGGCTGCCTGGTTGGGGGCTGTGGAGACAGAATCAAGATCTTGGCTCTGTGAGCATGAACGAGGTGCCACTGGGCTTTGAGGTCGGCTTCACTCTGATGTGTCTGACACTGGGAAGTACCACAAGATGTGTGCCAAGGCTCTGGAAGACGTCAGCAAGTGGAGACATTTTAAACATAAAAAAAAGCTCTGCTGTCTATTTTCGCATTTTCACTTTCAGGATTTACATTTGACTCTGCCTCAGATTTGACTGACATCACGGAGTCCAAGGAAATGTTTGAATAAACAAAATGCATTGTTCAGAGGCCCCATTCATACTGCCATAAATATTGAAATGGTTTGGAATATTATTGAAATCTTTGAATATATTGAACCAAAAAAGCACTGTTTGGATGTTTTGTGGATGGATTCCTGATGTCTTTTTTCCCCCATATGGTGAGGTTCAATAAGATGGAGCGGTGGAGGTCTTTATGCAAAGCCTGGGAAGTGATAAGAAATAATAAATAATGTAAATATATATTTATTTCTTGTCTTTTTTTGTCTCTTTTAGGGCTGCACCTGAGGCATATGGAGGTTCCCAGGCTAAGGGCTGAATTGGAGCTGTAACTACTGACCTACGCCACAGCCACAGCAAGGCGCCATCCGAGCGGCATCTGCGACCTACACCACAGCTCACGGCAACGCTGGATCGTTAACCCACTGAGGGAGGCCAGGGATCGAACCTGTATCCTCATGGATGCTAGTCGGGTTCATTAACTGCTGAGCCACAACGGGAACTCCTGAATAATGTAAACTATTTACATGATGGAACAGACAGGGATGGCTGTGGTGAAACTGCCATTCAGTTATCCATGTCCTTGGGTTTTGAAGACAAGTAATCATGGCCAGGCTTGAACCTATCTTACAGCTGCCTTAAGTGTGGTTCCTAGTGACAGTCTCTAGTCCATTTGAAAATTCAGGAAGCACTCTTTTGGCCTGAATGATACCAGCTGTGGTTTTAGGAAATCAGTTGATTGAGAAAAATTGACAAGAGTTGAAACGAGCATCCTCAGAGTACAGTAGGCTCAATAACTGATGTTGGCCCTTGAACGATCAAGGTAGGAAAGTTCATGATTGACTTACTGCGCTGATCAGACTTAATTAAAAACCGGAACCAAATAAATGGATGGCGCAGGGCCCCGGGTGTTGGTTGTATATAAACAACTAATGGCTTGTTGTTTTTATGAAATTCATTTGTCAAATCACTGTGTTTGTGTACAAAAATAAACAGTTGAAGCAATTATTCATTGAATCCAAATTCCCGCTCTTTACCTATGACCTGAGTAATTTACATTATTCAGATTATTAAATAAAAACTGAGTTGAGGAGTTCCTGTCGTGGCTCAGCGGAAATGAATCTGACTAGTATCCATGAGGACGCAGGTTTGATCTCTGGCACCACTTAGTGTGTTAACGATCCGGCGTTGCCGTGAGCTGTGGTGTAGGTCGCAGATGCGGCTCGGCTCTCACGTCGCTACGGCTGTAGCGTGGGCTGGCAGCTACAGCTCCGATTTGACCCCTAGCCTAGGAACCTCCATATGCAGCAGGTGTGGCCCTAAAATGACAAAAAAAATTGAGTTTTCTGAGTATAGAAATGAGTATATGAAGTTGCAAATCTGGAAGCCTAGCCTGTATTCAGCTGGTAGGACTTGGGCCAGCTTTGCAGAGTCATCACCCATGGAGCGTTTGGTTTGGTGGGACCAGCCATCTTTGCACATGCCTGTCATTTGGCTGCAAAGAAGAGAGGGAGAAGTGGGTTGCATGGCTATTGCCATCCCAGACGAGACCACCTGAGTTGGGTATGTTTCTGCTAGAAAGCAGGTTGCCATGACCCTATCTGAAGGCTTCGGCTCAGGGTTACTCCTATATTTCAGGCTGCGTCTTCTGTGTTTCCTGGCCTCTGAAACGTGGGCTTTCCTCATCATGGCTTTCGGGCCATCGCTATTTTTTCACTGGACTCCGGTCCTAAGAAAGCCCATTCTTCCTTGTGGCTTCTGCTTCACTGATATTCTCGATCTTCTCCCTTCAGTGCAGGGCTTTCCCCTAAAGTTCAGATGCGTCTTCAGATTGCCTTATTTAATAAGTTCTCCACTGAGGGTTTGGGATGCAAATGCTATCAAACTGAGTTGTGATGATTTTTGTACACCTGTAACTGTAATAAAATTCATTAAGCAATGGGGGGGGGGAGGCCTAAAAAAGAAAAAAAGAGATCTCCATTTGACTGGCTCATGATCCCTCAAGTTCAAAATGTCTAAATCTGACTTTATCAGAATCCACACCACTGAAAGTGCTCCCTCTGTCTAAGTGCCCAAGATTGCCCTTCAATCAGTCATGTGTCAGTCCCCCAAGACCTCCATCTCCCCTGAGATCACTTTATTTCAGGCCACCGTCATTTCCCAAATGGCCTTTCCTTCAATTTCCTGCGTCCCCTCTTGCGGTGCCTCTGCCCACGCTTTCCTCCTTAGCCTTTGTCCCGGTTTGTAATCATAAACCTGCGTGACTCTTCTGTGCATCTCTCTTTGCATAAATGTGAGCTCCCGAGAGCAGGAACTGGGTCCTTTTGGGCACTCCTTGTGTGATGATCTAGGGTGGAGGTGACGTTCAGGTCATATTTGTTGAATGAATAATTGAATCAGTCTAGATGCTGGCTGCAGCCTCATCAAGCCTCTCTGACTCTTCTTGACCCCATTTTCCATTTTGCCAAACAGGATCCACTTTTAAAGTGCATCTAAGTTGGCCCGGTCTCTACGCATCCTCCTTCAGTGAATGATAGAGTCTGAACCGCTCCTCGTTTAGTCCCCACCAATGTCTCCAGCCTCCTTTCTTTTATTTTTGACTGCTTGCTCTTTCCTGTCTAACCCTCCCAGGCTTGCTAGCTTCCCTGCATCCTCCGGGTATCAAGCGAAGTGTCCCCTGCCAGGAATCTTTTTTGTGCCTCTCCAAGATGCTTCTCGATCCCGCTCTGTGCCTCCGCAGTATTTTGCACGGGTCTGAGCACCCTGAACGGTAACCCTGATCTGCCACGTGTCTTCCTTCCCATTGCACATTTGAGGGTGGAGTCTAGGGCCTGGACAAATAGGCAATCTACACGTGTTGACCGAGTGAATGACAGATGGATGCCCAGCTCATAGCAACAGAAGCACGGTGCTTGGGTGGCCCCCGGGCTCTGTCTCAGAGAGATGCTGAATTAGACTAGTGTTGACTTGTGGCCATCTGAGGTCAGTGGATCCTGGAGAGGTTCTCTCAACCTAACTGGTTTCTCCTGAACCTTCCAGGACCCCCATTTAATGTAAAGAGAGGGTGAGGCGTGAGGGAAAGTAATCAGCCTATGATAACGAAGGGGAGCAAGGATGGAGCCTAGATAAATATACACACCAACAGCCCGGAGGCAGTGATCCAGGGCTGGGCGTGTTATGGTCCCTCAGCGTCTGAGTGATATGTGACCACAATTGTTCCACATTGAGAGCGGCTTCGTGTTCCTGGGATGGGATCGTGAGATGGAAATGGCACAATTCTTTGCAACGTCTGGGAATATGAAGCTTGATTCCAATGATTATTCTAATTCTTAATTCTAATTCTGGCAAATCTCATCACGGCCCTTTGGCTCCTTTCCTCTGCTTCTCTCAGACGGGCTTAATTAGAGTGGGGTTTTCAGCAATAACTCGCCCTTTTGGTTCTCAGGTTAATTTTCAGAAAAACTCAAGCTTGGTTAGTATTTTAAAATTTAAAGTAACAGGCGGCAGAACACCTATTTCCACTGATTTTTATAACTTTCAGAGAATCGCGTCACTTGACTGACACTTTCTCGCTTGGTCACAAATCAAATTAAAGCAGTTTTTAGGAAGTTCACAGTTTACGCACTTCAGACACTTCTCAGTTACATCCGAGAGGGACGGTGTTTGTGATTTATGAGTAACGTTTCAGGGTTTTTCCAGGTATCAGTGAATCAAAACACTGAAATCTAAAAGCCCATAAACATGTCGATACAAAGATAAGAGAATTTAAAAATAAAGACTTACACGAAAAAGAAGAAAATAGTGTTAATCTAGCATTTGGTAATTGCTGAATAATTTTTTTTATTTATTTGCTTATTTTTGTCTTTTTAGGGCCGCACCTGTGGCACATGGAGGTTCCCAGGCTAGGGGTCCAATCAGAGCTGTAGCTGCCGGCCTACACCACAGCCACAGCAACGCGGGATCTGAGCTGCATCTGTGGTCTCCACTACAGCTTGTGGCAACGCTGGATCCTCTACCCACTGAGCGAGGCTGGGATGGAACCAGCATCCTTGTGGATACTAAACGGGTTCGTTACCACTGAGCCACAACAGGATCTCCTACTGAATAAATTTTAGTTATAATTTCCTATATACTGTAAACCCATCTTTCAGCCTCTGTAAGGCTGTATCAATATTTGATGGGGGGCAGACAGTGAAAACCTCTAAAAGTTACTGTCCAGTGATGTTCGCTTTAGTTCAATTCTGTAGACATTTCTTTTTAAAAACATATGTACTTATTCATTATATTAAATATTGTATGCATTTAAAGTGGGTACCATGATGATTGATACACATGGTGCAGTGATTGTAGCCATCAAACTAGTTGACATATCACGAAACTTAGTTACCATTTTTGTGGATGTGTGTGCTGGGGTCCCCTGAAATCTGTTCTGTTAGCAAGTTTCCAGTACCTTGTATGGTACTATTAACTAGAGCCCTCACGCTGCGCGTCAGCTCTCTGGACTTATTTGTCCTGCCTGACGGCAGCTTTACACCCACTGACCAACGTACGCTCTCTTCTACCCCCAACCCCAAGTAACCACAGTTCCCCTCTCTACCTTGAGATATTTGACTTTTTTAGATTTCACACGTCAAAAATATCGTGCAGGCTTTTTCTTTCTGCATCTGGCTTACTTCAGTCAGCATTAGGCCTTTTGGGTTCCTTCATGCCGCTGCAAATGGCAGAAGCTTCTTTTTTCAAGGCTGAACACTATTCCATTGCATAGCTCTCCCACAATTTCTTTATGCATTTATCTGTCAACAGACTCTTGCCTTGTTACCATGTCCTGCTGTTGTGAACAATGCTGACATGAGCAGGAGTGTGGCTCTTTGAGGTACTGATTTCATTTCCTTCGCGTGTATACCAAGAAGGGGGATTTTGTAGCACATGGAAGGTCTATTCTTGTTTTTTTTTTTTTTTTGTGTGTGTGTGTGTCTTTTTAGGACTTCGCCTGTGGCATATGGAAGTTCCCAGGCTAGGTGTCAAAGTGGATCTGCAACCTCTGGCCTACACCACAGCCGTAGCAATGCACGATCCGAGCCACATCCGTGACCTACACCACAGCACACAGCAACCCTGGATCCTTAGCACACTGTGCGAGGCCAGGGATCTAACCCACATCCTCATGGATCCTAGTTGGGTTCGTTAACCACTGAGCCACAAAGGGAACTCCCAAAAGCTTATCTTGAGTGTGAGCAGACTGATCTGAGTCTGCTGTTTTCCTTTTTTTTGAACTTATATTCATTAAAAAATTAACAGACTTTCTTTTTTAGAGTAGTCTTAAGTTTACAGAGAAACTTAAGACTGAAAACAGCGGAAACTCCGGAGTGCGCCCATGCAGCCCTCACCTCCCCCCACTCCGCCCCCTGACACAGGTTTCCTCCGTCGATAACACTTTCCTGAATGTGGTAACTTTGTCACAGTTGATGAACTGGTATTGACCGGCTCAATAGTATTGACGACTATCAATACTCTCACTAACTAAAGCCCACGGTTTCCAGCAGGGTCCACTCTTTGGATTGTACGTTCTATGGGTTTTGACAAATGCAAAATGACAGGTGTTTTTTTTTTTTTCCCGAGTTTTTCAGGGCAATGAATGGAACTCCCTCCACGAGGTTCACAGTCACCATCGCCCTGTGCTAGTTAAGGGTCACGGCTCTTGTTAAGTCACGCCTCCCCCTCCCCCTGCCCTCCATCCCATCAGTCACAGGCCAAAGTCCCAAGACCTGTGATCCGCGATGGCATCATTGCTGCCACTTGATGGGCCGGTGACCCAACTCCAGCGTCTTATTCTGAGCACCAGCCTTCCAGGCTGCCCTGTCCTTAGCCACAGACAAAGGCTAACGTGTAAACAATTCACGGGAGCAGGAGCGGGGGCTGGGGGAGAGAGGCTTGGAGGCAGGGACAGCCCAGCAGGGTTGGGGTTCACTGAGGAGGCCACGGAGCCTGGCTGTGACCGGCAGCTCAGTCTTTGGGACCTTGGGAGACACAGGCTCTCAGAACCAGATGCCCTTGATCTCGGCATGGTGAGGGCCCTCGCTTCTTGGTTGCACATGGGGGAGTGGTGAGCGGGGTTCTGTGGGTTCCCTACAGCCTCAGGGGACCCTGGGGCTGGAGGTCAGAGGTGAGAGGGGCAGGTGTCAAGTGAGCAAGCCCTGTCCCTTTGCCCTGAACAGCAACCGACTCTGCCCTAGGGGTGCCATGCGTGTTGGACTCCAGGTGTGCTGCATCCCTGGAGGTGAGCAAGGCCGCCCTAGACCAGAGGCCCTGGGGCCCCACCCTAAATGGGTCTCAATCCTGTGGCTCAGCCCTCAAGTCCTTGGCCCCACCCTAGTTCTTTGGCCCCGCCCCTCATCCTGTGGCCCCACCCCTGGTCCTTTGGCTCCATCCCTGGTCCTTTGGCTCCACCCCTGGTCCTTTGGCTCCACCCCTGGTCTTGTGGTTCCATCCCTTGAGAGGTGAGTGCTTCTGAGTTGCCGGGCTTTGCCCACAGGACTCAGCAGCACCTGATGTCCTCTGTTTTCCTTCTTTCAAGCTCTTTGCTTTGATGGCCAGACAGTTACTTCCCACCCCTAATTATAGACAGTATTTTGCTCCTTTTGGGTGTGTAAATCCTGCCATTCCGTGCCTCTGCATGCTTGCTTCCATTAAGTATGGACCAAGGTTGGAAGCTACATCTTCATTGAATCTTTTTATTTTGGCTTAATGACGTGTGAGAGATAACTTATGGGTGAAAATCTTTTTAAGAAATATTTCCAAATATTTCAGATATTCCTATTCACCTAATCTAGTTGATCACTTTTTGGTTAAGTTTATGAAGAATTAAAAAACACATCCTGGTTCATCACCAGAGACATTAGAACTAGGTTGAATTGAAATGATAGGAGTTTAGAGATTAAATAAAAATCGTAGGGGCATAAGATGTATATGCTCCCCAAATACTTTTAGATATAAGACAGTTCGATTCTAGATCAGATGAAGCCTAGATCAGATAGACAGAAATCTTTGTGTTAAGCTGGTTTTCTAAGTTGCCAGGATAATAAATAGCTTTTGCCTATTTCGCCAAAATATTGGGTTTTTTCCCTGTTAAAGAAAAGAAGGAAATACATTTGTCAGCCATAATGAGTTTTAAAGAGGTTCTATAAATGCGGGTGTGCCTCGAATTAAGAAAGCCAGACATTTAAATAGTTGACCTTACAGAACACATGAATTAGAGGGTAATTACTTAAATGTTCTTCAGTTTGTGAAAGGATTTACAACAGGGTTCCTCTAAATAGCTAACTCTCTAGGGAATTTAAATTACTGGTGTGTGTGTTTTAAAATTAATTCTTTTTTCCTTTTTTTAAAGAAACGCACCTGTTGCATCCAAGGAGGTGCGTCAGGATCAGAAACGCGGAAAGGTTGGCGTAAGCTGAGTTATAATCGTCTTTACTCAGCCTCCTTGGGGAGGAGGGATTTCTCAGCCGTAAACTGCGTAGGCAACGCTGAGCTCACTTTGGCTGTGGCTCACGAACTTGATGGAATGTGGGGCTTCCAGGTCCATCTGGGTGCTGGGGGCTTCCCTGGCTTCCCACTGGGGTCGGGGGGAGGTCTGTGGAGCCCAGGGCGGCCCCGGGGTGGGGGGTGGCGCTGAACCTTTCTGTCCTGGGGGTGGTGGGGGGAGGGAATGATTCCAGATGCTGAGGAACAGGAGGAGGAGAAACTATTGACTTTGCCTGGATCTGGCTCTGTTGATCCCGAGCGGAAATGTTCCCTCCTGGCTTTGGTTATACCACCCTTCAAAAGGGATGGATGCAGAACGGCCGTGGACATGGAACGGCCGAGGGAGTGGAGACGGATGTGGGCGTGGAGATGGACATGGACCTGGAAAGGACATGGAAATTCAGCCAAGACGAGGAATTCTTCCCTTTGAGACTGGCGTTTCTCCATGTCTGCACTTACAATAGAGGTAAGTTCCATTTAGGGACAACATGTCATGAAAGTTATTTCTTTGTCTTGGCATGTTCCTGGCTTGAACACCTCACGGATGCCTCCTGTGCCGAGCTTGTCTCTGACCGGAGGCTCTAGGGGACCCCAGATTTGGCCGATTGTGTGTGCATTCAACTGGGCCACTTCTGTCCTTATGGTAGAAAGAATAAGTGCAGGACTGAGGCCCCAGGTCATTGTTCCTGAGCTTTGGTCTCTTGCTAACTATCAACCCAAGGTAAAGAGCTTGTCGCTCACGCATTCAAGGAATGTTTATGTTTCTTGCTTTATGTCCATGACTGCCATTGCCAGTGGGTATACAGCAGCCAACGCGACACAGGCTACATGGTGAAGGTAAGGGGGGTGAAGGTAAATAAAACAAGAAGACATAAAATTGCTCTTGGCAAAATTAGAAAAATAAGAAGCTACTATGTTTTTCTTTTTTTAAAAAAATTTTTAAATTTCTTTTTTTCTTTTTAGGGCCTCACTTGTGGCATATGGAAGTTCCCGGTCCAGGGGGTCATATCGGAGTTGCAGCTGCCGGCCTACACCGCAGCCACAGCCACCCAGGATCCGAGCTGCATTTGCGACCTCCCTGAAGCCTGAGGCAAAGCTGAGATCCTTTAACCCACTGAGTGAGGCCAGGGGTTGAACCCACATGCTCATGATTACTAGTCGGGTTCTTAACTGGCTGGGCTACAGTGAGAACTCCACTAGTATGTTTTTCATACAATCCTATGACTTTAAGGTGAGATATTGCTTACATACCAATATTATATTTCTCAGTAGTTTAGAATTAAAGTTCCATTTATATTTATGAAACAATTGTGATATCAGATAGTGATACAGCATTTAGCAAATGAAAAGTTGGGGTCCTCGCTAGGCCCCAGGATGGCCCCTGCTGCTCCCCACCGCGTGCCCCTCGCTGGCTGGTGGGGGTTTGGTGTCAGAGCGGGTCTGTGGGAATGGCAGGCCACAGCAGTGACGGTGGTCAATTCTGAACCTAGTTTCTAAAAGGCTTTTTTTTTTTTTAAATGATTTTTATTTTTTCCGTTATAGCTGCTTTACAGTGTTCTGTCTGTTTTCTACTGTCCAGCAAAGTGACCCAGCCTCACACACATGTACACATTCTTTTTCTCACGTTATCCTCCGTCATGCTCCACCATAAATGACTAGATAGAGTTCCCAGTGCTGTACGGCAGGATCTCATTGCTTATCCACTCCAAATGCAATCGTTTACATCTATTAACCCCAGACTCCCAGTCCATCCCACTCCCTCCCCCTCCCCCTTGGCAACCACAGGTCTGTTTTCCAAATCCATGAGTTTCTGTTCTGTGGAAAAGTCTATTTGTGCTGTACATTAGATTCCAGATATAAGTGATAGCGTGTGATATTTGTCTTTCTCTTTCTGACTGACTTCACTTAGTATGCGAGTCTCTAATTCCATCCATGTTGCTGCAAATGACATTGTTTTGTTCTTTTTATGGCTGAGTAGTATTCCATTGTGTATACACCACATCTTCTTAATCCTTTCCTCTATCGATGGACATTTAAGATGTTTCCATGTAAAGATGGTTTCTACGTGGTCACCGGCCCTTTCCTTTCTGCGATCATTGGATGGGCTGAAATTGGCTGCCCTGTAGCCAGCAGTTCCATAGGGAAGGCCAGGCAGACAAGGGGATGAATAAGGTCCACAGACGACAGCACACAGGTGAGCATGGGAGCAGGCCTGCAGCCTCAGTCAAACCTTCGCTGGGCTGCAGCTCCATGGAGGCAGCAACTGTGTCCTCAAGAGAGATCTGGACCAGAACCACCCAGCTGACTCCCTCCTGGACTCTTGAGCCTCAGGAGCTGTAAGATGAAAAATGTGTTTTAAGCTACCATATTTTGGGGCAGTTTGTTATGCAGCAATAGCTGACGGATACAGTTGAAACTCTACTGCTGAGTTTTCAAATAGGGAAAATGTGAAAGTATAGCAACTGCTATTCCTTATGGAAATAGATTCTCTTTGAAAAGAAATATGGGCAAAATTACACTTCTCTGCATGATATTATTGATTATTCTGTATTTACAAGTGTTTCTAGGACCTGGAAATTTGGATGGCTCTGATTTCAGCTCTAAGAGCCAAAAGGGATTCCTCAGGCTCCCCTGGAGAGGCAGTGCCAGGAGGGAAAAGGAGCACAGGATTTGGCGCCTGCCCCCGATTTGGGTGTCAGTTCGCATTTATTGGTTACCGACCTTGGCCAAGCTGCTTCCCATCCCTGAGCCCTGGATTCTTCCTCTTGTAATAAGGCCAACTTCCAACTGTTGCTCTGGGGATTAATTAAGACAACTGTCTGGAGTTCCCGCTGTGGCACAGTAAGTTAGGAATCTGGTTGCAGTGGCTGAGATCGCTGTGGAGGTGGGGGTTCCATCCCCAGCCCAGTGTGGTGGGTTAGGGATCCAGTATTGCAGCTGTGGTGTAGGTTGAAGCTGCAGCTCGGATTCAGTCCCTGGCCTGTGGGACCTTCCACGTGCCAAGGGTGAGGCCATTAAAAAAAAAACCCAAACCCCAAATAAACAACAACAAAAATGACACCCGTAGAACACGGTACATGGGGGGAGCACACTGGCTGTTTTTGCGTAACGAGGGTGGATGGTCAGCGTTCTGAAGAGCCTTGTCAGCGTGGTCTGCCCTATTGCCCGCATTGCTCTCAGCGCAGGGTCCTCTCCGAGGTCACTGCCCACCTTCTCCCTGGGCCCCCTTTCATCTTATCTGCCTTGCCCCCCCCGCCAATCCCTATTCATTTCTCAGTCTCCTCGCATCTCTCCATCTCTGTCTTTTTGTCTCATCTAAGCATCTTCAGTCTCATTTACTCTTCACTTTCAGTTCTGGGGAGAATTTTATTGTCTTCACTTAAGAGGAAAGAAGAGCCGAGTTGGAAGGGCAAGAACTTTCCTTGGATTTTGGAGTCAGAAGGTGCTGGAGGGGGAGCTTGACTTGCCCTATTTGCTTCCAAATGCTAAACGTGATTTTAACAAATGACATTCATTCCCATGGAGCTGTCTACAGACTGTATTTGGCTCTTAAAATGATTCATTCTCCACTTATCATAGTTTTACCTTTTTTTTCTTTTTTTTTTTTTGGCCACACCTGCAGCGTATGGACGTCCCAGGGCCAGCACTGGAATCTGAGCCATGGCCGTGACTTATACCACAGCTGTGGTAACAACAGAACCTTAACCCACGGTGCCAGGCTGGGGATCAAACCCATGCCTTAGCAGCTACCCAAGCCACCACAGAGACAATGCCAGATTCTCTATTTTTTTTTTGCTTTTTAGGGCCATGCCCACGGCATATGGAGGTTTGAGGCTAGGGGTCGAATTAGAGCTATAGCCGCTGGCCTACGCCACAGCCACAGCAACGCCAGATCCGAGCCACGTCTGCAACCCACACCACAGCTCACAGCAATGCCAGATCGTTAACCCACTGAGGAAGGCCAGGGATCAAACCCGCAACCTCAATGGTTCCTAGTCGGATTCGTTTCTGCTGCGCCACAAAGGAAACTCCAACAATGCCAGATTCTTAACCCACTGTGGCACAGTGGTAAATCCACAATCCTGTTTTTTTAAAATTTTAATTTAGTTTTAATTGTGCTCACCTCTATATTAAGTAGTTCAGGTCATCCATAGAATTCCAAGTCACGTGTTACCATGTGCTAATCAAAATAAATATTACAGAAGAAAAAAAGAAGGGGAGTTCCTGTTGTGGTGCAGCGGAAGTGAAACTTACTAGTATCCATGAGGATGTGGGCTCGATCCCTGGCCTTGCTCAGTGGGTTGGGGATCCGGCGTTGCCATGAACTGTGGTGTAGGTCACAGACATGGCTCGGATCTGGCGTTGCTGTCGCTGTGGTGTAGGCTGGCAGCTGCAGCTCTATTTGACCCCTAGCCTGGGAAATTTCGTATGCTGTGGGTGCAGTCCTCAAAAGCAAAAACCAAAAACATTACAGGATACGCTCTATCTATGGAAAACATATTTGTAAATGCCCATGTGTTTTAGGTAAAGCTTTATGATATGAGCATTTTCTCCAAGTGTAAAGACTTTATTAAAAGAAGCTTTTGGGGGTACAGAATACACAGTTGCCTCTTAATTTCTGAGACCTTATAGTCCATTGAAATCCAGTCTGAAGCGATTCGTTCAGGCCTTATCAACACCACCCTGTGCCCCGGACACTCTGTCCATTTAATGGGCTTCCTTCTCTAGTTGCCCTGCATTCCGTGCGTCAAAACTAACATTTGTGGGGGAAGCGTCACTAGATATTTTGAGCAGTGATAAGAACATAACAAATAATCAATTTCTGGAGCATCACCCGCCACCCCATCAAGAAGTCTATAAACCCAAGAATTTATTACAGAACATCAGCCAGTCTGCGGGCATCGATTCCTCAGTGTGCAGAGACTTCTGGGCCTAAAGAGATATCTGTATCATTAGAGAAACGTGATGCACACCTTTAATTTTTTCCCCTCAGATAAAAGGAAGACAAGTTCCCCATAAAGCCCTCGCTTTAAGCAAATGAGCGTCTTTCTGGTTTTAAAGACGTATTGTGAGACTTTTCACAATCAGAGGAAAGCAGCAAACTGCTTGGGAGTAATTAGACATAATCTGATGCCTGCCACCTCTGAAAAAGGAAGAGCCAATTACGAGTACAATACGCTGTGCTTGGGAATATATTTATTATGCTTATTGCATAGATGTTTATTTCACCTGCAAGAAGAGGACTACAAAGGCATTTCTGTGTAATCAAAACAGAGATCATCTTTTACCGACCATATTTATTTCAATTTCCAAAGTTTCGTGGCAGACAGCATTTTTACTCACTTTAAGCCTCGGGTGTCTTCCATGTTTACAACTAACATGGCTTTAGAAAAAATTCACATATTCACCCTCTGCTCCCTCCTCCCCTCCACTGGAGACAGAATAAAACAGTCATTTGACACAAAAACCTAGCCATCGTTTCCTCGGGTAAGGAATTCCACTCTTGGTCATTAAAAGATGAAACACGCTGGAGTTCCCACTGTGGCGCAACAGGCTAAGGGTCCTGTGTTGCCTCTGTGGCAGCGATGGCTCCATCCGCAGCCTGGCGCAGTGTGTTTGCTAAAAGGATCTGGTGTTACCGAAGCTTCTGGTATAGTTTGCAACTGCAGCTCGGATTCGATCCCTGGCCCGGGAATTTCCATATGTTAAGGGTGCGTCCATAAAAAGAAGAAAGAAAAAAGGATGAAACATGGAGTCAGTCCTCAAAATTGGAATGAACCACAGAGATCCAAGACTCAGACTTCCCAGCCAGTGAGCTGCCCTCGATAGTAAAAGATGGTATATTCACTACCGTCATTAAAATAACACCAAATTGGAACCAAAATGTAAGTTGTGACTTAAAGTAGAAAAATGGAGAAGGATTAATAATATTGCCAATTATTCAGGTTGACTTTCAGTCATTAAGATGCCACATAAGGCAAACGACTTTCATCCTATAGCCAAGTGAATTTTCTTTTAATTCTATCCGGGACGTGACTTCTGTGTCATAAAGAAGATGCTTGAAGTTGAAGAAGGAAATTAAAAGAATTAAGGAGATAATTGTAACTGGCTAAGAGCCGGGTGCTGATGCATTTCTTTTTTTTTTAGGGCACCGTTTGCCGAGGCCGGAAGCTGGGTGGGGGCTGACCAGGTGCCATGACAGTTAAGGGCGGGAAGAAGAGGGGGTCCCCTCCCCGGCAGGCGCACGGGAAAGTCTGTCCCTGGTGGTCCCTGGCTTCCTGATCCCAGGGTGTGTGGGGTTCTTTGTGCAGAGCTAGGAGGAGAGCTCTGCCGCAAAATACGCTGGGACCTCTTTCTGATCCCACGTGGACTCTGCTGTGATATCAGTGACCTGAATTAAAACCCGCTGCCTGGAAAGGGCGAATCGGTAAAGATACACTTAGTGGAAAAAGTTAGCTTTCAAAGACATGTAGTTTTGGAGTTTTCCTTGTGGCTCAGGGGAAATGAACCTGACTAGTATCCATGAGGACGTGGGTTCGATCCCTGGCCTCCCTCGGTGGGTTAAGGATCCGGTGTTGACGTGAGCTGTGGTGTAGGTCGCAGACGTGGCTCGGATCCCGCATTGCTGTGGCTGTGGCAAAGGCTGGTGGCTACAGCTCCAGTTAGACCCCTAGCCTGGGAACCTCCAAATGCCGGGGGTGCAGCCCTAGGTAAGGCAAAAAGACAAAAAAATAAAAAATAAAAAATAAAACGCCAAAGCAAAAAACAAAAAAGTGTAGTTTTGGAACCTGCTCATATATTTCTTTACATCAAAACCTCCCCTTTGCCCTAAAGATTTGTCAGCTGGAACCGAGTCCCTCCATGGCCATGCACACACTGTTGCCAGAGCAGGAAAAATCCGCGTGTCCTTCTGTATTAGGGAGGAAATGCCAGCAACATAGAAAGATGCTGACGCATTGTGAGCTCATTACTACTCCAGATTTCTTCTCACGGGAGACTTAAATTTAGAACTCACTGGATTAACATTTTAGTTTCAGGCATGGGAAACACACACAGTGTCTCACTGGTGGTTGGGATACGATTGGATAATATCGTTCAGGTTTATCAATTACTGCACCATAGGATGCATGCAATTTCTCCAAGTTTCCATCCTTAAAGATTTAAGGTGACAGGAGTTCCCATTGCAGTTCAGTGGAAACAAATCCGACTAGTATCCATGAGGATGCAGGTTTGATCCCTGGTCTTGCTCAGTGGGTTAAGCATCTGGCGTTGTTGTGAACTGTGGTGTATGTGAAGACGCTCGGAAATCGCGTTGCTGTGGCTGTGGCTGTGGCTGTGGTGTAGGCCAGCAGCTGCAGCTCCGATTCAACCTCTAGTCTGGGAACTTCCATATGCCTAGGGTGCGGCCCTAAAAAGATAAAAAAAAAAAAAAATTAAGGTGGCAGGCGCATGTTTTTCATAACCAACAGCTACAGCAAAACTTGGCTGGAGTTCACAATGATGTCAAGAAATGCAACAAAGACCCTTTTCAAATTACCACAAGCCTGGTTAAAATATCAGCCAAATTATTTTTCACATGATTCTTGGGTTTTCTTCAACATTTACGTTCTAAAACTGTGGCAATTGTAGAAGATTCTTGGACAGTAGCACTGAGTGGTGAGAAAAATGGAGCCGCAGGTATAAAGCCCAGACGCCACCTGCATCTGCCTTAGGGCAACACCGAAGGCTTTGCCAGAAGTGGGAATTCAAAGAGCCAGGCCACCGTGCAGGTGCTCCAGGCTGGCTGCGAGGCGCAGGCTCTGCTCCCCACTCGGGGAAGCGCCCCACGTGAGCACGGCGGACAGAGACTCAGATGTGACCACTGACACCAAAACTGCACAAACGGGAGGCACTCCGGTGACACACACGTGATTCCTGCCCCTCTCTGCAGGTTCTCACAGTGAACCTGGCCCACAGCAAACACGGCAACCTGGACCACAGCGCAGGACCTGCCGGCTGTGCTACGTACAAGGGAGTCATGAGCTCCTATCAGCTGCCCGAATCTGTCTGGACATGTTCCGTGGCTTATCCTGTGACGACTGGCAATTAAACAGAGTGTTCCAGCTAGGAGACCCCGAATTCGACCATGCTCGCCTCCTCCTCACATAACCCAATTTGACTTTTTTTTTTCTGCTAAAAAATGCTTAGGTCCCTGGAGATACGTGTGTGTTCCTGACACACCTGAACACATGGGACAGCCCTGGGACCATAAAGTCTGGACTCCCCACAATGGGAGAAAAGGAATTTTATAAAAGCACAGATTCTCCATGGATATTTTAAACACCTATGTGTTTCAAACTGCACCTATACTGAGCTTGTGTTTAAACCCTGTCTTGTCGGTACATGTTGGCACAAGGAGCTCCACGCTGATTAACCCTTGAACGTATGGAGAGGTGGAGCGTGAGCTTTAAAAGGCTCAACAGAGTAGTAATCTAAGCACAGACTAGGAGTTCCCGTTATGGCTCAGTGGAAACGAATCTGACTAGTACCCATGGGGATGCGGGTTGGATCCCTGGCCTCGTTCGGTGGGTTAAGGATCCCGGCGTTGCCGTGAGCTGTGGTGTAGGTTGAAGACATGGCTCGGATCTGGCGTTGCTGTGGCTGTGGTGTAGGTGGGTGGCTGCAGCTCCGATTCAACCCCTAGCTTGGGAACTTCCGTATGCCATGGATACGGCCCTAAAAAGACCAATAAATAAATAAATAAATAAATAAATAAATAATAAATAAATAAACACAGATCAGTTATTGTGGAAGTCTTGGGAGGTTATGGCATATGACAAAGAGGAAATAACAAGAAAAATCTGCAAAGTGTTATCAAAATATGAAAAGACGCTTCAGAAGGAGCGTCTCTGCATTTGCTAGAATGAAAAATGCAGATTAGCGATGGCCTGGTGGGATCCGCACATTGTCGGGGGAGCAAGAAGGACCATAGTGAAGAGACCCGATGACTCATGACATCTTCCCTTGAAAATAAACCCCCAAATGGGAAAAAGGATAATACATTAAAAAAAAAAATCACTCACCAATTGGCAACTCAGATTTTGCTTTATTAGCTCGGACCAGCCCATTTTATGTGATAGTTTGTTGTATTTAAAGACAGTGTAAAACTCTCATTGCAAACAGTTGTTTACAGTGCGTTTTCCAGCGACGAGCTGTTTTAAAGCTCAATTGTGCATTTTGCAGATAAAGTGGGAAAACTAACTGAGGGCTGTATTGTAAGCAGTGGTTGCCGTGGAAACCCCAGTTTCAAGAGCTGGTTCTCCATTACCACTTAATTTAGGCTTCCTAATTGCATTCCACTAAATCGGCAGCGACAATATCTGCAGAGCAAAACTGCATGCCCAGTCTAGCGCAAACCTCTTTGAAACAGGCTTTCTGAAAGCCAGGAGCTATAAAAACTCAGCATGACGCAGAGCATATGAGAAGCCCGCAGTTCAAATGTACTCCTGTCTGCTTTCTCATCCTTGGTAACTTCAGCGCGTTCCGCACCAATCTATTAGTTCAGTCTACCTTAAAGATCATAAAGCTTTGCCATGTGGAAAGTCATCTGTCCAGCCACACGTTGGTGCCAAATAGATTTAATTGTCCTCCCAACCCGGCATCGTGTCCGTCTTACTTTCCCGCACACCAGCAGGTAGCCACGCACAGGCTCTCTTGCCTTGAACTGCCCTTGCCCCACAATGCAAGGGGAACAGTCCATTCTCCGTTGACGTTATTTGCCACTGTTGGGCTGAGCGGAGAGGGGCTTGTCAGAACCACTAGACATAAAAGCATTCCAATTATCGACTACACTGCTTTAATAGAGGAGGCAACTAATATGATAGTGTAAGTGACTGCTCCGGCGAGGAGCTCTTCGTCACTGTCAGATTAACACTCGAGTTAAACTCTTGTAAATCAGTCACATTATGATGCTGCTGGAGAAATACACACAGACCTATTACGCTTAGGATTCCGGAGGGCTCTCTGCGCCCGAGCAGTGTGGCTGGGTGCCCTATGAATCTGAATTTTGTCATGTTTATTATTTCGCAGTTACTAATGTGGGAATGTTGGAAAGATTTAAGTGGCCTGTCATGTGATTCGCAAACGGAGGCCCGGGCCTCTGGTGGCCAAGGACGAGGCCCCGCCTGCCTCGGTGGCCGGGCCTGGGAGCGTGAGGGGGGCGCTCTGTAAGGCGAAGTGGAAGCGGGAGGCAGCCAGTTTGCCCCTGATCCAGAACCCGGTCCCACAATTTCCGTCTTTGCTCTGGACAGCAGATACTTTCATCAGGAGGCCTCGCTGTCCTGAGTCCAGCTCTGGGCCTATCCAGGGCCAAGCTCACCCTCCCAAGCTCAGGTCCCCAGGGTCTGGCATCCTCCATTCTAGGCCAGGAGATGCTTTTGCTCTAGAGACGCCGTTAAACAACCACAGCGTTGATCCTCTCCCTGGCGTCCACGGCGCTCGTTGCTAAAGCAGCCCAGAGGCCGCTGCCAAGACTCCGCTATTGTCTTCCATCTCCCAAGGTTTTGAATGCCCTGGCTGGCCCAACTGCGGGTCTTCTGCAGGAATGAATGAGCCATTTCCCAGGACAAGACTTTTGAATGAGACAGACTGTGTATTACAAGGCCAGAGGCTCCCGGGATGAAGAAAGCAAATGCTAAGGCAGTCTTGCCTCTCTGTTCCACTGGGAAAGAGGAGGGGAGGGAAATTCACAACCCCGGTGAGGCTTTGCCAGGAAATCTCTGCACTGAGTGACACGGGACACAAAGGGCAGCATCTGAGAGCCCTGGCCCAGGTGGATTCCCACACGTGGACAAGAGCTGGTCCAAGGCAATGAGCGGTGCTTTGCTGTTGGACAATGTCAGTCCGTAGGAGAACGAGGCGCCTGTGTAAGCGCGGCTCGCTGCCATGCGGGGCAGACTTGCAAGTGACCTTTGCGTTAAATACCCCGATAGGCTTCTGTGACTGAGGATTTTAGTTCTCAGTGGTGCAGACCTAATCAGAGCGTTCACTTGCAGTCCCCGAAAGCATCCTGAAGCTTCCTGGGCGTGTGCTTTGAGCTCTGTGCTAATTCTGCCTCAGCTCCTGCTGGGTGCTGCCGTAACCCTCCGCGGCCCTGTCTGTGCGTCTCTGCTGCTCGGTAGGCGGAGAACAGCGCCTGTTTTGTGTATCGCCTTGATGTCGCCAGCCTTCAGCTAAGCAAGGAAGGCCCTTGAACTCGCTCTCGGCCCCTGTTCCCTAAGTCCCCATGTCCCTGCCTGCAAAGCCCTCAGCAGCAGCTCCTAGAGGAGCTGACAGCTCCGAGATGGAGGGAAAGTGGAGGTAACTTTATTTGAGCACCCGGTTCTTGCTAATTTCCTCTCACGCTGCCCTGCTGGAACCGCCTCTGATTTGACCGGAGTCCTCCCACTTCGCCACTGCTTATCTCAGATCCACTTCATGATGCCACTAAAATGAAAGGCTAATGTTTCCTTCTCTCACCCTGAACAATTTTTTTTTTTTTTTTGTATTTTTGGGTCTCACCCACGGCATATGGAGGTTCCCAGGCTAGGGGTCAAATCAGAGCTGCAGCCGCTGGCCAACACCACAGCCACAGCAACGCAGGACCAGAGCCGCATCTGTGACCTACACCGCAGCTCACGGCAACGCCGGATCCCTAACCCACTGAGCGAGGCCAGGGATCGAACCTGCGTCCTCATGGATGCTAGTCAGATTCGTTTCCGCGGAGCCACGAGGGGAACTCCAACAGTGTACTTCTAAGTCTGAAACTTCTGTGATCACCAACCCATTTTCCTAAGACGAAACCCTCAGTCTTTGGGCTTAAATCAAGCCTTGTTTTGGTAGGGCTAGGCGCTCCGTGGAAAGAAAATCGTAGCAGCCACAGAGAACGATTACTGCTGGATTACAAATCACGGAGAGCTGCATAAACAGTTATGAGGGAAAACTGTGGGACTAATGCCTCTGATAGGATCAGTAGCAGCCCTGATAGCAACGTGCCCAGGGGCTCTGTGTATTATCTATCCACCGAAATGTCAATATCCTAAAACCTGGAGGAATTTATATCAAGAGCTATTCTCTGTTAATTCCCTAGTGAATCATAAATCAAATTGGATATCCGGAAGATCTTCTCTAATCAACTTGTTTAAGAAACTGGTTGAACTGGTCAGCACACCGTTTCAGCTGAATGGCTGTTAGAGCCTTTCTCTCTCTTTTAGAATTTATACACCCTTTTAGCATATTGCTCATGATGGCAAAGAGAAAATGGATTTTTGGGGGATTCTGTAAGTCGTTAGGATCTTCGCAATTATCTTTACTAGAAAATAATTCATATTTATATGACTTCTTTTTGTATCTCAGTGCTTGGTTAGGGACCCAAAACATATAAAATGCTTTTAGAATAAGCAAATCCACATTGATTGAGCTTTTTTTTGGGGGGGCACATCTGCAGCATATGGAAGTTCCCAGGCTAGGGGTCGAATTGGAGCTGTAGCTGCTGGCCTACACCACAGCCACAGCAAGGCGAGATCCGAGCGGAGTCTGCGACCTACACCACAGCTCACAGCAACGCCAGATCCTTAACCCACTGAGCAAGGCCAGGGATCGAACCCACAACCTCATGGTTCCTAGTCGGATTCGTTAACCACCGAGCCATGATGGGAACTCTGTTTTTTTTTTTTTTTTTAATCTTTAGCTGTCACTGCTCTTTTTCTCTTGCCATCTTTAATTACCCTATGAACTTTCAAATGGTAGGTGGCAACCTATATACACTTTTTTTGAGAATAAACAAAGGTGCTTTTTAATGGAAGTCTTTTATGATCCTAGGATGCCATCACAAGTGATGTGTCTGTGTGTCACTGTCACATTAGGTGGCTTTGAGTGTGGCAAGGGTGCGCTCAGCTCACGGGGGGGGGGGTGATGATTAAATTTTACTAACACAAACATGGCTTTCATATGTATCTCTCTACAAAACAAAGCCAAAACTAACCAAACCAACCAACCAACCAAACAAAAAAAACTCAGAAATCCGTATTGTGGTCTACATATTGAATACTCAGTATAATAAAATTGCAGCCAAATAAACATTTTTCTTTTCTTTTCTTTTTTTTTAAACAAATCCTTGTACTGGGTTTGTTTGCTTTTTTAAAGGTATTTGTTCTGACTCAAATAGCAGAGCAGCTCTTTCCTAAGTGTTTTAGGCATTTAGGTTGTTCTCAAAGGGGCCACCAGGTGCCTGTCTGCTCACGGCCGGTGCTGGGCTGGCACGGGTGAGGCGCCAGGGCTGCACTGGGTGAGTGTCAGGGTTTTCAGTAAATCCGGCCGCTGCCTTTAAACAAAACCAAAATGATCAATTCTAGCTGAACCAAAAGGTGTTCAAGAAATCTTGCTTCAATATGTTTTGATTTGCTCCTTTAATTTTCAGTGGAGAAGACATGGCGCCTGGATGGTCTGGTTTGGTGGTGGGCGGGGCTTTGTGCAAAATGAAGTGTAGGGTTCTTTGTGTAAAAGTGAAGTCTCTCAAAACGGAAAGATCGGAGCACTGAACCAAGCGTCGGCCCTTGTAAGCGAAGGCCCTTGTGTCTGCCCGCCTGGCGTCCCCCGCCGCCCGGGTTTGGATTCCGGGTGGCCTTGAGATCCGCATGCTCCCGAGCAGGTGGGCTTCAGTCTTCTGGTCTCTCCCATGTGGGCTTTAAACACACCTTCCCCATCTGCTGGGTAGGCGCATTGAACTTGAAAGTGCCATGTGAATTTTAAAGCGTAATCTCAAGCTGTGTCTTGTCATTTCACTATTATTTTTATTATTATTATTTTTTAGGGCCGCATCAGCGGCATATGGAGGTTCCCAGGCTAGGGGTCTGATCAGAGCTACAGCTGCCGGCCTACACCAAAGCGACAGCAACGCAGGATCCAAGCTGCATCTGCGACCTACACCACAGCTCACAGCAACACCAGATCCTTAACCCACTGAGCGAGGCCAGGGATCAAACCCTCATCCTCATGGATACTTGTTGGGTTCGTTACTGCTGAGCCACGCTATTATTTTTAAATGGTGGGACTGTGGGTAGGGTCGCGAAGGGATGAAGTTATGACAATCGCATCCACGTTTCCTCTGACCTCAGAGGGATGACTTGATGTGCTCTTCAGTCTCCGTAGGCTGCAGGTCTTATGACTGCATCTTCTTTTCCTATGAAACAAAAAGGGCCACCACCTCTGCCCACTGTCCTAGGGTAGGGTTTTTCTCCTACAAGTCACTGGTCACCGAGAATTTTTCCTATGGCACTGACTGTGAGCCTGGGGATATAAAACAACAGAGGCCCCTCCGACCGGCCACTTTCTGAGTCCTGATAGCACGCAAACACCCCAGGTGAACCTGCATTGATTTCAGAAGAGTATGATTCTCACTCAGACCCGGACAGGAAAAAGGTCTGGTGATGCGAGTCTATTTCTCCTCTTGGAAACCACAGCAGCCGCTCCCATTTGAGATGAATAGCTCTTGGCTGAGGACTGCGGCACCTCAGCAGCTCCCCCTTGCCTCCTTCTGAGTCCCTGAGGCAGGCCCCTGGCTGGAGGGCTCCCTGAGAAAGAAGTTTCCATCTCGACTAAAGCAAAGGCGTTTCCAAACCATGTGTGTTTTGCTGGACGCTTAGCAAGTCAAAATGACAGGACTCGGAGCTTTGCAGCAAAGAGAGGGTTTATTTGCCAGGCAACCAAGTGAAGGGGGTGGGAGAACAAGTCTCAGATCTGCCTCCCCGAGGGCGGGCGAGGGGCTGGAGTGTTTGCAGGGTACAGAATACAGCAGCAGGGCTGCCTGGGGAGTGGGGGAGGCGAGGGGAAAATGTGGTCATCGTTGTCCTGTGCAGGTGTCATTAAGCTGTAGGTCTCTGCATGGTAAAAAGTGGAGGCACTGAGCATGATCCCAGGGTGGAGTTTTCAGCCCTTTGATGAGCAAGACTCACTGAGGGCCAGTTGCAGGGGGTTGGGGGTGGGGAGGGTCGGGTGTTGGTCCTATCCAATCTTAACTGGTTGAACTTGAACTAGACCCAGTTGACTCTAAGTTCCTGGAAAACAACTCAGGCAAACATCTTATTATTTAGGCTCCGTGCTGCTTGGAAGACCCGAGCGTCTATAGTAGTGACAATGAAAATGACCTTGAGTAGTGAAGACAGGTGAAATGGACTTGACTCATGATTATCCACCATTTCAAAGGGACCAGGCATAGCCATCCTTCCTCCAACACTTCTGACCAGCCTGGTTTACGAAGCAGGATCCGTGAGGTTCAGAGCCGAGCCTTATCACCTGTGGCGGTGGCTTATCTGAGTCGAAGTAGCATCTTTTCTGATTTTTCCATAGAACCTTTCTGGTCTGCGGGCTCGGTGGGAGGAGGCCTGGGAGCCAAGGCTTTCACCACACTGGGTGTTGTCTCAAAGACCTGTGTGGGCAGAGCCCGCCGGGCACACACTCGAGACACACGTGCCAACGTGGTTCATTAGCAGCTAATACTGTCATAATGAGGAGCTCCTAAAATGTGAGATGAAAAAGATGAACCATTGGAGGAAAACCTTGGTTTTTCAAATAAGACAGTCTGGGGGGTGGGGGGATGCACTGGGGGTTTGGGAAACAAAATCGATAAAATTGACTTGTGATGATTTATGTACACCTATAATTGATATAAAATCCATTAAGAAAAAAATAAAATGGATAAATAAAATAATAGTATGTTCATACTCTTAAGATACTGTTGTACACCTATAATTGAAATAAAATCCATTAAGAAAAAAGAAAAAAAAAGAAAAAGAGGAACCATTGGATAGTGAAGACATCAGCCGGCAGAAGAGATGAAATGGCCTTGAAATCCACGAAAAGGTGCTCAACCTCCTTCATGGTGAAAGAAAAGCAAATTCAGAGTGCATTCAGACACAACTGGCAGAAAACTCACATTTGTCTCCGTAATTCATGGGGGAGGCTGTGAACAAACAGGCCCCACATCACATAGTGATGCTTAAGGTGTGAAGCGGTACAACCTCTAGAGAGGGGAAATTAGGCACCTTCTAAAAAAATTAGATGATTTTACTCTTTGACTCAGAAATCTCACCTCCAGGTCTCTCTCCCATAGATACACCACCAAAGCCGCAAGAAGACAAATGCACAAGATTGTTCATCACAACGTAGTTTGTTGTATTAGCAAAAGACTGAAAACAAAGCGGTGTCTCCATGAACAGGAGGCTGTGAGAACAAACAGTGGAGCCTCCACGCAAAGAAATTCTATTTGGCCAAAAAAAAAAAAAAAAAAAAAAAGAGAGAGAGAGAAAAGAAGGATGATCTTTTTACCTGGAGAGAAAAGAGTAAAAGTGTAGAACACAAACCTTTTTGCAAAAGAGAGGCAAAATAAGAAAATACACCTGTTTCTGTTTTTCTAAAAGCAACATTGGAGAGATAAACCAAAAAGAAAATATAAATGATTACTTAAAGGAGCAGGCAGAAGGAACAAGATGCAAATGAGACTTCTCTGAATTATAGCCATAGTTTGCAGATTCCAATAAATATACAATTAAAATTTCCGGGCACACTTAAATGGGTGAGCTACTCTATGTCAATATGGCAACATAATCACACATGGAAAAGAATAATTTTGGAGTTCCCACTGTGGTGCAGTGGGTTGAGGATCCAGCATTGCCAGAGCTGGAGCATGGGTGGAAGCTGCGGCTAGGATACAGGTTCCATCCCTGGCCTCGCTTCAGTGGGTTAAGGATCCGGCGTTGCCGTGAGCTGTGGTGTATGTCGCAGACGCAGCTCAGATCCTGAGTTGCTGCGTCTGTGGTGTAGGCCAGTGGCTGTAGCTCCAATTTGATCCCTAGCCTGGGAATGTCCATATGCCTTGATCATGGCCCTAAAAAGCAAAAATAAAACAAAAAACACAAAACACACACTGGACAATATGAAGGGCACCAGTGACCCACATTGGAGTTTCAAAAAAAAAAAAAAAGTTGACTAATTAATTTAAATACAGGAAATATAAAAAAAGTAACCTCTCTGCGATCCTCGAAGTGGGCATCGGGGGGCTGAAAACAACAACAAAACAAAAAGAAAGCCCACCTACGGGACCAGAGAACTTACTGAGAGCCCCTCCAGGTAAGCAGGACATCAGGTCCCCCGTCCCAGCAAAGGCCACTAAAGGAAAAGCATCGGCACGCACTCTGCTTTTTGTGGGCCAATGTTGATGGAGGAAAATTCTTCACCCAGAATGTGGAAAATCTGACCTGCTTGGAATGTCGCCGTGTCACAGTGTGTGATGAACGAGCTGACTCAGGCAAAGGTCATCCGTGGAGGAAGCCAGCATATCAAAGTGTGACGGGGACTTCACGGTGGAAGGATTAGGCTGTCACCACCTAACCTGCTGTCACCACCTAACCCGTAACTGTGACTGGCTCTGCTTCCTGGTGGCCCCTGGAACACTGCACCCTCTTTGCGGACTGACCCGTGGGAGAGTCTCTGTCCGCCCCCTTCTGATCCAGGCTGGCCTTGTGGCTTGTTCCGACAGCAGGACGAGGCGGGAGCCAGGCTACGGCACTTCCGAGCCTGAGCCTTCTGACACCTGCAGCTTCTGCCGTGTCACTCGGCAGAGCCCTCTGTCTTCAAAGCCAGTCGTCACTGAGACTCCCCGGAGACCATGATGCCACAGGAAGGCCAGGCCAGGGCCCTGGAAGGAAAGGCCACGTGGCCGACAGCTGCCACCTCTCCCCGTGTGGACCTCCGCGGCCCAGCCCGACACGGCTGAACGCAGTGGTGTGTGCACGATCCCAGCCAGTGTCGCGTGGGGGACGAGGAAAAACCACCTGGCCATACTCACCCAGACTGCCGCCTACAGAAATGCGAGCAAACACACCGCACCCGTTTTTAGGCTATTCAGTTTGGCGTTGGTTTGTTAGGGAGGAGCCGCCACATGATTAGAAAGTCGCCGTTCTGTGATCTGTCACAAAGCGTCCGACTGAGACATGGGTTGTCAATGAGGAAACGGCGTACGAGGAAGTTTGTGGGATTTTTCCCTGGGAAAGGAGCAGGCTGTCGCCATCCGGACATCTCTTCAAGCGGGGCGGCCAGACGTGAGGCCTCCGGGAGTCTGAAACTTAGGGAATGTTCTCGTGAAGAATGCAGAACGCACACGACTCCGAGTTAAACCTGAATCTGATGGATCCTGTGCAGGGAAACTTCCAACTTTTAGAGGAAAGACAGCCCCAGAACCCCAAGTTTAAAGTCTCGGAGAAGAAGTGACGTGAGGAATCCAAGGAGAGGGATTTCTGCAGCTCACAGACCTGGCCGATCTTCAGAGCCAAGTGCGAAGGAAGATGAAGGGGGCTCCGGGTTAAAAGGTACCTGAACGCCCCTGAGTCTCGCAACACGCAGATCTTATGGGGGCCCAGTCCGCACAGGCCACGTGGCACTGGACGTGCTGAGACACTGAGGGGAATCGGAGTATGGAATGACTGGTTCGTGACACCAAGAAAGTACTTTTAATTTTTGAGGGTGTGGTCATGGCATGGCAGTTTTGTAAGATGCATCTGTTTTTCTTTTTCTTTTCTTTCTTTTTCCTTTTTTGTAAGGGCCACAATGATGGCATATGGAAGTTCCCAGGCTAGGTGTCAAATAGGAGCCGTAGCCACCGGCCTATACCACAGCCATGGCAATGCAGGATCCTTAACCCACTGAGCGAGGCCAGGGATAGAACCCACAACCTCATGGTTCCTAGTCAGATTCATTTCTGCTGCGCCACGACAGGAACTCCTCATTCTTGTTTTAATGGTGTTCACTGTTGCGTTGGCTATTGAATTAGTAAGTTAGTAATTAAATGCTTGTTGGACGTTGTTAGGTTATGAAGAAAGAAGTTTAATGTAAAGCCGACGGTGATTGACGGCCTTGCTGTGCCTGCATCTCTTAACTGGATGAAGGCACAAAGTGATGCGTGATGTAGGCTCTGGAATCCATCTCCCTGGGTTTGGATCCTGATGCCACTGCTGCCAGTCATGTGACCTTCGACAGGGACTTCCTTCTGGGTCCGTGTCCACTTTCACGAGGTCCCTAGAGGAGTCCCACTCAAAGAGACAGAAAGAAACGGGGGTTGCCAGGATCCAGCGTAGGGGGGTGTCAGAAGTTACTGTTTGGTGAACAGAGTTTCGGTTTGGGAAGATGCAAAACTTCTGAGCATGGTGGTGGTGGTGGCATTTGCCCAACAACGTGAATGTACGTAATTCCTCTGAACTGTACACCTAAAATGGTTAAAATGGCAAATTTTATGTTATGTTATGTTATTTATTTATTTAGGGCCTCACCCGAGGCATATGGAAGTTCCCAGGGTAGGGGTCGAATGGGAGCTGTAGCCGCCGGCCTATGTGTATTTTAAAGAAAACGAGGAGTTCCCATCCTGGCTCAGTGGAAACAAATCTGGCTAGTATTTGTGAGGACACAGGTTTGATCCCTGGCCTCACTCAGTGGGTTAAGGATCCGGTGTTGCAGTGAGCTGTGGTGTAGGGTGAAGATGTGGCTTGGCATTGCTGTGGCTGTGGCGGCTACAGCTTCAATTCTGCTCCTAGCCTGGGAACCTCCGTATGCCTCGGGTGCAGCCCTAAAAA
>PVHT020003144.1:6347240-6401976 GCA_004024745.2 Catagonus wagneri | reverse complement strand
ATCATTATATCAATTATTCTTCCTGTACAAACCGTTAAAAACCTTTTAAAATCCAGTTACAATAGTAAAATGTTTATTGAGGAAGTCTGAACAGACACGAAAATAACATGAGGGAAAAAAAATAACCCACAGAACACAGGATGGATAGCGTTATGTAGGATATAGATTGTCTGGGATTAAACACTGGCTGCTTAACTATTTTATTTTATTATTATTTTTTCTTTTTACAGCCCCACCAGGAGCGTATGGAAGTTCTCGCTGAATTCAGGGGCTGAATCAGAGCTGCAGCCACCCCAATGCAGGATCCGAGCCGCATCTGCAATCTACACCACAGCTCACGGCAATGCCTTAACCTTAATCCTTAACCTACTGAGCGAGTCCAGGGATTAAACCCACACCCTCATGGACACTAGTTGGGTTCTTAATCGGCTGAGCCACAAGGGGAACTCCAGCTGAAAGATTTTAGATAACCGAATCCTTCTTTGTTCTGGTTTCATCATTGTTAAGATGAAAAGCAAAAGAGCTTCCCTCCTGTGAATTATTTTGATGACGAAATGAAATAATTCATTGAAAGTTTGGTCACATGGCTGGGCACTTAGGACACCTCTGTCACTGTGGTTTCACCCTTTGTTCCAATTTTTACACGTGTGCCTTCGTATCACACACACGCACAGCTATTTGCAAAACGGGGTCAGGTGGCAGTGAACGGCTATGGCCTGCTTTTTAGCTTAACATTATCTTGTCAGCATTTCCCAGAGCTGTTTCACATTCTTTGAACACATGGTTTTAAATGGTGGACGACCGTTCTGTTCCATGGATTTACTATAATTTACTTAACTCAATCTCTATTGTTGGTTAATTAGGCAGTGGCAATTTTTGCCTATTATAAATAGCATTGCAGCGAACATCCTTGTACATAATTCTTTGTTTCTCTGACAATTTCCTTGGGAGAAATTCCAAGAAGTGTAATGATTAGGTCACGGGATCAGAACATTTGCGAGAATCTTGGTCCATGTGCCAAAGTGCTCTGCAGAAAGTTTGTCCTAATTTATCTTCTCTGCAACCACACAGAAGGGTTTTAATTTCACTGCACCTTGACCATTGATGGCCAACTGCACTGTATGTCATTTCGGGGGCTGCTGGCCCCTCGGTACCGGGGGACCTGATGGCACTTTTCACTTCGTTTCGATTCTAGGAGAGAGTTTGGGGTGTTATAGGGGAATAGAACTTTAGGACAAATTTCCTTTAGGCAGTTACTCTGGAGGAGTAAACTGAACTTGCAAGTCTTTAAGAAGTACATGGGAAAAATTAAACTCGGCTCTCTCTCGACAATCATTTTGCAGATATTAGTCTTATTTTTTTTAACGTTTATAGAGCGAATGTTGCTCATTTGGTAATTAGTCTGCACCGCTTGGCCCCAGCGGTGACACCTTCCCATCACTTGAAGCATGACAGTGCGTTCCCGGGAACTGGAAGTGAAGCCTGGCTTCTGCCACACTGGGTTCATGCCATTGGGGTGGCCCAAGAATTTGCTCTTGACATTTAAATGGGGATCCAAGGGGAAGCCTTTAAAAAAAAAAAAAGCTTACACTGCTTCCCCAGAATGCATGGTGGAGCAAGCAGCTGGTGACAGGATTAGGTGGGATAACTGAGCTCAGGAGAGCTGACCCCATCAGAGGGCGCTGGACTTCCTGCTTCCAGATGCCCGGTACATCTGCATCCCTCTTACCACCCGTTCTTTAACTGATAAGGTGAATATGAGCATTTACCCACACCACTGTCAGGATGCATTTTATGTGATTGTATATACGGTGTGCGCGCACGCGTTTCAGCCTGGTCTGTTTGCAAGCGCGTGGACTGTTTAGAAGAGGCCGGACTTGTCCTTTGCTGTGAGATGGAGGCTGTCGCTGGTGTTGAATCCAAGCCTGTGTACAGAGTGGGGTGAAAAAGAAAGTCCTTCATTTTGCCTGGGAGGGCGATGGCAATTAACACGTTTGTCTGAGCAAATGCGAGGCAGTTTCTCTGTGCTGCGGGGACCTGATTAGAGCTTTGCACGCGCAGAGCTGAACGCGGGCGGGGGAGCGGGCGGTTGGCGTGAGCGCTGCCAGCACTTGTGTTGGGCCAGACAGCTGAGGGGAGACTGGACTGGAAAGCAAATCATTCAGGATGGAGAAAACCCACGAAACCACCCATTGCTGAGCTGTGGAGGGAAAGGCAGCCCATGTGTCAACAGAACTCAGGAATCAACCGGTTTCATCAAATGGGGCTTTTAAGTTAGATCTCGCCGGTTTTCTTCATCATTCACTTAACTTGTTTAGCATGTTGTTTTGGTCACGTGTTTGACTTTCTTCAAGAGTCTACATATTTTTATGACAATGGAGTCACCGGGTAGATATTGTCTGTTATAACAACAGAGAGTAATTTTGACATAGAGGCAATTTTTTGGTCTACTTCCTCTTCTTCTTTTTAGAGCCATACCCACAGCATATGGAGGTTCCCAGGCTAGGGGTCGATTTGGAGCTGTAGCTGCCGGCCTACACCACAGCCACAGCAACACTGGATCCTTAACCCACTGAGCGAGGCCAGGGATCGAACCCGTACCCTCATGGATGCTAGTCAGGTTCATTTCTGCTGAGCCACGGCGGGAAACCCTTTGAGGTAGAATCTTTGGTGAGAGGCTTTTGGTACTTGTAAAGGACATCAAGAGGTTTTTCCTTTTTTTTTTTTTTTTAATTGTATATTCTGCAGAATGTAGTTATGTTTTTTAAATGATTTTTATTTTTTCCATTATAGTTTACAGTGTTCTGTCAATTTTCTACTGTATAGCAAAGGGGCCCAGTCACACATATATACATTCTTTTTCTCACATTATCTCCATCGTAAGTGACTAGATAGAGTTCCCAGTGCTAGACGGCAGGATCTCATTGCTTATCCATTCCAAAGGCAATAGTTTGCATCTATTAACCCCAGATTCCCAGTCCCTCCCACTCCCTCTCCCTCCCCCTTGGCAACCACAAGTCTGTTCTCCAAGTCCATGAGTTTCTGTTCTGTGGAAAGGTTCATTTGTGCCGTATAGTAGATTCCAGATATCAGTGATATCATGTGGTATTTGTCTTTCTCTTTCTGGTTGACCTCACTCAGTATGAGACTCTCTAGCTCCATCCATGTTGCTGCAAATGGCATTATGTTGTTCTTTTTTCTGGCGGAGTAGTTTTCCATTGGGTGTATTTACCACATCTTCTTAATCCATTCATCTGTCGATGGACATTTAAGGAGGTGTTTTCTTATCACACCATCATCATGGAGGTCTGAGGGGAGACTAGATTAATTTTGAAGTTTCTCTAACTTTGCTTTGTCTGGCAAATCCTCTAGAAGGTGTGATGCTTGGCCAAATACCTTGCTCGATTTTGGCGCAGATCGTGTTTTGATTCAGTGGCTGATTGGGACCCTCGCGTCCCTGTCAGTACGTGGCGTGTCACCCCGGCCGTGAAAGCAGAGTCTTGAGAGGGCTCCGGAACCCAGAGACTTCTAGTGAGTCAGTTCAAGCTGGGACTCAGGGCTCTGATTTCTTCTCGCAGCCTTGAATTTGTGCTTTTGGCACATGAATCCTTCTTGATTCTTATCTTAGTCTGTAAATAGCACAGAAATTGCACATGGAAAAATGGAACAAATCATACTTTCTTTCAAAGGGCAAATTAAACATTCCATAGAATAAGAGAAGAGTTGTTAGCGGATAAAAAAAAAATGCACCCTTGCTAGCGCCAGTGCAAAAAAAAGAACGGAGTCAATTGGACTCAAACTCAACCTTAAAGAAAGTTTTGAGCATTTGCACTTTTTTCTTTAACCACCCTCTTAGCCCTCCTGCCAAATCTCAAATCCTGAGTTTTCCGAAGGTTTGAAAATATTCCCATTAAAATTTTTTTTTCTCCCCCAGCCCTGTATTTACCAGGGCTTGAAATGGAAATATTGAAACCTAGTAATAAAGGGCACCATGGTATTCCCAGTCTGTCTGAGGCCCAGCACTCCTGGCAAAACCCTCAGGAAGTCCCGTTCCTACCGGGCTACAGTGGAGTTTTCAGTTGTAGACTGTTTTGAAAATTCAGGTAAATTTAGAATAAGCAGTTTACTTAAAGCCATGAAGTGAGCTATTTCTTGGAGTCAAAACGAAATACATCTGTGGAGGAAATTCAAAAACTATCTTCCTGAAAAGGCAGAGGAGATGAAACTCCTGCCGTGCGACTGACCTTGGAACTGTGTGGGATCTTCCTGTACAGGGGACGCTGGGAAAGTCTCTGGGATTTGGCCAGAGTCCGAGAACGCACACGGATTGTTGCTCACCCGTGTCTTCTTCGATGCACGATGCCTCCTTGAGGCAGCCGCCACGTGAACGCTTCAGGGGAGCGATGTTCCTGGGACTGGGCATCTCGGGGACCCGGCGCTACACACAGTCCACAGGAGCCGTTCGGGTGATGACTACCCACGTTCAAGTGCGGGAGAGAAGCAGGGACTCCGAACGAGAACGCCTGGCGCTGGCGCTGAAGAAGCCGCCACGCCCAGAGGCTGGGTGTGGACCGCGTTCCCATAGCTGGTTTGTGGTCCATTTAGTCCTGGCGTTGAGAAGCTGCCCTTGAATTCTGCAACCGTTCACCAGCCACGCCAGCTCACCTCACCCAAAGGTGCAGCCGACTCCGTGGCACCTTGCTCCTCCCCTCCTGATCACTGTGACCCTGGCGCTTCCCTCTCGTGTCCGTCTGTAACAGCAGCACCCCACACGTTCCCGCCGCCGCTCCTGCAGCCTCGGCATCCCCCGAGCATCGTTTCTTTAGCATCCTCACCCTGCGCCTCGAAGCAGAGTCTCTTCCCCTGTCTGCCCTTTCTCCCTGGAAGGGGCACCCTTATTCTTCTCCAGGGAGACGCCTTCCCCTGAGGGTCTCACCCTCCTCCGCCCTTCTAGGGTGTGGGCCCTGGCTCCCTCCAGGCCTGCGGGGCCCGGAGCCATTCTCTGGGCAGGCTGGACCCCAGCGCGAGGCTAGGGCTGGTCAGACCTCGATTCCTCTGTGTGGATCATCTGTTATTTCCCGGACATTTTGTTCTTCATCTGTACATTAACAACTATTAGAATGGATAAGCAAAGAGGTCCTACTGTACAACACAGGGGATTATACCTAATCTCTTGGGACAGGCCATGATGGACAGTAATAGCAAAGGCAATGTATATATCTGTATGACTGGGTCACTTGGCTGTACAGCAGAAACTGGCACAACTTTGTCGGTCCACTCTACTTTAAAAAATTCAAATACATGAATACATACATAAAAAGAAAAAACATTGTGAAAAAGCTCATTTTAGAAAACACTGAAAACAAATCATGCAACGAAGCAAACATCGCCACTGCCCTATACATCACTTTGGCTAAGTCCTATTTTTTCTAGGTATTTGAAAAGCGAAATCACAATCCTATTAAATTAAAGAAAAATACATGCTATTTATTTCATTAAAAAGTGTGTTCTCTTTGCAGAGTATATGAAAACATCAAAAAGTCTAAAGGGAAGATATGTCCTATGGCGTGTGGAAGTTCCCAGGCAGACACTGACCCGTGCCTCAGCAGCAGTCTGAGCCACAGCTGTGACAATGCCGGGTCTTTAACCCACTGAGCCACAGGGGAACTCCAAGAATTCTGAAAATTTTTTAAGGCTTTTGTATCCTTAGAATAGTTTATGTTACCAATTAATAAAATGTGTGTCATAGCAAATATTTGGTAAATATTTACTATGATTGTTGATTTGTACTTACCTTAAGTGTTTTTTTTTTTTTTTGCTTTCCACTTCTGAAAAAGCATGATATGGGATTGCAATAGACATTGGCAGACACAGATGTTGAAGTGTGAATTTTGGTTGTTTGCGGGTTGTAAATATGTGGAATTTTGATCTTGAATGGGAGTTTAACATCACAACCTCACATGGTTGGAAAAATTCTGCAATGGCAACAATTTCACATTTGCATAAACAGCTCTATTATAGTTAGAGTAATATATAGAAAGAACACAAATTACTCTGACCAGAGTTAAACCTATAAAGCAATCACATCTGAATGAGGATTTTACTTAAAATCATAGACTCATCAACTTTAAAGGGTTTTTATTTTCCACCAGAGACAGATTTAGCCTGTTATGAATAAAATACCGTAATATCTGCATTTTCTGGCTGGCATATGTGTATTGACTCAATGGAACTTTAAAATCAGACCACACATGTGAAAAAAGATTTAAAAAAAGGCAAAGAACCAAAACATTGGACCAGAATATTTTTTTTTACTCCACATAATAAAATAATTGAGTCTAAAGTGTTTATTTTAATTGAATTGTAAGCCTATAATCCATTTCCATTCTTGATTTCAGTTGGAGGTGGAGAGGGTACAGAAACAGAATATTCTGCGCTCTAACCTTCTCATACCTTCTGTTGATGTTGGCACTATTTCTCTTTCTGCTTGGTGGAGGTATAGTTTTGGTGGTGCAGTTTTACAAGTATTTTGTTAAAATACTCAGGGAGTTAGGTACCTGCATTCCAAACATAACAAATTCTAAGGTGTTCTTCTTGATTAATCAGGCTACTTTATGACACACCTTTTTAAGCCCAAGGCTGAAAACAATTTGTATATCGCCATCCAAGGCGTGATATTCATTTGAAGAATTGTGAAAGTTAGTTCAGCATCTTGGACAAATGTTGGATTAATTATTTGGCTCCTAGGAAGTTTCACTCAGACATGTCTTAGTTGCCTACAGTGTGAAGATAAAAAGCAATTGAACTGAGAAATACAAACATAGCATCGCATGATATTGCTGTTTTTATTGTAACTCTGAGTCAGTTTTATATAGCAAAACTCCAAACTTCAGCTGAGGAAACCTTTATCGTTTTTAATATGTTTTAATGCAACTGGTTATTAACTCCATCTCTTAACAATATTAATTTGTGCTTTTGCAGAGAATGAAGCAAAGTCGTCTCATCATTGGAAAACTGGTTAAAAAAAACATTTAAAATGAAAGCACTCATCTACAGAACTTCGTTTCTCTCGTCTCATTCAAATTGATGCTCACTTGTCAAAGCCATTCTAATTTTTATGTATTTTATTCACTTTTAAAACACTGAATGGGGCTTTGCTCCCTTAAATTCAGAGGTAGAGTTAAGCCGGGAGGGAGACAGAACTACAAAAATGTGAAAGCCTTTGGATTTTTCCCCTGACAAATCAGTGGCTTCTGCAACTAGGAGGAGGGAAAGAAGACATTTCCAAGTTAGAGTTCTTTTTCTTTGCTTCATTGTATTTTTGGCCATGCCGGTGGCACACGGGAGTTCCCGGGGCCAAGAACTGAACTCGAGCCACAGCAGTGACAAGGTTGAATCCTTAACCACTAGGCCACCACTCATTAGAGTTCTTTTAAGGGAAGGGAAGAGAAAAGAGAAGGTGGAAACTACCAATGTTACTCCCAGCATCAACTGGAGACTGGAGCATAGCTCACTGATTTTAGTCTTTATTTTGAATTTGAGAACTGGAAATCAGATTTTTCCCTTCTTTCCAGGTTTGCGTTTCTATTCACAGCCCTGTCAAGTAGATATGAATATTATCCCCATTTTGCAGATGGAGGAACAAAGGAAGAGAGCTTATGAAGCCTGTCAGAGATTATTCTGTCAGCAATTAAATCCAGGGGGGGTCTGCCTGCTGAGTACTGGCTATGTTGTCCTGCCTCCCTGGAGCTGAAATCTGTATGACTGCAAGTTGCTTTGAGCCCTGTGTAAAGGGTATGGCAAGCAATTTTTTTTTTAAGGCTCCAGGACGCTCTGATTGGTCCATTTTATTTTTTATATTTAATTTTTTTTGGGAGAAGAGTGGACTTAGAATGTTGATTAGTTTCAGGTGTATAGCATACATACATATAAACATATCCATTCTTTTTCCCCATCTAGGTTATTGCAAACTATTGGGTCGATTTTCCTGTGCTGTACAGTAGGTGCTTGTTAATCATCTATTTTAAACAGGAGTGCATCCGTGTTATTCCCACCCTCCCAGTTTTGAACCATTAGTTCCCTTGAAGATGACTTTAAAATAAAAGTAAGCAAAAGAATAAACTTGAAATCACAGGGGATCCCATTACCAAGTGGTGGAGATGAAGAAGCTTCTGGAAGGTGTGATTCCAGGTTTTTCAGTGTGTTTGGAAGTATTGGCACACAGACTGACATCTGCTGATGCCCGGGCAGCAAGGTCCTGGAACCCATCAATCAACCAGCCAATCCCTGTTGCTTCGCATCCTAGGATGTACACCGAGAGTTGTGCTCTCTGCAGAAGTCTGCCTTGGGTGTGTGTGTGTGTGTGTGTGTGTGTGTGTGTGTGTGTGTGTGTGTGTGCGCGCGCGCGTGTGCATTTTTCCTCCAAATTGTTGCTGCTCCTTTTTTCTTCTCTGCCCACAATGTCTCCATATATGCAGGCTTTCACTCCCCATCAGCTCTTCTGGGACCATTTCATAACTCCTTTTTAGCTGCTCTGTTTTGAAGCTACTCCCAACACCTTCCAAATAAAATTTCTTATTGCAAGTAGCCTATATTTACTTAACCCATATGATCTCAAATCTACTCCCCCAAATTTGTGAGAGTGCTCACTCTCTGTCTCTGTCGTTCTTTCTGCAGCACTTACTAGGACTCCTCACCAATATTTCCAGGATGCTGGCTTTGGGGTACATTGCATTTTCTGGCCTTGGGATTGTGGGGGGTCCTGTGACTTTCTAGCCCATAAGCGGCAGCATTAATCACTTGTGCAAGACACAAATGTAAGTCATTTGTGCTCATACAAATGTAAGTCACATAGTAAAATGTAGCATCTTCTAGTAGCCACATTTGAAAAAATGGTTTTTCTAATTTTTTTTTTTTAATTTTAAGGGCCACACCTGCTGCATATGGAAGTTCCCAGGCTAAGGGCTGAATTGGAGCTATAACTGCCGGCCTACACCACAGCCACAGCAGCACAGGATCCGAGCTGCAACTTGGGCCCACACAACGTTGTGGCAACAGTGGATCCTTAACCCACGGAGCGGGGCCGGGAATCGATCAGACTGCAACCTCACGGATACTAGTGGGGTTTCTTACTGCTGAGAACTCCTAGCAGCTATATTTTAAAAGTGAAAGAAACAGGTAAAATTAACTTTAAAAATCAATTTTCTCTAACCTAAGATATTCGAAATGTATTCATCTTATCGTAATCAACATAAAATTATTGAGATGGCTTGCATCCTTTCATGATATTTTTGAATATTGCTACAGAGACTTTGAAATCAGGGGCATCTCCACTCACAGGGCCCAGGTCAAGGGCTGCACGTGGCTAGTGGCCCCTGTACCGGGCAGTGGCCCTGTCCCTTAGCCACAGTGACTGGCAGTGTTTGAGATGGTGGCTGCTGCTTTCTTGGTCACAGAGACGTGGGGACAGAGCTCCCTGTTGCCCCAGGAGGAACCTGATAAGTGAGGAGCAAATCTTTGCCATCATAAGGCACTAAAATTCTGGAGTATTTGTTATTATTGTGGCATAAACTAGCCCATCCTGCTTGAAACACCTTTCTTCTTTCCTCAATGGGATTGTACCATTTTTTTTTAGGGCTGCACCTGCGGCGTATGGACGCTCCCAGGCTAGGGACTGAATCGGAGCTGCAGTGTACACCACAGCCACAGCAACGCCAGCCCTAAGCCACAGGTGCGGCCTACACCGCAGCTCACGGCAACGCCGGATCCTCAACCCACTGAGCGAGGCCAGGGATCGAACCCGCATCCTCATGGATCCTAGTCGGGTTCATTAACTGCTGAGCCACAAGGAACTCCGGGATTGTCCCTTTTATAGTGGTTTCACACCAGTTTTGCCTCTAACACGTTTTGGCTAGCCTTGTATTCAGTTTGCAGTCTCCCACACCTCCGCGCCTTTTTTATTCACTGTATAACCCTGCGTTTATGCAAGGACCAGAGCTTACCGAACCACCACTCCTGCTACTGTACGCATAGAGTGGTTTGCAATTACACACTACAACAAGCAGTGCTGTCATCATCATCCTTATAGTTAAATCTTAGGGCACACTGATTTTTTTTAACATGAATTACTAGAATTGAAGTAGCTAGGATAAAGGCACTGCACTTGTGATAGTGTTGAATAACGACTTCTGGTTATTTCCTCAGAAGGTGTCGGTATATTCCATGGAGTTCCCGTCGTGTGTCAGTGGTTAACGAATCTGACCAGGAACAATGAGGTTGTGAGTTCGATCCCTCGCCTCGCTCATTGGGTTAAGGATCTGGCTTTGCCTTGAGCTGTGGTGTAGTTTGCAGAAGTGGCTCGGATCCTGTGTTGCTGTGGCTGTGGTGTAGGCCGGCAGCTCCAGCTCCAGTTAGACCCCTAGCCCGAGAAACTCCATATGCCGAGAGTGTGCCCTAGAAAAGGCAAAAAGACAAAAAAAAAAAAAAAAGAAGAAAGAGAAGGTACCGGTATGTTCCTTTACCACCTGAAGCAGGACACAGGGTATTTTAATTTCTTATCGAAGTTACTATTTTTTCATATGTCAGTTGGACAACTGTATTTTATTGCATGTTCAGGTCAATTGCCCCCCTCCTTTTTTTTGTTCATTTAAAGTAATTGTTTTGTAATAATTCTGTCTGTATGCCCGCTCTTAAATTTTAGTTGTCATAAATATTGTAATACATTCCTGCTTTGTCATTTTCTTCAAAAGTGGGATTCTTATAAAAACAGAAATACATGACTTTGCGCTCTTAAATAGAACTTGTCTTGAAATCTGGTAATTTTGGCCCTTCAGAAGTAAAGTAAAACATTATAGAGCACTGAGTTAATCATTATGTGTTCTCCCACCCTCTTAAAAAGCTATGGGTGAAGCCCCCTTTGATCACAGAACAAGACAAGCATTATAAGTTCTACAAAGATTTTCATTTTTAACAGAAAAACCTCTCTTATTTGTGCATCAGGGTTGGAAACGCACAACATCCATCCAAGACTTCTAGAACAATTTCAGATGAACTCTGCTACATATATCTTAGGGCTTATAATGTGAAATCACTCTGACAATCACTTACAGGAAAAGATGTGGGTGAAATCTCTTGTCCCACTTGCTCCCTTTGGCTCAGCGACTCGCCATGAACCCTTTCTCCAGGATTCTCTTGATTCTAATTTGCGTAGGCACGGTCCCTAATTCCTGTTATCATTCCACATTTGCTCCATCCGCTTGTTGTTTCTGGAAAAGTGTATTGTGAACTACAAGCCGATGCTATTTCTTAGTCCTTGTATGTCATTCTTAACACACGCGTGATGATTTGCATTCATTTGTAATCATTGTTCTTTGCAAAATACTGGAAAGAGGGTTATTATAATAACTGCCGTTTTGCCCATGGGGAAACTGAGCCCCGGAAAGGTTAAGTGACTCTACCCAAAGGCATCCAGAGAATTGACGGCAGTGCCAGGGCTGCGGGGGTGGGGGGATCCTCAGAGGTTCCCTATTGTGTAGAACGCTGAGTAGTAGGGCCCCTCGGCTGTGTTTTCTTTCTTCGACATGTCACTGTTTTGTTACTTCCTCACTAGGCGGAGGATTCTTTAAGAACACGTGACGTGCTTATAATACAAGGCTGGAATAATAATATCTCTTCTATTTTTTTCCCCTTTCTCTTTTTAAATGTATTCTTTCAACAACTTGGAAGTAGGTGGGAAATGGAGAAGTCATTCAAGCTTTTTCCATGGAACAACTGAATGGAGTCATTGAAGAATCCAGAAGCGTACCTAGTCTTCTCCCGTAACGGATGGGAAATGCACTCAAGTGAGAAGGAAAGCCATGCACCTGCCTCCACTCACATATGTTTAAATAACGGGAGGTGAAGAATAGATGGCAACAGTATCACGAATAAGTGCTGTGATTCCAAAAGCCTTTTTAATTGTTCAGCGTCACTAAGCAATGTACAACGGAAAGTCTATAGGGGTATTAATTGCAGGTGACCCTAAAAGTCTATTTTGCAAGACAACTTTTTTTTTTTTTTAACCTTTCCAACACACAGAAATACTATTAAGCTGTTACGTAAAGGCTGTTATTTAGCTGAGAAGGAGTTTTTGGCTTCATGTCTCAGAGAACAGAACCCTTTGCTAAGTCCTTCTAGAAGGAACACCAGCACTGTTTTCAATATTGAGTTTTGGACCCGGTTAGGGAATTCTGCATTTGGGTATGTTTTTGAAAATCAGTACTGTATTCATAAAAAAAACTAGGGCTAGCACTTAGAAATGGCTCTCTTCCATTTCCTCCATCACCGTATTTTCATTTTAAGTAAATTTTGTGTTTATCCTCCTTGGGATAGTTCATCCTGTTTGGGGATCATTTTCCCACAGTTTAAAAGATACGCTTTTGGCTTCCCTTTCTATATAAATTATGAGAAAAATGTGATTTTAATAGGAATCTCTGGAAAGCACCTGAAGAATGGGAGCAAAATTGTTGTTCAACTTAACGGAGGGCTCTAATTCAAAACATAAACTTTGGGTTTTTGCCTCCAAACGGTTTTTCAGTAACCTCTCCCCAAGAAGTTATCAATTATTACCCGCTCTCAGGAAGCAGCCATGTTTTCAGAGGTAATCAGATTAAGAGGAGACTCAATCTGATTTACCTTAGAAGTAAGGTTTCTTTTTCCAGCTTTCAGAAATCAAACTCCAACACATCTTTCTCTGATTCCGTGGCTCTGTGTGAAGTGCAGGAGGTCACAGCACTCCCTGGAGAAGCTACTCACACCTACGTTTGCTTTCTCCTTATTCCGAAGTGCTGTTCCTGCACCAGGAAAATTGGGGATGAGAAGAAAAACTCTCCCCCTTTTTTTTTGTCTTTTTGCCTTTTCCAGAGCTGCACTCGTGGCATATGGAGGTTCCCAGACTAGGGGTCTAATCGGAGCTGTAGCCGCCGGCCTACACCACAGCCACAGCAACGCAGGATCCAAGCCATGTTTGCGATGTACACCACAGCTCACGGCAACGCCGGATCCTTAACCCACTGAGCAAGGCCAGGGATCAAACCCGCAACCTCATGGTTCCTAGTCGGATTCGTTAACCACTGAGCCACGATGGGAACTCCAACTCACCCCTTTTTAAGTAACCATAGGGCTTAGATCTCAGGGAGCAAGAGAGCAGGAAAATCAAGCAAGCAAGCCAAAGGGCCTCTGGTTTGCCCCAAAGTCAAGAGGAAGTATAAAATCATATCCTTACCCTCTTCTCTCTTGCCGTCACTCCATCTCCTCTGTGCCTCTTTACCCCACCCCAGCTTTTTATGCCCCCCCATTCTACTCAACAGAGGAAGGAAGCTGAGAGATGCTGTTCGCAGCGAGCATCCTCTGCCTTCATTCTGGGCGGCGGGGGTGGGTGGGCGCGTCGGTGAAATCACCTCACCTGCCAGCTTCCTGGTACTGGGGCAGGTGCCTGTCGCAGCTCGCAGCGGGGAGGGTCAGCCCCGGCACCTCCCAGACCCTAACCCGGGGCGGGGTGCAGTGGAAGCCGGTGGGCCCGCCGCCAGGAAGACAAGGCAAGGCAGAGTCTGGAAACTCTAGTTTTAGTGGCTTAGCTTGGGCCTCACGCGACGCCCTGCGTGATGTGAATTAGACCCTTTGAAGAGAGAAGGCCCAGGGCCAGGCGATGGCAGTGCTGGGGTGGGGCTGTTTACACTGAAGATGCTGGAAACCCACCCTGTCATTCGGGTTCTCAGCTAACCCTTTGCTCCCCGGAAGGGCCCTATTCTCAAGCCCAAAAGAAACAGGAAAAAGAGGGAGCCTCCTCCGGCCTCAGGGGCCGCAAATACTTTGGAGGTGAATTGTTACCATGTCTAGCAGTCAGCATTTTGGGCTCATTTCACTGAAATTCATGACTTTGGAGACATGGTGATGGGAAGCCCGCCAGGGACCGAAAGTTCTGAGTCATCCTATTGAAGTCAGACCTGTGGCAACATTTATTTACATTATTTTGGCAAACAGCTTTTAAAACACCTTTTTTTCAGGTCATAAGCTTGCTTAAATCCCCCTCACATAGGTTTCTGCCTATCCCACCGGTTTCCCTTCTTTTGCTGCAACCCTTTGCAGGAGAGACAAAGACCCTGGATTGATGCTAAATAAAAACCAGAAAGAGCAACCTGATGTCCTTTATTTCTCTGAGCTTGGGCCCCCAAAAAGATTTTTTTTTTTTTTTACCTTAGAAAACCGTTTTGGTTTCAAAGGAAAGCACTTCAAAAGGTACTTGACATTATATGCATATCGTCCGTGAGAAACAATTCTCCCCAGCTAGTGACTTTCTCATCTGGTCCCTGTCTGACAAAATCTTACTAAAATAGCTTTCCAAAAAAGATGGAAGAAAAAAAAAAGAAAGAAAAAAGGAAAAAGGAAAGAGAAAAAAGAAGTGAGAAGGAACCCGTCTGCCAGCAGCAGCAGAAGTCTAGTGCCCAGTCTGGGCCAGGCTTCTCCCGGGGCGCAGAGGGGTTCACCCATGGCTTTGGGTGGCCCCTCGGTCCCCGACTTCAGCAGCCACCCTCCCTCTTCATTCTTCCGGACCTGGCAGCTCAGGGCTGCTTCCCCTGGGAATTCGCCCTTGGACCCTGCGATCCTCCCTCCTGCCTGAACTCTGCTGCTCTAAGTGCCAACCAGGTGACCTGGAACAGCGCTTCTGGTTCCCTGGCGGGCGGGTCTCTACTCGCCTTGCCGCGCGCGCCCTTGGTGGCGGTTTTCGGCCCCCGGGGACCGCGGAGCGCTCGGCTTGGCGCCGCCGACGCCCGGCCCTGGCTCTGGCGGGGGTGGGTGGCCGCGGAACCCGCGGCTCCAGGGCGCCCCCTGTTCCCGAATCCCCGCGGCCGAGGGCGCAGGCATCTGTCAGCCGCACGCCCGCCCCGGAGCGGAATGGAGAGGCCGTGGCCCGCGAGGGCGCCGCGCGCGAGGACGTGGGGAGCACCCCCCCCGCCCAGAGCCTAACCCCTGCGCCCCCGTGGTTGTCCTTTCTGGGGTTCCCGTCAGTACCCACGGGAGATCTGCCTTACAAAGAACTGCAGCAAGAGTGACCAAGAACCAAAAAAGGCAGCGGGTGAACAGTGGGTCTTTGTGCTCAGGGGCAAGGACAGCCCAGATGGGAACGGGGCTGGACCCCGCGCTGCAGGGAGGGGGACGGTGGCCCGGGGGGCGCGGGGGAGGCGGGCAGCGGAGATGCGCCTGCGGACTTCGGGGGAGGGGGCACCCAGGGGAGGCAGGGGACCTCTCCAGCCTCGCTTCTGGAGCCGCTCGCTTTATCCTTTTTAGTGTTTGTCCAGAACGTGTGTGTGTGTGTGTGTGCGCGCGCGCGCGCGCGCGCGCGCGTGTGTCTGCCGTTCTTCTCCCGTGAAAGGGCGCTCAACTCCAGAAAAGGCCTCACTCTCCCTTTTCCTCCTGGCCAGCGAGGCGAGGAAACCGGCCCAAACTACCCGAGAGCTCTCCCCCGCCCTCCTCCTCGGCCTGCTCCATTCAAAGGGCCTTCTCTAAAACTGCAAATAAAGAACACGGCTTCAGAGAAACCGGGCAGAGGCTCAAGGGGAACGGACAAAAAGGGCCATCTCTGTCCTTCCCTCTCAGATGTATACAAAAGGCTATGCTCGGATTCTTAGGTCTGTGAAATGCTATTTAAATTGAAACACAATACCCCCTCACAGGGCATATGCATGGAAAGTGATTTCAGGCCACGAAAACTCAGAGTAATTCACTTGATTTTATAAACGTCGTTGACTCATCTTAGGAGATGATGCAAAAAATATTTAGCATCTTTTTTTTCCTTGTGCCCTTTTCAAAAAAGGGGAATGAGGATGCAGTCACATTTATTAGCAGGTGATGCAAAACTACGCGCCAGAAGGAAAACTGACTTCGAAGTTTCAGGGAAAATATGCACAAGAGTTTCCACTTTCACTTTAAAACTCTTCTCAACACAAGTGTTTGCCAATGGCAGAGAGGTTTATTTCTGTAGTAGAATATAAAATTAGGATAGAAAAGAAAAGAAAGTTTGTATTCCAAGATGCTATTTGTGTAAAATATATATTCAAAGATATCAATTGTCTGCATTTCCACTACGTTTAAAATTTTGAAGTATTCCGGAATTGTAAATTATGCTTAAAACAGAACTAAAGATATTTCCGTGATTGCAAAATAATGAGAATTAAACTTCTTAAAAAAGATCAAGTCTCATCTTTGAAGTGCGTCTTGTTCTAAGCTACCAAAGCTTTCTTGACAAAATAGAAAGATTAATTTGGCTGTGGCAGTTTTTCTGTCTTATTTTTTTTTTTTAAGCAGATGGCTTTCTGTTAAGCTTAGCATCAAATGTGTAAAGCTCTCTAAAAAAAATTGTGGTCTTAAATTGAGGCACATTGTATGTATTCTTGAAGTTGTGATGGCTGTTTTTTGGTGGGGGAGTGGTGTTTCTTTTTAATTTTTGGATTTCTCTAAGCCTGTTAAATTTCACCGTTCTCATAGTTCAGAGCTAGTCAATTCTGCACTTGATCTGGGCCCAAACATATTTTGATTGTAAATAAAAAGTCTTCTATTATGAGGATGTTCACTTCACAGCTTGAGCAGTGTCATTTTTATACAGGTCTCAGCAATCGATAAAAAAGCCACAGTAGGAATGATTTATCTTGTTGGTTACAGAGACTGTCACTGAGAGAAATTGTAAAAGATCAATTTACACAACCCGGTGTGAGAATGTTATTGATATAACACGGTTGATCAGTTTCTGGTTGTGTATGCACAGCCACTGCAGAGGGGGCAGCTCCCCACGACAGGCCAGCTTGCCAAGGTCTTAATAGACTCTGTGCTCCATAAAGCGGACGCGGAGCCAATGGCCCCGGAGATGCCCGGGACGGCGCGAGGCTCGCCCAGGGGACCAGGCACTGGCCCTGCTCCCATCGCTTGGTTAAGCGGTGTCATGCTCCCTCTCCCCCTCCCCCTTTCTCCCTTTCTCCCCCCCCCTTTTTCCCCCTCCTACTGTGAGAACTGTTCATTTGGTGACTCCCTGTCTTAATTACAAAGAGCCCTTTTAACCATAGGTCATAGGACTTGGCTCGCTTGACAGGAAATAAGAAAACAAGCTACCTTCCTGGAAAAAAAAAAAAAATTCAAACTTCCACTTCTCGAATTAGTTAAATGAAGCTTATCAACGGTTGAGCCTTGGACAGTTGGCTAATTGCAGTTGGTACATTAACTATGTTTTAACCAGAGCTACTTGGGATGTAAGAAAATTAAAAAAATATATAAATAAAGCCTCGGCGCTTTCAATGAAAGGCCAAGTGCCGTAGCAGAAAAATACACTGTTGAAACACATTTGATCTTGGTCTTACTTGTAAATATTACAATACAAATATGGAGTCCTAGGCATCTATTAATATTTTAATTAAATAGGTTTACAATCATTAATAGTTTTTAATAGTCATTAATAGTTTTTAAAATGACACTGAAACTGCTTCTTTATAGCTAAGTCCTCTTTCTTTTTCTCTCTTTCTTTTGGTACTACCTTCAAAATAGCCTCTGCCTATACCTTTATATTAAATATACTACAGAAAATCTACCTAGTAAGTATTGGTTTACAGAGTCCCAGTTGTGGCTCGGTGGAAATGAATCTGATGAGGAATCACGAAGTTGTGGGTTCGATCCCTGGCCTCGTTCAGTGGGTTAACTGGCCATGCCGTGAGCTGTGGTGTAGGTCGCAGATGCAGTTCAGATCTGGCATTGGTGTGGCTGTGGTGTAGGCTGGCGGCTTACAGCTCCGATTCTCCCATTCGACCCCTAGCCTGGGAACCTCCATATGCTGCAGGTGCAGGCCAAAAAAAAAAAAAAAAAAATCTGTTTCCGAGTCTGTGTACACCATTCTTAAATACAGAGCTTTTAAAAATGAAGCTAAAGCTTAGTTGAATTGGTTTATTTTCTGATTTGCTCTTCTTTAATGTTATTAAAGAAGGGGGACTCTCAGTTACAGTGAAATAAAGGACAACAAAAACACCCATTCTAGTGGCTTCACTACTGAAAAACTCATAAATAAGGTGAGCAGGAAAAAAAAAGCAACCAAGATTTAGAAAAATATTATAGCGTTTTCTGTATCTAATTTTTTTTTGCACAAACATGTAACATCGGACTGCTCTTTCTAACGTAGCCTGAGTTACAGGCATTTAAAAGAATGAAAAGTCTAAGAAGACAAATTATTTTGGACTTGCAGCTTAGACGTTTAGCTGTGATTTTAGTAATATGGGCTCACTCTGTTTTGCTAACAGATTTTACATTTCTTTATAGCTATGTGTGTGTGCACGTGTATATATATGTATGTGTGTATGTAATATTTGAAGTCTGTCTGCTTTTTTCGTTTCTTAGGAACGCACGTGCACATGCACACACGTCTTTCACTTGGAAAGTGATGAATTCCATGCCTTCCGAACTCTGAGCTGAAAGGTAAGAATCAACTGGTTCTGTGCATTCTATTAGATCCAATTTTAATTGCTAAATGTCCAATTAGTATTTATTTGCTTTTGTTTACAGAGGAGTGAATAAATGTGATTTTGCTTTCATATTCCTGTATATTAAAAATCCCTGATAGCTCTCATTGTCTTTTCATTAGCTGAAATTAGCCCTCACATGTCCTGCCACATTCATTATAAACTCAACACAAACAAAAGACTGCTCACAAAATATGTTTTCCCTTCATATTCCTCCCCCGCCCACTCCCCTCCTCCCCAACTCTTTCCTGGCACGAGGACGTCCCTGTCTCAGTGGCAGGGAGGCCTGCGATCTGGCGGGGGACAAGTTGCCCCTTCGCTTCCTCTTTAGGACTGTAACTGAGTCAGCTCTCCTGTAACCTGGCTGGCAAGGAGGCTTCAGGGCAGCCTCCAGAGGCAGCGATATTCCACTGCAGATCAGACACACAGCTCCTCCATTTCTTCACATCTGGAGAAGGCAAGGCTTCTAGCCTCTTCAACCCAAGGTCTTTTGTTTTGGTTCATGTTTTAACACAGCTTTTTTTTTTTTTTTTTTATTATTCCTGCCGCAGGCCCCGCCGTGGTCTAGTTCTGGCTGTTCCCCACCTGCCTCCTCCCACCTCCACCCCCTTAACCAGATCAGACCCTCCCCTGCAGGCATCCTACAGATCCAAGTTAAAATGCAATTTCCTGCTTTTGATAAGTAGACTCTATCCAGCCAGAACAAAACAGAACACTTTGATACAATTGTCTCCTGGCCAACGGGGCGGGGAGGGGGGGTAGACAACTCCCACCCTTCGAGGCTCCCCACGTGTATGCCAAGCAGGAAATGCAATTTCTGATCTTTCTTCCTGTATTTTTCACCAGACTCTCCAGAAACATATTGACAGGGTCTGCACATGCAAATCACTCGGGGAGCTGAGGCCAAGTTCTCAATCATGGAGCTGCTGCAGACAGTCCCACCCAGCCGATTAATTTGAACATTTATGGATACTTGCAATCTTGAACAGGCAAATAATCAGAAGAACCCTAGTTCAACAGTTCCAAAAGTGAATTTTCGTACCAGATGTAATTGTCTACCGAAATAAGCCTTATCTTGGGAGGGTGTGGAACTATCTACAAATGTGGCCTGACTTTTGCTAAATGACTCTCTATAGCAAGTATCCAGCTTCATTCTCTCTCCTGAAGACCATCAGTTCTTATTCAGTGATCATTAACATTATTTGCTCCCCTTTGTCGTCCTTGGAGGACCCAGAGCAGACAGAGGACAGATGGGAGGGAGCTAAGGGATTAATCAATCAGTGTGTTTGCTCCACACGCAAAGCCCTCTGGGTCCCCCGACGATGAATGTGAAACGTGGACTCTCATCTGAAAGAGTTTATGAAGTGGTTGACAAGAAATTGTATTCAATGGGAAAGAGTCAGTGTGTAACTGGATTGAACTGATTGGATGTTTCCTAGAGGAGTGTGGCATCAACAGAGTCTGGAATTATGAGGAAAGTTTTCCAAGGTAGAAAGGATTTGGATGGAAGGAAGGAAGAAAGAACGGAGAGGATCAGAGGTGAAGAAAGAGCAGAGGAGATGGTATTGGAGGCAGGAACGAGTTTAATAGCCTGGAATCCCTGTTATGGTGCAGCCCATATTATGATGGAGCCATAGCATGGTGGAGCTCATCAGTACAGTGGAGCCCATATTATGGTAGGGTCCATATTATGGTGGAGTCCATGTGGTAGTGGATTCTGTATTATGATAGAGTGTCTATTACGGTGGAGTCCATATTATGGTGGAGCCAATATTATGGTGGAACCCAAATTATGGTTGAGTCCATATAAGATGGAGTCTGTGTTATGGTGGAGTCTGTGTTATGATGGAGTCCATATTATGGTGGAGCCCATTATTATTGTGGAGTCTACATTAGGCTGGAGTCTATATTACGGTGGAGCACGTATTATGATGGAGTCCATGTGCTGGTGGGGTCTATATTATGATAGAGTGTATATTATGATGGAGTCCATATTAAGGTGGAGTCTATATTATGGTGGAACCCAAATTATGGTTGCATCCATATTATGATGGAGCCCATGTTATGGTGGAGTCTATGTTGTAATAGAATGTATATTACGGTGGAGCCCATGTTATAGTAGACCCCGTTTTACCTCCTGGGTAGTGACGATAAGTAGGTTGGAAAGGCAGGAGGCCAGGTTATGAAGAGACTTGATGGGCATGTTTAACACTAGATGTTTCATGTTTGATAAATACCTAGGATTAAGTACATGAGGTTAGATTCCATATGGTATAATGTGAACCAACAACTTAAGAGAGAGAGACCTTTGAAGATATCACCAAGACCTAGCAGAGTTTGATGTGTGCTGGTGTGTGTGTGGGCAGGGGTGGGATAGGGGAGGTAGCCAGGGGAGAGGTGATGGGGACCTGGATTAGAATGACAGGAGGGCGAGGAGAATGGGTTGGGTTTTAGAAACTTCAGAGACCCCATGAGCCTGATAGTCACTAGGGAGTTAATCCCGGATGGGTGACTGATGTCTCTGGATTAACACGGAGAGTAAGGAGTGAATTCAAGACGGCAGCAGGTTAGGGGACTAAGAGCCTGGTTGCATCCGTGGCAAGGACGGACCTGCCGGTTGGGTTGGGGAGCATGTACAAAGTTTGCAGCCTGTCTTGGGAAGAAATTATAACTATTTTAAGTAAAATACCCAATAGGAAGTTGAACTAGACCTTGGGTGAAAGAGTAGGGGAGATGACACACATGCGGAGTCAGAAAGATTTTACTTTAAGAGCTAAACCCAACAAGCCACGCGTGGAGGCTGCATCTACGTGCCCTTCAGCCTGGGTTTGAGGAGGAACAGGCTGCTTTTAGTGGCATACTTTTAATTTTTCATTATACAAGTAGTGTATGCAAATAAAAGCGGTGTAGGAATAATGTACAAATACCATGTAGGTCATTTAAAATAGGTAAAATGCAATCTTTTTAGACTGAACCAGGCTCCTTATTATATTTTTGAAAGTAAAGGACTCATTCTATTCTAGAGCGCGCACACACACACACACGCACGCACATATACATATATACATATATATATATATGTATATATATATTTTTGATAAACCATAAAGGTGTGTGCATGGAGAAACATGGACTATTAACCTCTCTTCACAGTCAAACAAAATGCGTTATAATGGAAGCTCTCCACACAGAACTCATGTTTCACATCCAGGGGTTTGTGAACACAGAAAAAAATCTTTGGCGGGAAAAGGGAGTTGTTGAGTGAGTGATTGATGTAATAAAAGCAGGACGTAGGGTCAAACGATCAGGCAACAAATTTCAAGCATGTAACTGGGCACCAGAGTGGTCATCAAAGGCTGGCTTGTTTAGGAGAGCTAGGAAGATTTTTTTTTTTTCCCTTAAATAGTACCTTTAATTTGATTTTGCCAGAATTAGCTAGGAAAATAAAGAAAATAAACTATGGATGCAACAAACATTCTCATGACAAGGAACTGAACTAGTGATAGCTTTGTCAGCTCAGTTATGAAACTGTTTTCTGATCACATAAAGAATATTTTAGTTTTCGTTCAAACTGATACCGCTCAAGGCTGACATAAGTGATGCTGGTTGAGCAGAACTGAGAATGAAGCACAAACTAGTTACAAAATTTGACATTAAAATCTTTTAAAAAATGCACAGAGTCATAAGTGCCGGTTTACTCCTTTCCAGAATGTTTCATCCGGTGCTGGGTGTCAGAACTTTCGGTCATTGGTGAATTAATGCTGGGGAAAGCAGTGTTTGGAAAGGCCTGTTCTACTGGATGGAAGTACCAGAAAGAAAAAAAAAGGAAAGAAAAACATATTTGTGACAAATACTCAAAGTTCATTTAAAATTCTGACATAGTAGATGAGGACATTCAACTCACCAAGATTGATTAAAAGCACCTTCATATGACAAAACCTAGAGCTCATTCTAAGTGTGGGAAAAGGGAGTCATGCGAGTATCCTAAAAATCTTTGTAATCCAACCCCCAAATTATGTGAAACTAAGGAATACTGATGTCCTCAAAGAGAAACAAATATATTTGGATTCATCAGCTTAATGGAGCAAACTGCGCATGCTTAACGAGAATTTTTAGTCAACTGGGAAGAGAAGAAAATGTCCCAGACTTAAGGAAGACCCTTGAGAAACCAGCCCTGGGCTGTCTAGAAGCAGCTCTTTTAGAATCAAGGACTGTTGGAGTTCCCGTCGTGGCTCAGTGGTTAACGAATCCGACTAGGAACCATGAGGTTGCGGGTTCAATCCCTGGCCTTGCTCAGTGGGTTAAGGATCCGGCGTTGCCGTGAGCTGTGGTGTAGGTTGCAGACGCGGCTCGGATCCTGCGTTGCTGTGGCTGCGGCGCAGGCCAGTGGCTACAGCTCCCATTAGATCCCTAGCCTGGGAACCTCCACATGCCGCGGGTAAGGCCATAAAATGACAAAAAGGCAAAAAAAAAAAAAAAGAATCAAGGACTGTAAGTCATCTCACACTGCACGGGCTAGGTAAGGCAACAAGACAGATATGGCCCCAAAGAGGACAGGAAAAAGATGAGAAAGAAGCAAAAATATTAAACAGGGGTTATCATTTGGGGGCACACTTGCATTTGGTTTAAACAGAAAGAGCTGCTCTCTTTCGACTTATTTTTATCATGAGATTTCAGAGAGTGTAGGCAGTGGTCCCCCCTCCCCCTTTTTTAATTGTGGGAAAATATGCATAACAAAATCTGGCATTTAAATCATGTCTAAACGCACCGTTCAGTGGCATTAAGGACAGTCATGTTGTTATGTAACCGTCACCACCATTCGTCTCCAGAACCACTTCATCTTTCCCAATTGAAACTCTGTCTGTGAAACGCTCACTCTCCGTGCCCCTCCTCCGACCCTCGGCCCCACCGTCCACTTTCTGTCTTTTGGATCTGACGACCATGTAAATAGAATGCTACCACTTGCTACTTCACGTCAGTGGAATCATACACTGTTTGTCCTTTTGGGCCTGATTTTTTTCACTTGACACAATGTCTTCAAGATTCATTCATGTTGTAGCATGTGTCAGAATTTCCTTCCTTTTTAGGGCTGAATAATATTCCACAGTATGGATAAAACACATGTTCATTCATTCACCTTTCCGTAGACATTGGGTTGTTTCCACCTGTTGAGTATACAAATATCTATTTGTGTCTCTGTTTTCTGTTCTTTCTGGCACATTTCCAGAAATGGAATTGCTGGATCATATGATAACTCTACATTTAAGGGTTTTTTTTTTTTTGTCTTTTTGTCTTTTTATGGTTGCACCCACGGCATATGGAGGTTCCCAGACTAGGGGTTGAATCAGTGCTGCAGTTGTTGGCCTACACCACAGACACAACAATGCAGGATCCAAGCCAGGTCTACAATCTATACCAACGGCAGCTCACAGCAATGCCGGATCCTTAACTCATTGAGCGAGGCCAGGGATGGAACCTGTGTCCTCATGGATAATTGTCAGGTTCTTAACCCACTGAGCTACAGTGGGAACTCACTATGTTTAAGTTTTGGAGGGACCTCCATACTGTTTTCCCCAGTGGCTGCACCACTTTACACTCTTACCAACAGTGCATCCAAGTTTCCAATTTCTCCACATTCTCATTGACACCTAATTTTTTTTTTTTTGGCTTTTTGTGGTTTTGGTTTATGCTAATAGCCATCCTCATCAGTGTGGGCGCTAATCCTTGAGAATCATCCATTTTTCCCTGTGCTTTGGCACACACATCATTTCATTTTATCTGATTGGTTTCTAAGGATGAAAATTGAAGTACATGCTGAAGAAGCACAAACCTCAGGTGATGAAGACAAAGCACGATTCTTTCATCAGCAGAGTGGGTGTAATCGCGCACGCCTCCTGTCACCGTGAGTGGGCACAGAGGAAGGTGCCACGACAGGGCTGTTCACTTTCTTGGAGGCACTGATGCACTAGACTCTCACGCTTGTGTCGAGTCTCTTGGCTCTTAAGTCTAAGGAGGCCAGAGTATCTGTTTTTAGGGAGGGTCTGTCTGTTTGCTATGTGGCGAAGGCTCCCGTCCTCAAAGCTGGGCTGTGTAGGTGCTCTCCCTGATTTCTTTCGCTCCTTCTCTTCCCTGGACCTCTTGCTAACCAGGTAAGAGAGAAGGAAATTACTTTTTTTATTTTTATTTTGTTTTGCTTTTTAGGGCCACACCTGCAGCATATGGAGTTTCCCAGGCTAGGGGTCGAATGGGAGCTGCAGCTGCCGGCCTACACCACAGCCAGAGCCACGCCAGATCTGAGCCGAGTCTGCAGCCTACACCACAGCTCATGGCAACGCCAGATCCTTAACCCACTGAGTGAGGCCAGGGATTGAACCTGCAACCTCATGGTTCCTAGTTGGATTCGTTTCCGCTGCGCCACGAGGGAACTCTGGAAGTGGCTTCTTATTTAAGTACATTTGTTCTTTGCATTCTCCTACCAGTTCCCTGTTATTTATCCAAATGGCTTCAAAGACAAGCTGAAGGATGAGCTCATTGACAAAAGTCAGTGTATTTCATCATAAAACAAGAACCCTTTCTCCATCGTTTGGGGTCCCCACTTGTACCATGAATCCAGAAACCCTAGGAATCCAGCTGTTCTGACCAGGGTGAGTGCCTGGTACATTGCAGAAATGCGTTACGTCATCAGGAAGAGGAGGCGCGGGCTGTGAAATGATGGCAAAGATGCAAAGGGAAGGGACAGGGTCTGATGCAGAAATAAACATGGGGTGTGGAGCCCTCGGTAGGAGAGGTTTGTAAAACAGAATCAAAAGCCCATAGGGAGGGACTTTGATGCTGGAGCATCAAGCACTCTGATGCTTGAGTCAGGGGAAGGTTTTCCAACAATGAAGACTTAATTGTCCACTGGGTGAAAAGGGGCACAGCAGGTTTGTAAGGGGCAGTATAAAAATCGATACAATCCTTTTTTTTTTTCTTTTTAAGGCCACACCTGAGGCATATGGAAGATCCTGGGCTAGGGGTTGAATCGGAACTCCAGCTGCTGGGCTTTGCCAGAGCCACAGCAACACCGGATCTGAGTGGCATCTGTGACCTACACTGCAGCTTGTGGCAATGCTGGATCCTAAACCCACTGAGTGGGGTAGAGGATCAAACCCACATACTCATGAACCCTATAGCGGTTCTTAACTCGCTGAGCCACAACGGGAACTTCCAGATCTAATCCTTTGCTCCACAAGCCCTGGTGTAATAAAATAATGACCATATGCAGTTGAGGCTGTCCTAGGTACACTCATGTTCTAGAAACTTAATTTCAATGTTCGTTCTTAAGACACGACATTTATAAAGCACTCATAAAAACATCCACCTACTTGAGCTATGCATTTGAGCACATAACTTGGGAAAATGCAACAGTAAGGATGAATATTTTAACTTCAGACCCTTCACTGTAAAGAAAGGTTGTGTTTTTGAATATGTATTTATGATATTGATAATAATGGGATGAACGTAAATCACCTTATGTATTTTTTTTCAACATGGAAAGCCATATTAGAAAACAATCATTAAGCTATGCTTTTTATCACGAAAGAGAACTAGCCAATAAAATTATTTAATAAATGTATTTGAAAACATTTAAGTAAATAGTTTAAACAGTACCTTTCTATTTTCTGCGTGAAACTCCAGCACTGCACTAAATGTGGCCGATAAGAGCTCCAGTTCTTATCTAAGAAGAAATGTCTGACATTCATCGGAAATGCTGATTCTTTGTTCCTTTAGTTTAACAGCACAAACATTCAAACCTTCCTTCTAAAGAAAAGTGAAAAGGAGAGAGAGGAAGAAAGAAAGAGTTTGGGGATAGGAAATAGTCGGAAGTGGGTACCGAAAATCTCTTTCACTTCCCATAGGTCTTAATGTTTAAAATCTCTGAAGTTTTCTTGTCTCATGAAAAGCCACACATTTATCTTTTTCCATTTTCCCCGAAGGAGGTTGACCCAAATCCAACAGCAGCAGCTGAAAAATTTTCTCTCGGCTTTATCAAATGGCCCCTACAGAGCCCAGCTTAAAATTAAAAGCTCCCCCTACCAGAGGGAATATATGTGACTTTAATAGCCGAAATGTGTTTTCACTTTCTATTACAGAGGTCAAAAGGTTTCTAAACAAACCAAATTTATCAATTATTTAGAGTTGATTTCTTCTGAAGTGGTATTTCGGGGATATTATTTGGTGGATAAATTCAATGTTCTAGAGCCAACAGCAGTATTTTATTCATAACAAATTTCCACTAAACTGAATTTGCTGGGACAACTTAATTTCCACTATCGTGTTTGCACTGTAGAAATATCAGCCGAGGTGTTACAGGGCCTAACTAGTGGGCTTTTCCAAGAAAAATTCCAGAGAAGCACGCTTATTCAGCATCTCCCTTGCTTTCTGTTTATTGCTTAAGAAATGAACTGACTTCTCTGAAACGTTCTTTCAATCCTGCAGAGACACCTTTACTGTGAAAAACAATATCGTAAACTACATTGTCATCCTCGCGGCCAAAGAAAATGAGATTGGCGTCAAGACTTTGATTAAAGAGGTTTTTTTTTTTTTTAACGTGAAAGAGGTGCAGATTTGTGTGCCCACACGCGTGTGCCAACAAAAGTGTGTGTGTTTCTGGCCTGTGCGCATGTGTATGTGTGTGCGCGCGCGTGTGTGTACTGGGGGTGGGTCACGGTCTTGCTGTAGAAATTCTCCTGGAATCTCGGTGGACCACTTGGTGTAGGGCTCTATGTTAGAGAATTCAATAACAGTTTATAGAGCAGTCTTAACACAGCACATAGCCCATGTAAATATTATGTTTATTATATAGTAACTAAACATATATTGGGTTTCTGCCTAAAGTCTGCCATTTGGTGTATGCAGAAAACATTATAGAACAGTTCATAAATTCATTTGAAGCTGTGTTAAATGAAAGCAGCCATCCAGAAGCTGAAATTTTTTCATCTTTTAAAATAGCAGCATTCCCAGCTCCAAAGCGGTAGGTTGATTTATGCTGGTGAATGCAACGCCCCAAAGAAATCCCAGGAGCAAGGCTGCCTATTCTGTTCTAACGAACGCAAATTCTGTTAAAGGTAAAAGACTGAGTTAGATTTCTCTTATCCATAGGGGCTCTTATTTTCTTGTTATTATTATTGTTATTCTAATGATTTATTTTATTTTGGGGGGGGCAAATTCAGGGAGAAGGGAAAACAAAAGGCTTTTCCTTCCCTGATACCTATTAGGCTGTGGAAGATGGAAATAACAGCAATTAGGCTTTCCAGGCCTCCGTCCACTGATAAAGATAAATGAGAGATGGAGGCAGGAAGAGGGGTGGACCCTGCCCAGGCAGGCCGTTCTGCCTCTCAGGGAATAGGATGGCGGGGCAGGATGGTCAGAGGCTGGACTGCTTGCACTTCTGAATGGCTGGCTGGCATCCAGCGGGAACCCTCCGAGACCCCCAGAAGCCACCAGCCGTCTCTGTGTGGGCAGGGTCTGCGGACCTGAGATGTGGGCTTTTTGCATTCGGATAGGGACAGAACTGGTACCCACCTGGTGATTCACTGCTGGGTGTGAACTCTTACCTGTGCCCTTGGTTCTTGGAACTGGTTCCCCTTGGGTTGGGCCGAATTCAACTCCAAGCATAACACTTGGGATTTTCACTAGTTCGCTGAACTGATCGTTTCAGCCCTGCCGAAATAGAAGACTAGTGTTCTCTGTCACTGCTGCCTTTTTTTTTTTTTTTATCTCCACATCGGTGAAATGCTTATTCAAGCGCCTTTGATTGTAAGCAAGACCTGGAAACTGACATGGCTTGGAAAAGGAATTGGGCTTTCTCGGTTAACAGCCTTTGTGGGGGTGCTGGGGTTGGGGACATTGCTATCAAACCGATAAACCAGCATCTTTTGCTCCACGAACAGGGACTTCTGTCTGTTTGGTTCACTGGCTTATCTCTAGCACCTGGAACAGTGGTGGGTGCCTAGCACGTGCTCAACTAAGAGCAGAGTGACTGAAGGTACCAACCCGTTGTTTAAACAGGATTTTAAACTTCAAAGCTATGAGTGTTGCTTTCCCCAAATGTCCACCACTGCACTGGAAATTGAATGCTTCTGGCTTCATACTTTAGAGTGGTCGATCCTTTACTCTGTGCACAGAAAAAGGAACCTAACCCTAGCCAGGCGGATCTTCGTTTGAGCCTGTTTCTGTAAAACTGTCTCTTGAGAAGAGCAGGTGCTTTGGTTCCTGGAGTTTCAGGTCATATTTGATAAATTCTCCTTTGGGGAGAATTGAGTGGTAACAAGGGGGAAACCTCTTTCCGGTTGCTAAATTTTTAGAGAATCTGCATTGGCAGGTGCTTAGACATGCAACCTGCAGTCCCAGGGGGGTGCTTCCCTGGGAAGTCACAGCAACGGGGCTCATGCAAATATTTACTACCACTCAGAGATGCCAGAATTTTTTCTTTTCTCACTTACGCTCCTCCCAGACATCATTTGAATGTTTGTGTAGAATCAAATTCATCCTGAAAACTGTAGACTTCAAGTCCCCAGTGGGATAATTCGTAAGTAAAGAATGCACCCTCCCGTATGTAAAAGAGATAAACAAGGCCCTACTATGCAGCACAGGGAACTGTGTTCGATATCTTGTAATAGCCTATAATGGAAAAGAATCTGAAAGATAATATATATACATATATATATATATATCACTTTGCTGTATACCTTTGCTGTACATTGTAAACCAATTATACTTCAATAAAAAAATAAAAATTAAAAAAACCAGGGAGTTTCCCTGTGGCCTGGTGGTTGAAGAGCTGGCATCGTCACTGCTGTGGTAAGGATACAATCCCTGGCCTGGGAGCTTTTGCAAGTTGTGGGCGTGGCCCCCAATTTTTAAAAATAATAAAATAATAATGATTAATTATTTTTTAATTAATTTTTTATATTTTTCCATTATAGCTGGTTTACAGAATAATGATGAATTATTAACACAAATAATAAAAGTAGAAACAAAGGAATGCCTCGTTCAAAGCCCAGAAGGAGTGTCCAGGGGCCGACCTTGATGGTCCTAAGATGTCATGTGGCCTTAGGTCCCTTTCTTTCCCCATATGAGGGTTTGCAGCACCTGCATTATCCAGGTGTTTGATTTTTGGGATATGAACAGAGATGACAAATGTAATGATTGCCTTTTTTTTTTTTTTTTTTATCGTGGACAGTTCCCATACCAGTGCTTGATGATCGCCCGCAGGGTGCTGGCCAGATCAGTGCTTTGATCTCAGTAGAAGGACCACATCTGCCGTTTTTGCTGCTTTAGCAGGAAAGGTTACATCCCCAAGTAAGAGGATGAGGGAGAGAGCACCCACCTTGGTTCCCGAACCTGGGGCGAGGCTCTCCGGCTGGGCGCCTGCTTGCCAGGGAAGCACAGCCACCAGCTCCGATTCTGCCTAAGCCCCCTTGCACACCCAGTCTGCCCTGGGGAGGGGGTGAAGGCAGAGGTAGTTTTCCTGCCCTCACGTCCTGCAGAATTCTCAGCTGTCCCCTGGCAGCAAGTGCAAAAGGAAGCCAAACCTGAAACCCGGAGGTTGTCCTAAATTCTTGCCTACTCCTTCAGTTAATTATTTTTTTTCTTTCCTCTCCTTTCCTTTTTTTTTTTTTTCTGCACCCATAACAGGTGGAAGTTCCTGGGCCAGGGATCAAACCTAAGCCAGAACAGTGACACTGCTAGATCCTTTACTGCTAGGCCGCCAGGGAACTCCAATCCTCATTTTCAGTCATGATTCTAGGGAAGGAGAGAACGGAGCCCAGAAGGCTTTGGCTCAACCGCGTCATTTTTCCAAAAAGCTGGAAACCTGTGGGACGACAACGGGTCAATTTTTAAGAAATGGGACAGTACCAAAATTTGGCACTCTATGAAGACAAAATTGAGATGTCACCTTTTGGAAAGATGCTAATTATTTTTATTCTTACAGTTAATAATGGTAATAATAAATCCTCATTAAAGATGTTATTATAGCAAAAACTTCCTATTTCCTAAGTACGGCGGGAAAAGTCAAGAATTTGCGGTCAGTTGGGCTTTTAAAATTCTCTTTCGTTCTCGAATCAATAAATAATCAGCCAATTAGCATATTTGGGTCCCAGCGTGTATAACACATGCTCCCCCATCCCTAACCGCCCCCCAAACACACACACAGACACACGCGCCTACTGGCAGGACAAATATATTGTTTTATCAGCATATAGGAAGAGGTTCACGGAAGCATACGGAACCCGTGAATGTGTAAAATGCTGACAGGACAGCCCCTGTCAATGTGAATTCTTACCCTCGATTTTTTTTCTCACAGCCAGTTTACCAAACTTGTCTCCAATATTTATCACAGGAAGACGCTACCTCTAATGGAGAGTTTCTGCCTAATGCCTGACGGTGTGTAAATTTGCTCAGTGAGTGTTTTGGTGTATTTTGGATTTTATTTTCTACTGATAAATATTTTACCCCAGTTTGTCATGATTATCTAAACTTGGAGACACGTAGATACGAGATGAATCCAAGTGTTTTTAGAGACAAGCTGATAACTTCTAGAGAGAAGTGTTGATTTTATTTGCAACACAGAACCTGTAAGCCGTTCAGTTTTTAAAGACTTAGAGGGTGGAAATAATAAGGGCTTGGCTCGCCACGCAAATATCAGCCGAAAGCTCTGTGCCCTTCTGTTTTGCACATTCTTTTAAAAAAATGGTAAAAGTTCTGAGCTACTATATATATATGTGTGTGTGTGTGTGTGTGTGTGTGTATATATACGTATACACATATAAATATATATATATTTATATGTGTTTTTTTTTGCTTTTTGCTTTTTATAAGGGCCACACCCTTGGCAAATGGAGAGTCCCAGGCTAAGGGTCAAATCGGAGCTACAGCTGCCAGCCTATACCACAGACACAGCAACGCAGGATCCAAGCCACGTCTGTGACCTACACCACAGCTCATGGTAACACCGGATCCTTAACCCACTAAGTGAGGCCAGGGATCGAACCAGAGTCCCCATGGATGCTAGTTGGGTTCATTTCTGCTGCGTTACAATGGGAACTCCCTGTGCTACTCTAAATTTATCTTTCATTATTGCCGATTATTTATTAAAAGAAAAAAAAAAACAGCCCAGGTTGAATGCTATAAACTGGATGTTTGTATCCCCTTCAAATTCATCTGCTGAAGGTGAATTCCTAACGTGGTTGTGTTTGGAAGTAGGGCGTTTGGGAGCTGAGTGGGTCCTGGCTGTGCAGCCCTCATGACGGAGTTGGTGTCCCTATAAAAAGACCCATGAGAGGGGTGACTTCTCTCTCCAGCACGTGGGGACACAGTGAGGAGACAGTTGTCTGCAAGCCAGGAGGAGGATCCTACTGGGAGCCGAACTGCAGGCTCCATGTTCCCGGAGTCCCAGGTTCCCAAGTTGTGAGAAGCAAATGTCTGTTGCTGAGGTCCCCCAGGCCCTGGCATCTTGTGGCAGCGACCCTCGCCGACTAAGACACGGGCTCACCTTGGTTTGGGGGGAGGCGCCTTCAGAGAGGACCACCCCCGACGCAGCCAGGTGAGGATGCAGACGCTCACCCTCTTCTTGGGCCCTCAAAAACAGTGAGTTCTCGGAGTTCCCATCATGGCGCAGCGGAAACGAACCCGACTAGCATCCATGAGGATGCAGGTTCGATCCCTGGCCTCGCTAAGTGGGTAAAGGATCTGAGCTGTGGTGTAGGTCACAGATGCGGCTGGGATCCCGCGCTTCTGTGGCTGTGGTGTAGGCCGGCAGCAACAGCTCTGATTTGCCCCCTAGGTTGGGAACCTCCACATGCCACAGGAGCAGGCCTAAAAAAGAAAAAAAAAAGTTCTCTTTGTCCCTTTTATTTGGAAAACATTCTATTATGAGGTCATCATGATCTCATTCACTGTCTGGTCCCGAGTACCACTAGGCGTCAGGTGCTGGGGACCTCTTGGTGGTGGGTAAAGGGTCACCCCCACTTCAGCTGCCAGCCTCCCCGCCCCCATTGCACCACCTCCAGGGAGCAGCTGTGCTGTGCAGAACGTGATTTTTTTTCCAGCCAGTAAGGCTACTGTCACTTTAAACTCAGACCCATGGATTTCCTTCTCTCCTGTGTTCTGTTCTTTCTTTCTTAGCTGCGGAAAGGGTGATCAGGCTCCTGGAATACTTTTTCCTTCCTTTGACCCCGCCCTCACTCCATTACACACACTTACACACACATACACACACACACACACGCTGCTCTCCTTCGAGGCAGCTTATGTGACAGATGGATTTGGAGCCCTGTCACTGCTCCAGCCTCATGGCGGGGAGGGGAAGGGGTGAATTTTATTTGCTGCTAGCACCTGAACACATGTCCCTTGGGGACTTTGGATGGAAGAGTTACCGGGTTTGGGGCAGGGTTCAGGTATTCTTGGGGTCCCAGGGTGAGTTCTGTCAAGACCCATCGTGGCCTTTATTAGATTTTTTTTTTACCCTCTCCCCAAATGGTCTTGAAAGATGTTGGCATCTCCAACTGACAGGTGAAAAACACTAATCTTCAAGACTTGCTCAAGCTCACCTAAATGGGGAAATGGAAAACAAGGAAGTAAACAAGACCAAAAATATAATTTCAATGTTATTTCAGAATCAGTGCTATCGAGATAATAAGGTGGGCGAGGCGAGAGTCAGCGATGGGGGGTGTTTAGTTTGGGTTGTAGGGAAAGGCTTAAACACAGAAAAGATCACTCTGGCTTGCAGTTGAGCGGGCCCTGTTTTGAGGTCACCATCAGTCTGGTTTAACTCGCCGCAGAGCAATTCAATCCATCAATATTGCTAAAGAATTTGATCCACTCGCTGTATAAGTTTTGCTTGCATTTGTGAAAACTTTCTCACCCATGCACATTTATTTCTTGTGCATTGAAATGTAAGGCTATACTGCATGGGCTAAATCGATGTTAAAGATCATGTTCTTTAACCAGGGTAGAGTTTCCCCAGATATTACAGCTTGGCTTCACGTGGAAGGATGCAGCGGAAGCGGGGAGAGGCTCGGGCATTCACGGTATATGGAAATGCTCCCAGATGGACCGGTTCCAGGAACTGCGTTGGCATAGCTTGCACGTGTGCACACGCTCATGTGGTGCACTGGTGCAAACTGGGAAAACGTGCCCCTTTCTCCATCTCTTTGCCGGATCCCAGGACTTGGGGAGCCACGAGAGGGCTGTTTTTCAGCCCCCCTTTCCCCCTCAACCAGATAGATGCCCTTAAGCAGGGCAGGCCTGGTGTCCACAATGCTGTAACAGTCCCTGCCCTTTCAGGAAACAGTAATACCTCCTTACAAACCTGTGGGGCCTCAAAGCAATTGCCCAAATGCTGTCTCATAAATTCCTCACCTTGTCTTGAGTGGTGAACGGGGCAAAGATCCTTATTCTCATTTTACAGTTATGAGACCAAGGCACAGAGACGGTAAGGGGCTTCCCCGAAGCCACGCCGATCCTAGGCGGCTCTGGCCCGAAGCCCAGGTCAGTGGCCTTTTCCCTTCAGATGTATTGCACATCGTCCGGGCTAGAGACCTCCATCCATTCATTCTCTTAGTCATCAGTCATTCAAGATCGCAAGTTCTTGAGGGAAGGGCTCTGCCTCATGCAGGCGTGTGTTTCGCAGACCTATCATAGCATTTGACACATACTAAGTATGCAATGAGTGTTTGTTACACGAATGACAGGAAGCCTGAGCTGTCGGGCTCGTGTTGTTAGACGTGCTCTGCCGACACATTTGGCTGCAAACGATGACCGAGACCATCATCCACCTTCTTCCGCGGCTCTGCTGTGGGCGTGGCCAGCATCCCACCGGCCCGTCTGTTTTCCTGCAAAAGCCAGCACACAACCGCCTTGGTCAAAGCTCTGTGGGCAACAGAAGAAGGCAGGGGAAAGCTCACCCTGCTAAAGAGACAGACGCGGGTCGGAGAGGCTGCTCGCAAGGAGCAAGGCATCTCTGCCTTCTGCCGCCTTCAGAAAAAGTGTGTCATAGACAGGATGACGTCTGAGAACCCGGGCTCATTTAGAGATGCTGCACGACGGCCGAGGTTTCCCCCTTGCTTATTGCTTGCTAGTTTCCCCATCGTATCTGTCAGGCCCTTCAGAAAGCAGAAAAAACAACCTCGTGGGGCTCAGACCGAACCGGCTGGGACCCGCTCCCCATGCCATGTGCTGGGTGGTTAATAACGTTCGGTTAGAGTCTTCGGAACCTTCCACAAGGAGACGGGGCTTCTCCCGGTGGCCACGGCAACACAAATTCCTTCCCCCTCTGAAGGCGCTCACAGGATGAGGGGTGAGGCTCCAAACTCACCGGCCAGATTCGTGCAGTCAGTCCTTCACCGTCCGTGAATGACTCCCGGTCAGAATGGTGACAACCACACCCAAGTTGATTTTCCACAGGTCTAAAAATATGGGGAACCAGTGAGTTACTCTTCCGCTGCTCCGGATAATGCCCTGATTGAACAATCCACAAACAGCATTATGCAGACGGACACTGACCCGACGCGGCGGGGCGCTCCTCTCTTGGAATCTTTTCTTCCTCACAACTCAATGTCATTAAGAGGACGCTACCCTATTTGATACGTAGTCGGTTCTCGTAAAGTCTCAAGAGAAAAACCATTTTTATTGGATCAGAGTTCATTATGAGAAGCGACTACCGTAGAGAAAAATGTCTGAAACCACAGCCTGGGCGCGAAGTCGGGATTTGCTAAACGGAAGGGGAAAAATGGCCGCTCTGCCAAGCAGGCCCCTGCGATCCGCCGCCTCTCCTTATGTGGCCTTGCTCGGGCTTATGAACCACTGGAATCAATTTCTTTTAAAAACACGTTTTTCAGAAACTTATTACGCACTTTAGAGATATATTATATACCTTCAGCGGCAAAAGAAGAAAAATTACAGGTGCAAAAGCAGCCCATTTTTCTAGCCGCTGAAAATGATGCTGTGTACTAGTCACAGGGGAACAGTAAAAATTACACTCCGACAGCAACAGGGCAGAAGCCCACAAAGGCACAGCCGGACGAGTGGCACGGCCAGGGAGTGCACTAATAAATCAAGATAATTCTCTGCCTGCCTTGAACTTAGACCCGGCTACAATTCACTGGTACTGCCGGAAAAAAAAAGGTCCGTTAGTGGAATTCAGCTTTACTGGGGGGACGTGATTAGTCACTGGGCAGATTGAGTCTCGATTGCATCTAAATGGTCCACTTTATGAACCATTTATCTTCCGCTCAGACCATTTTCATTACACCAAAAACTGATGCAGAGCCACCAGCTGTAAGATACAGCCTGGTGAAAATTAATAACCTTTTCCCCCCCTTCTGCAGGACTCCTGCATATGTGAGCAGGGGCATTTATCCCTGTTTTGTTGCTATTTGCATCCCAGCATCCCTGGCAGTCTTTCAATTTTCTCAAGTCTCTTAGCCTTTGCCCCCTGTTTCGCTTTTGCAACACAAACAATCCATCCTGTGCATTTAAAATTCTCTTAGCGCCCTGACATCACACTATAGCCCTAGAGCAGGAAGCAGTTTACACAGAAAGGGCTCTTATTAATTCCTCTGTCCTGCTTTCCTGCTAAAATATAGGGATCTTGAGATTACTGCTGGGTCCCTTAAAGACCATTTAGAGCTGTGCAATTTAAAAAAGGAGACCTTTATTAATACCTGCTTAGGCTACTCACTGCGGGGAGGGCAGAGGAGAGCTGGCTGTGATGGAAGATAGGCGCGCGCGGAAGCTGAGTCACGTGACCCTGTAATTCATGGCAGCCTATTGAGTGTTGCCTGGCCACTGAGATATATGCTGATATGATTACAATAACATACAATGAAATTATGGAGTATTAATGGTGCTTAACCATTGTCAGGCATTAAGTAGAATTAACAGGAGCCTTTCTGGGAGCAGACGTAGTTTTGATGGGGCTGATTAAGGATTTGGTTACCTAAGGAAGCTCATTATAGTATTAATTGGGGTACAATGAACCCAAACTGTGCTGTTTTGGCATATTTCTGCATGGGGCTCATGTCAGGTGAGGCGCTTGGAACCCATCGCCTCAGGCCTGGAGTTGAGGGACGCTGCGCAGTTTTGGTTTCCTGGAGCAGGTTTTGTGGTGCCTTCTGTCTTTTTTTTTTCCCCCTCTGGAAGGCTGCCCACCAAACAGATTTTGATGACCTGTTTGCTTTATCCATAGCAAAAGGCTACCCTGTCACCCAATTGTTAGTGAGTTTACAGAGAAATACTTTACTTCTGAGGGAGAATTGCATGATGGTTTTTTGAAATTCTTCAAAAGAGGTTTTTTTTTTTTTAATATAAAGTTTAGACCCAAGACAGAATGGTCAAGTCAATGACATTTTAAATTTGTGACGATATGCTGCTTTGCAGTTTTTTCCTTTAATATAGCTGTGTGATGGCAGTTGGGAGAAAACTCATGACTTCTTATTTATTAATTTATTTATTGATGTCTTCTTAGGGCTGCAGCTGAGACATATGGAGGTTCCCAGGCTAGGGGGCAAATCAGAGCTACAGCTGCCGGCCTATACCACAGCCACGGCAAAGTGAGATATGAGCTGCGTCTGCTACCTACACCACAGCTCATGGAAACGCCAGATCCTTAACCCACTGAGCGAGGCCAGGGATCGAACCTGCAACCTCATGGTTCCTAGTCAGATTCGTTTCCACTGTGCCACAACGAGAACTCCTGACTTCTTGCCTTTAAAAGAAAAAAAAAATTCCTTTTTCATCATGGCTGATCTTTGATAAGGAGATTCTCGTCTTTGGAGGGTTGAGTTAGTTTCTTCTGCCAGACAGAATGCTCAGCATGGAAATTTTCAAGAATGTTTTGGATTGGTGCTGGGACGCGAGGTCAAAATTGGGCTGATTGGTGCTGGGACCCAAGGTCAAAACTGAACCACTGACCGGCACGGACATGGACAACAAGGGTTCAGTTTCAGGTCTTTTCTTTGTCGTCATTGGCCGGAGCCCAACCTGGGCAGCTCAGACCAGGGCGGGACTGTCAGCTCCACTTTGCTGTGCTCCATGCTCCTTGCCCATCTCCACGGTGGCGACAAGCCCCGGGCTGACCTGCACGACTTGCTGGGTGGAGCCAATGAGCTGAATCCATTCATTTCATCTAGATGTGGCCTCAGTTGACCAGCTGCGTGTGTGAGGCTCGTCTGCTTGACAGCTGCTAACTGTCAGCAGGCCCCGTGCCGCCCTGAAGCGCTGCGGACTTTGGAACTCTCAAGGGCACCAACCGAGTTCCGAGGGGAGAGAGCTTTTCACAAGGATGTCTGGGGGCTCTGATGAGCTTACTTTCACTTGTCTCCTTTTGCCCAAACTTCTGGCCAAAAGGGCAGAGTTTAGTCCCAACTGAAAACCTTGGCCAAACAGACATTGTCAAAGCCATGTTGAAAATAAAAGTTTCAAAGTGAAGGACAGCCCGGGAGAGTGCATGAATATTATGAATATTAATGAAGTCCTGGGGCCACTTGCCTCAGATGCCTTTCTTCAAGAGTTTGGAGCTGACTCTAAGTTTAGAAGTTGAAAGAGAGAAAGACAACTTTTTGGCCTCTCAGCATAGTCAACTAGCCAAGGTTGCCTTCAGTGAGAGAATGCAAATGACTCCATTTTTCAAAATAAATAACTACGGCATTAAATTGAGGGATGTGAAGAAAGGATTAGCTTTGATCTTTGGTCTCCCTCATGACAACCCCTCAACTTTCTCACTTCCCTGTCCATCCCCCAGCCCATCTCTCAGATCTGCTCTAACTCAGTGGCTATTTTTCCTCTACCTGAGATGCGAAGAACTTGTGCAGAAAATCGCACAGTCCAGTCTCTTTTGCTGTCTCTCATTCATGCTTTCCCCTCCTCTCCCAGGGAGCGCTCTAAACCGTTTCACTTTAGGGAAGATCCTTTTTCCCCTCCTTAATGGATGAAAATGAGATGATTTCCACAAAATGCATCAACTTCCCCTCAATCTTGAGCTTCATTATCAACTGGCCTCTATCCTCATCTGTTCCTCTCTTCCTTCCTGTCTCCTCCTCATACTCAAGGTAAGTCCCTGTGAGGTGCTCCAGGTCTCACCACCACGTTTCTCAGACAGGTCACCGGTCCTCTTTTCTCTCAGTGCTATTTTCAAGGTCGTAACCAGTTCTATGCTGTGACATTCTCAACTGGATCCCAACTCAGTCCCACTTAAGAGTGACTTCTTTGTGGTCTCCTTGATAACTCCTCTTACCTGGACATTTTTTTTTCCTTTTCCATCGCGGATTATAATACAATATTGAGTGTATTTCCCTGTGCTATATTGTAGGTACTTGTTGTTTATCTGTTTTGTACATAAAGTGTGTTAATCCCAAATTCTTAATTTATTCCTCCTCTCTTTTCCCTTTGGTAACTATAAGTTTGTTTTCTATATCTGTGTGTCTATTTCCACTTTGTAAATATGTTCATTTGTGTCATATTTTATAGTCCATATGTGAAACAATATTTGTCATATATTTGTCTTTCTTTGTCTGAATTCACTTAGTGTGATCATCTCTAGGTCCATCCATGTTGCTGCAAATGGCATTATTCCCTTCTTTTTTATGGTTGCATGGTATTCCATTTATATACGTACCACATCTTCTTGATCCATTCCTCTGGTGGACACTAGGATTGCTTCTTGTACTCTACTTTTAATGCTGGAATGATGCCCATGCTCTGTCCTTTGCCTGCTTTTATCTTCTCGTTCTCTCTGGATAATCTCACTCACACCCAGGACTTTAACCACCACCTGAGTGGTAATGATTCTCAAATCTAAATGTTAAAAATGTAAACCTTAAGCTCCAGGCTGATAGATTAAACTATGCCAGCAAGTTTCTTCCTCGTGATTGGAATCCCATGAGGTGCTCTGGGGTCCAACCCATGACAACTTGGTTTAGGAGATTTGGGGTGAGTGAGAAAGGAGAGACTTGGGCATCTGTATCTTCTGAAGCTTCTTAGATGATGAATATAAAGCCTTGAGAAATATTAAACTGTCAACTGGATATCACCACTTGGCTATCTCCCGATCATCTTAACATGTCCTCAAAGGAACTCGTAATTTCTTCCTCAAGGCATGATATTCTAGTGTTGCCCTAACTTATTTAATATTCCACATTCCGCCAGAGCACCCCCAGTGAGAAAAAGGACATTCACCTTAGATTCTTTCTTATTCACTATTAAAGCATGTTGATTCTGATTCCTAAATATATCATGCTGCCTTCATTTCTCCATCCCCAACACCACTAAGACCTTCTTGTCTGGATTGTTGCAATAGGCTTTTTATTTGAGCTACCTCCAGCCTGCCTCCCCCATCCATCTTTCATGCGGCTGGAGAGAGTTCTCCAAAATTCCTGTCTGACCATGTGATCCTCCTGCTCAAACCAGTCAGTGGATCAGAACAATTCACAGCTTCCATGGGTTCTCAGAGTCATCCATGATTTCACCCCTGTCCACATCTGTGATCACATATCCTTCCTGGTGAAGCATGTCTAGGTGCCAGAAATCTTACTCAGGTAGAAGCAAGGCTCCTTGATGAGAGGAGGATTAATACTGAATATCTTACAGGCAATACAGACCAATGAATTAGTCATTTATTATTTAGAAAGAGTCAAAATGTTCCTGAACCCAAATTATGCTCCTCAAAATGTTAATTCTACATGCTTAGGAAACAGAGGGCCAAGGGACTTTTTTTTTTTTTAAAGAAAGCCTGAGTAAACAAAGGAGGGCAATGTTGCTGTTAAAATATAAATGGTGAATGAATGAATGAGGGCATTAATGAAGAGGAGAGTCCAGTTAGAAGCTATTTAATCTCCTAAGAGAGAAAGAACTAGGACTTGAGTTTGTATCAATAAAGTGACATTAAATTAAAGTGAGTATTAATTAGGATCGGGAGATTTCTTGGTCAGCAGCCTGGGCAGAGCTCTATCACTCTGATTTTCACTTTAGTTATCCTCAATGTTGTTGGGCTCGATGGACTTTGTATTAATATGTACCACATTGCTATGAGATGAATAAGAACTTCTACCCTTTGTGAGGAGCAGGCCTTCGCTATCTAGGAAAGCGCAAAGCAGCCTGTGGGACACAAAGTCAGTGACCTGGGGAGGTTAAGGTTAAGTTTGTGGAAGGCCAGTGGTGCCAAAGAAAAGACTTTTTTTTTTTTTAACAACAATTTAAGCATTGTGTCTAAAAGAGCATAGATTATACATTAGACTATAGTTCCAAAGGTGAGATAACAAATATTTGAAGGTAACTTGAAACCCAAGTTTGGAAAAGCGAGGCAACAATGGGAGCTAGGAAGGGATGGTTGCACCAGGCTGACTAACTAGGAAAAGTAATGTGGGCGTCCAAAAGCACAAAGAATCCTGGGACACTCTCATGCATCCTGGTATCGGCACCTCCTTGGTATCTGGTATCCTATAGGTACTCTGTAAACATTAAAAAAAAAAAAGCAACCCTGAAAATTCTTAAGTGTGCAAAATACTGCTGTTAACTAGAGGTACAACATTCACATCAGATCTGTCTGTTGATGAACATTTAGGTTATTTCTACAGCTTGGCCATTGTGAACAGGGCTGCCATGAATCAGGGGATGCATATATCTCTTCAAGGTTCTGGTTTCATTTCTTTTGGGTAAATACCCAAAAGTGGGATTGCAGGATCATATGACAGTTCTATTTTTAATTTTTTTGAGAAACTTCCATACTGTTTTCCACAGTGGCTGCACAAATTTACACTCCTGCCTACAATGCACGAGGGTTCCAATTTGTCCACATCCTCACCAGCGTGTGCTATCTTTCTTCTTTTTGTTCATAGCCATTCCAATAGGTGTAAGGTGAAATCTTGTGGTCTTGAGTCTTGATTTGCATTTCCCTGATGATTAATGATGCTTATGTGAGCCATTTGCATGTTTTTGGAGAAGTGGTCCAATCATGGATTATTTGTTGGTAATGGCTTTTTTTGTTTGTTCATTTTTTTTGTTTTTGCTACTGCAAAAATAACCTCTAGGTGATTTTCAGCTTAGTCTGACATGGTGTGCATCATTCTCATGATTTAAATTGGATAACTTTTTTTTTTTTTAATGGCTGCATCGGAGGCATATGAAAATTCCTGGACCAAGGACTGAATCACATACACCACAGCTGTGGCAATGCTGGATTCTTAACCCGCTGCACTGGGCCCAGGGATCAAACCTGCACCTCCACAGTGACCCAAGCCACTGCAGTCAGACCCGCTGTGCACAGCAGGAACTCCTGAATTGGATGCTTTTAAATTTTCAATGTTTCCGTTAATATGAAGAAAAACAAAATATCTGTGGCAATGCACTTATCAAAACTTTAAGTGCCAAGCAGCATGTTGGATGCTGGGTGGAGATAAAGCAAATCAAAAGATCAAGGAAGGCCTGAGGCACAGTCCTCAATGACTCAGCCTGCACAACTTTGATCTGCAGGGACAACGAAGGCATAAACGTAAATAGCCTCCTTGAAACCAACACATAGTGGAGAGGAGAATTTAACAAAGGAGCATATACTGGGCTTATTACCCTGCATGCTTCTTAGTTATGTTTATAGCTGAGGGTGTCCCCATGGAGATCATCCTAGCATTTATTTCAAATCAATGCTGGAAATTAAACGGTAATCCTTGAGGGGAGGGGGACCCTTCCATAACCACCACTTCCTATTGGAAATCTTCCTTTCATGTTCTGCTTAGTACTCAATCCAGGGTTTGAAATTAATTAAAAGATATTCTTTCTCTAATCTTTAGATAATTAGCTTCAAAGATTTTCTTCAAAATGATGTAATAACTTTATCTTTTATGTGTAAATTCAGAACTGTTTCTATCTGGACAAGAATAATTCAGTAGCAGTAACTGAGGGCAAGGAATTTTTGTCAGTTATTTGAGTAGCTGGGATTCAGTCATTGAACATAAATATGGATGGTGAGGCCATTTTTAGACTTTTTGTACAAGACTTTATAGTAAGGATGCGTAGAGAGTCTCAAACTCCTACGTACTGGATCTGGAAAGAACTGCCTAAGTTTAGGCTTCTCATTTTGTGGATAAAGAAAATCTAATCCATATAAGACATCAATACCTTTAATTACAGAAATACTGATATCAAAAGAAAGCCTTCTAGTAACATCTTGACTGTTTTCAAGATGACTGAATATGGGAGTGACTTTCAATTACAGTAAGAAAATTTGTTAGGTGTAAGTTCAGCCTTTAGAAGACAGTTTTCTTTTTTTTTTTCCTTAGAGAAGATGGATGAAAGGTGGGTGAAAATTCTTTGACACATCTCTCATGGAGAGGCAGGGTCTAGTTTTCTTTCCCTTAACTTCTGTTCTGGCCTGACTGACAAAAAGAGTGCAACAGACATGACACTTCTGAACTTTGGAGGTGAAGGCGTAAGAACCATGGACCTTCTGCCAGGGTCTTTGAGAGCAATCATTCTGGAGTCTGGGTCTCCAAAAGCCTGATTATCCTAATGCTGCCACCATGCTGTGAGGAAGCCCAAGGTAGCCATGTAGAGAAGTTGTGTGGTGCCATGTCAGATGTATAGAAGTGGAAGCTTCCAAATGATGTGGCTGCATCAACGAGTAACATAAGAAAGCTCTCAGAAGGACCACTTGGTGGAAACTCTCCACGCACTGTGAGAGGCTATAACAAATCGATGCTTTCTGCTACTTAATTTTGCAATGGTTTGTGATGCAACAATAGATAGTTGGAATAGTAGGCATTTTAAAAACTCAGTAAAAAAAAAATGTCTAGGAAGGGGCATTGTAAAATATTCTTACCTGAAGATTATGAATGAGTAACAACACATCCAACTCGAACAGTAAAAGCATGGGTTCTTCTCATCTGGGGTAATGTGGATAAAGTATTAATGATCTGAGATGATGGTCACCTCTCCATCCTGCTCTTCTGCGCTTTTTTTCCACTAGTCCATTAAGCTTCTACACTTGACCCTCAGGTCCTTAGTCATTTTCATTTCCATGCAAGCCGTTTTAGAGAAAAACATGCTGTAGACATAGTCACATTGAGTAAAATGGTTGCTTACTGTTTTGATCTCTATTGACTTGTTCGATCCAGAAAATATTTGCTTATTGTCTACTGTGTGCTAATCACTATGAGAATTATTATGGGAACAGCAATGCACAAACTAGTCAGGGTTTCTACAGTCTTGTGAAGACTTTCAGTCTGAGAGGGCTGCATCTCACTAAATAAGTCATTGGATTCTGCGTGGGTCAAAGTCAAAAGCCAAATGAATGCATGTGTAGCTGTGGAAGTTTAGACATTTGAGACCTAGATGCTAGAAATTTCATTGGAGAAGCAGGCCACCTTCCTAAAACCCAGACATCTTATGTCCTTTTAAAACTGGCTCTATGGGAAGGCTGCCCATCCTTCCTAACATTCCTTCCCAGCCCCAGATACCATGTTTCTGTTTCCAAAATCAGCTCTATTATCTCCAAGGCCAGAGAGGCTAAAAGCCCTTGGATTCATCCATCTCTCCCAGTACACCCAACTCCTGGACTGTCAGCAATTCCTCAAGACCTACTTACCAGTTTCTGTGAACCAGGTACCACGCTGGATCCAGAAAACAAAGACCATCAGAAAGCTCCTAACTGGGAGTTTCCATTGTGGTTCAGTGGTAATGAACTTGACTAGTATCCGTGAGTATGCAAGTTCGATTCCTGGCCTTGCTCAGTGGGTTAAGGAGCTGTGGTGTAGGTCGCAGACACAACTTGGATCCTGCATTGCTGTGGCTGTGGCGTAGGCTGGCGGCTACAGCTCTGATTCAACCCCTAGCCTGGGAACCACCATGTGCCACATGTGCAGCCCTAAAAAAAAAAAAGAAGAAGAAAAAAGAAAGCTCATAACCTAGCAAAGCAGAGAGAGAGGAATAAGCAAATGATTACAAAACAGGGAATAAATGCCACAGTAAAATCAGATAGAGATGCTAAGGTAACAGATCGTATATAACAACTATACGATGGAAAAATGATATTTACAGGTAAGGCTTTCGTAGATGACAAAGATGGCATTTCAAATCAATGGGATAAGGAAGGTTTTTAACAGACAATTAGATATCTTTTGGGGGAGAAAATCACATCACAGTCTAAACTCACATCTCCAAATACATTATAGAAAATTAAAGAGTAATAATATAAAAGAAATATTAAAATGGAAAAAAAAACTATGGTGAATATCTACCTGAACTTTGAATGGGTCAGGACTTAAAAACACGAAAAGGCTTATGAGGAAACTATTAATAAACAGAACTACATAAAGGGGGAAAGCACTGAATGGCAAATAAGATCTCAAGGAAAGTCAATACACTGGAAAATATTTGTAATGTATATAAAGGATAAAAATTTAACAACTCTAGTATACGAAGAACCTTTTCAATTCAGGAAAAAAAACAAGAAAAAAACAAAGACTTCATTAGATAAACGGCCAAGGATATGAAAGATAACTCACAAAGAGAAACATAAATAATTAATAACATGTAAAGAAATGTTCAGTTTTGCTGTAATCATGAATTCCTAGTTTTAACCACATAAAATTTGTAAGATTAAAAAATTTTATGGGGGTTCCCAATGTGGTGCAGTGAAAACAAATAGTAGTATCATAGTATCCATGAGGTACTCAAGTGTCCATGAGGATGCAGGTTCGATCCCTGGCTCCACTCAGTGGGCTAAGGATCTGGCGTTGCCGTGAGCTGTGGTGTAGGTCACAGACGTGACTAGGATCCCATGTTGTTGTGGCTGTGGTGTAGGCCGGCAGCTGCAGCTCTGATTTGACAACGAGCCTGGGAACCTCCATATACTGCAGGTGTGGCCCTAAAAAAAAAAAGGACAAAAAAATACGTTTTTTGATATATTCCTTTAGCAATAATCCCGCCTGGAATAAACTTCTCAGCTACAATACTGCCACTGAGCAAAGATGGATACATTTTGAATGTCAGAGGAAATGGCTTTGGTAGAGTACGTAACAAAAAAGTCACATACGTAATAATGCTTAAACATGATCTGATCTCAGGACAATTATAAAAATACGCAAAAGTTAACTTTTTTCACAGATTGATGAATGCACTAATAATGATTTTTATTTATGTTGTTATATAAGAATGCATTTTATTTAATGTTGAGCATTTCCAAATCAGAATATTTGAATTCATCATTGAGAAAAGGCAAAGAAAAAATATCAGATTCACAAACGATTTTTATGGATGGCAAAATGCTTATTGGGGAGTTCCCACTGTGGCTCAGCAGGTTAAGAACCTGACATAGTGTCTGTAAGAATGTGGGTTCCATTCCCTGCCTCGCTCAGTGGATTAACGAGCCGGCATTGTTGTGAGCTGTGGTGTGGGTCACAGACGTGGTTTGGATCCAGAGTTGCTGTGCCTGTGGTGTAGGCCAGCAGCTGCAGCTCCGATGTGACCCCAACCTAGAAGCTTCTGTATGATGCAGGTGTGGCTCTAAAAAGAAAAAAAAAATGCTTATCATTTCTATCTATCTGTCTGTCTGTCTATGTATCTATGTATCTATCTATCTATCATCTATCTATCTATCAATCATCTACACATATATTGGCTTCTACTACCCATCAGCCGTTGTTCCAGGCGCTTAGAGCCCGTCAGTCCAACGTATCTTTAGATTTCAGTAATGGGCAACAGAAAATTAACAACGAACATATCAAGTAAGGGACTTAAACAGTATATTAGAGGATGATAAGAGTGTTAAGGTGAAAAGCTAAAGGAAAGTAGAATAAGAGGAATCAAAAATCAAAAAAGGCAAGGATGTTGGGGGACATGGGACAGGGGGACAGGTGGGTGGAGCCATAAGATCAAGTGGTCGCCTTGGGCCCAGGTGGGTTGGAGACACAAGAGAAAGAATTGCAGGTGAGGAGTTACCGTGTCGCTGTCTGGGAGAAAGGGTGGTTCTACGCAGAGAGAGAAGCCGGGGGAACCCTAGGACAAGGATGACTCTGTGCGGGGAGCAGGGAGGCGGGGCAGCAGGGCTCAATGAGTGAGTGACGGAGATGGCAGGAGCCAAGGACAGAGGGGTGCTCGCCGGAGGGCTGGGGCGGTGGACCACGGACGGCTTTGGTAGCCGTGGCCAGTTTTTACTGTGAGTGGAAAGGGGAGAGCTCTGAGCAGATGGATGATTTCTGCGTTTAAAGGCTTCCCCTGGCAGTTGTGGGGCTTAGCGGGGTGAAGGCAGAGGCGGGGCGCTCCTCTGCGAGGCTGACACCCCAATTTGGGCGACAGCGTGTTGGTTCTGCACCGCACCGCAGCCACGGGGGTGAGCAGAAGTGTCGTTCTGGATCCACCCTGAAGGCGATGCAGGCAGAAGCTGTGATGGGTGCGCTGTGGGCGTGTGGGAAAGCGGAGGCCAACAGGACTAAGACTTGAGCAACTGGAAGGATGGAGTTGCTATCAGCTGGGACGGGGAAGGCGCAGGTGAACAAGAAATATGTCTCAGGGCTTGTGCTGGGGCCAAGTTCAAGTTGAAGCACATCCAACAGAAGGTGGGGGACACAGATAAGTCTGTTGGTAGCTCTGTAGAGCCTGGAGAGTAAACAAAATGGAAAGTTAATAACCCCAGCCTCTGAGTTTAATCCTCTAGTTTTCATGTTAAGGGCCGGACGCCATCCCTTTGCACTTTTTTTTTTTTTTTTAATTTTAATGGAGTCGATTTACACGTCCTGTTAGCTTTAGGTGCACAGTGAAGTGAATCACTTATGCATACACATATATCCATTCTTTTTTCCCATATAGAATTTTACAGAATATTGTGTTATATATGGTATTAAACACCTGTGCTATCCAGTAGGTCCTTATTAGTTTTCTTTCTCTCTCTCTCTTTTTTTTTAAATTTCCCTTTGCATCTTAATCCAAATGTGCTCTACTGTGAGTGGGAAGATTCGTGTCTTCATTATTAAGAAACAGGGAATAAAGGACATAGAGGTCTCCTTTATCACTAATCTGACACAGAGGGATGAACGAGAGCAACCATTCAATAGAGGCAAAAACCACCCTTTTCCCATCCTTAATAAAAATGATAAGATTTTTATAGCACATTAGTTTAAACCAAATTTACTAATCTGATTTGATAGAAAGGAACTGTGTCAAAGATTAATATAATGGACTAGTGCTTCTAATATAATTGAAGACTCCTGGGTTTTCACATCATATTAGTGACTTTCAGGCTCTCTGTGCGATTTTCTGATGGCATTAGTTCCCTCGGCAGCGCATGCGCGGCTTTCATGGCTCACCCTGGGGGACGTTTGCAACATACAGACGGTCTCACGCCTTGTTTCAACTTGCTGTCAAGTGTTTTGTTTACTTACGTTGAAGAGAGAGGCACTCCACCAAAGGCAATCATCTTGTGTGTCTCCTGACTTCAATAGGACAGGCCCTTGGACCACCCCAGAGGTCCGTCACCAGCCAGGACCACCGTCCCCTGGGCCCTCTCACATTGCTTCTGCTGCGGAAGCATCAAGCCGCTGCTCCCCAGGGGGGCTCCCAGCAGCCGCTGTGCCGGCCGTGGCTTTCACCTGCCTGTCCTCTTGCGCCCTTCTGCTTGGCCTCTCCGTCCACAACTTCCCGAGTTATCTCAGTTCCCGCGAGACCTCAGGCCGCTTCACAACGGTGACGTGGACATGCCTGCAACACAGCGTGGGCCCTTCAGACGGGGCGAACCTTCTCAAGGCCTTCCCCCGCTCGGTGGATGGTTTCTCTTCTTTTCTGATCCATGCTTTCCACGTGCCTCCCCCACCCAATCTTTGCCGTCCACTCGGGCCCCTCTCTCCGGAAGCCCCATCACGCTCCCTGTATGATAACTATAGGGTTGCACGTCCTTCTAGATAGTGAGCAAGGGCTGTGCCTTTCGTCTTCAGATTCCTTCTTTAGTTTCTGACACAATAAGTGTGTAATGAACACATGAGTGTGTGGGCCTATGGTGAGGTCACTAGGACTAAAGCCTATCGGCCTGGAAGTTCCTCTCTCACTGATAATAAGTCCACTTTGACCTGTTCATGTTTACTTAGGACAGTTTCTACTTTACTCGGTTCTTATGCTAATCTATACCTATCAATCTGTCTACCTAACATCTGTCTTTCTATTATCTCTTTCTATTACCTATCATCTTTCTGTTATCTCTATCAGTCTATCATCTATCTTTCTATTATCCCTTCCTATCTATTATCTATGTATCATCTGTTTATTTATCATTTCTCTACCTTGACTTTTCTGCTGGTTGAAGATAAATGAAAACTTCCAAAAAATCATAGAAACGATTTGCAGATATGCTTGTTGTCTTAGAAAGGCTATTCTAGAGTTCCTGTCGTGGATCAGCCGTAACGAACCCAATTAAAATCCATGAGGAGGTGAGTTTGATTCCTAGCCTTGCTCCTGGAATCTTGCATTGCCCTGAGCTGTGCTCGGGTTCAACCCCTAGCCTGGGTGCAGACCTAACGAGACAAAAAAGAAAGAAAAAAGAAAGGCTGTTTTAGGAGTTCTTTCTATGGTGCAACATGTTAAGAATCAGCATAGGTAGCAGCTGTGGCTCGGATTCGCTCCCTGGCCAGGGAGCTTCCATATGCCTCCAGTGCAGCCATTTAAAAAAAAAAAAAAAAAAAAAAAAGAAGGGGTATTCTAATTAACACCGATATTAATGGGTGCTGCTAAAGAAGGTACCAGTAAGAAGTCCTTCTAAACAGATAATGAGACTCTTTCACTCTGCACTGATTGTTTGATAACTGTGTGATGAAAATGAGGTGTCTCAGTCCATATTCAGTCCAACGTAGCCTCCCTGTGGCTGGCTGGGCTTTTGAATTCTGCTGGATATCTGCAACAATGAGGTGGCTGCTGTGTACTCATACACATAAGGCCTTCTACACAACTGGCAGTTCACAGAGCAATATATGCTCCATAGTGGGTGTGTCACAAGGTCTCCTGACCTCCTGACCGACTGTTTATTTGGCTAGTGATTCTAGGAGACGTTGAGTGAGGGAAACGCACGCACATAGAACACAGGCCAATAAAGGCAGGACATCCTTTGAAATGGATGGAAAGCCGCTGACAGGTGACTTGTATTGCATTTTAGATCCATTTCCCGTGAGTAATTAAATCTGAAATTATAACGGAAGTCAAGGTGAAAATGTATTTGTCTCCCTCTGTCTTGTTTTCTATATCATTTCCTTACTATTTTGACACATTCAGCTTGTGCCACATAAGGCCGGTTGTCTCCCCCTCGTTCTGGAGCAGAGTCTTGTCTGCCATCCGGAGTTGCCCCATGGAGCTTTTAAATATGTAAAACTAAAAAAGGTGTTACGTAATTAAATAAAGCTGTCTTCCAGCTTCTCCCGAAGCAGGCAAGAAAGGGAATCCAAAGAAGTCAGAAATAAGGTTTTGATTGCTGTTTTCCTCTCTCTGGCAGACTGCTTTCCTTAGTGGAAAGTTCTAGAATATTTGGCTGCAGCAATTTCTGGTGTTTTGTGTGACAGCCTATTTTAGAATGCTTGGTTTTTTTCTTTTATAGTTTCTGGGACTAGTACTTGTACTGAAACAAGAAATAACTCTCCTTGGACAGACTCGTGTGACGGCACAACTCTGGAGCGGGCCACGTCTGCTTGCATGCCACTGCTACCCTCGTCACCCGGTGACACAGAGAAACTCAGCCTCACGTCACCTGTTCAGCCTATGTGTCCTGCTTGTGTCTGGACACAGCGAGGCTAGAGAGAATTGAGGATCCGTTTGCGTGTTTATTGATGCTTTCGGAACTGCACTTGGAGGTGTCCAGGAGAAAGGACGGGTCCCTTTTATAAAACAAAATTTACAGTTTCAAAAATATGCAAGTCGAGAGAGGAATCTGGTCTGAATAAAGCTACCGGTATTTTCATTTCCAAGTGCTTTCATGTCATCTTTCGCTCTCTCCATGGTTTAGCTGTGTGTGGAGTGATGCTGTTTCTACTTTAAAGATGGGGAGACAGGCTTCAAGAAGACAAATGACTTGTTTGAGATTACACAGTATCAAAAATCACAATGCAAACTTAGGGCTTCTGATTCCAGATCAACAGTTCTTCCTTCCTGAACGTGTAACACACACCACGAAAGCCCAAATGTAAGGCTAGATGCCTGGCTCCTTCTCCATCACTCAAGTGGCAGACTTAGACGCGAGGGCCCCCCATGAGCCGTCTGTCCTGTTTCTCGTACCCAGGTGAGTTCCTCGTGCCAAACCTGGCCTGTTCCAGCCAGCCCAGCCTGAGTGTCAGAGAAGGAAGTGAAGCTGCCTCTAGAAAACTCAGGCTTGGCCACCACGTGGCAGCAACCACGCGAGAGAGGCTCTGAGCATCAGTCGTGCAACTGAGCGACAGCCGGGAGAGACTAACAGATTGAAGACATTAAGCTGTGGGTGGGTTTTGAGAGGCAGCAGTGGATAACTGGAACAGTGATGGAAACGACTTTTCCTAGGTTCCTTTGAAAGTGCTGTGAAATATCTACATAGTTTCAAACAGACAAATCTCAAATTTTAAATGACTTCTTTTTTTTTCAAATCACTTTTCATCCATAAAAAGTAAATCAGCTACCCTATTTCAGAGCTCATGGAGCACGTAGGATTCTAAGTCATGGCTTTTTAGAATGTCAAGGCTAAACCCGTTCTCCATGGGTCTCTCATGTCTGGGGACGTCTTGTGAGCAGGGACTCTGCCTGCCTTTGCTCTGGGCCACCTTTTCAAGGATACTGTACAGCAAACAGCGTTGGAAGAGAGAGTAAGTGTCTCCATCTGGAGCTAGACGGAGACGTTCCCTCCCTTGCAAGCTAACGAATTAGTCCGCCCTCGTCTCACCAATGCTGGTGATGGGAAAATGGTGTTTCTCTCTGGAGGGAGGAGCAGGCAGGCTCAGTGCTCTTTATAAAAGATTCACCTGCTCTGAGCTGAGATTCCTTCTCCTGTTACACAGCCCACAGTGCATACAGATGTCGCCTGGTCCTCCTTGCGGGAACTGGGGCTCGGGGAGCCAGTGCAGATGCTGATCCCACTGTTGCTGTGAGGAAAGCGCTGTCTTTTGCAGCGGCCCCAGGAGCCCCATGTCTCACATCAGCGTCCCTGAAATGGAAGTGAAAACGCGAGTTTGCAAGCAGAGTACATCTCAGGTTCTTCCCGGGTCTTGAGAACGGGTTGAGCTCATTTGCTAAGGCAGGTAAACACAAGGCCAACTCATTTTTTTTTCTGTCTTTTTTGCCTTTATCTAGAGCTGCACCTGCGGCATATGGACGTTCCCAGGCTAGAGGTCTAACAGGAGCTATAGCCACTGGCCTTCCCCACAGCCACAGCAATGTGGGATCTGAGCTGCATCTGCAACCTACACCACAGCTCACGGCAACACCGGATCCTTAACCCACTGAGCAAGTCCAGGGATGGAACCCACAACCTCACGGTTCTTAGTCGGATTTGTTAACCACTGAGCCACGAAGGGAACTCCAAGGCCAACCATTTTAAGACTTCAGAGAACACTTAGAGATTATCTGGTTCAACTCAAGCTCTCTTAGACCTTGTCCCACTTAACTTAATGGGGAATGAGCAGAGGCTTGAATATTTGGTAACGCTAATGAGAAAAATGAGTCCCATCCTGGAGGAGTCCGTTGAATTTTCATCCCAAATGATGATATTCCAAGGAACAGGATTCAGACCAGACTCCTGGCAAGCTGATCAGACGCATTGGGTTGAAGGAAAGGTAAGAAGGGCAGTGAGTGGTAAGAAGAAGAAATTAGGACTTTTAGTGAAGAATTTCTTATCTGCCTTTTATATTCTCCATGAACTGGCTTGTTTTTCAGATGCTAAGAATTGCTTTAGTTTCATGGTACACATTTTGCTGTGCTTTACTTTTATTTACTTTTATTTAGTGTTTTAATTTTATTTTAGCATCTTTTGATTTCCCCTGAGACTTCCTCTTTAACCCATGATTTTTTTTTTACTTTTAATCAGCTAATTGATTTTTATTTTATTTTTTTCAATTGAGCATAGTTGATTTACAATATTATATTTAGGTGTGCAGCATAGTGATTCAGTATTTTTATATATTATGGGATTATATAAGTATAAAATAAACTCATGATGATTCAGAAGTGCATTTTTTAGCCCTTACCTGTAGATTTTAGGGGGAGAGTCCTACAACTCCATGCAGAAAAGAAGAAGGAAGATCCAAGGACAAGACAGAGTTTTAGAAACTCGAAGAATAGGAATAAACATGCTGAAGGGTGATGTGGTGCCGTCTTTGTCCCTTGATTCCTGGCACAAAGGTCCAAAAAGATGTAGAACTTGGAATCTCCTGAAGAGTAAGGGGGGCTTTTGCAGGTCATTGAGAGAACTCCTGGATGGGGACCCCTAGATGGCTTCAGGGTGGGGGCTGGTCAAAACACCAAGCCGTGATTAGGGGATTTGAACTTTCACCTCTGCTCCCGACCTCTGGGGAGGTGAGTGAAGGTGGGATGAATTCAGTCACTGCAGGCCCGTGATTTAATCAATCACGCTTACGATGTAAAAAAAATCCCACAGAAAACTCTAAATAACGAAGTCAGGGGATCTCTGGGTGGGTGAACATATCGAGGTGCTGAGAGAGTCCTGAAAGGGCATGAAGGTTCTGCACCCACCTAACCCCACCCATAGCTTCACCCATTTGGTGTCCCTCCTGTTTGGCTGTTTCTCAGTTGACTTCTTTAGAATAAACTGCTAACAATAAAGTGCTTTCCTGGGTTCTGTGAGTTGTTCTAGCAAATCATGGAACCTGAGGAGAAACCGGGGGGACCCTTAAATTTAAAGCCAGTGGATCAGAAGGATGGGTAGCCCTTGGGATTTTTGACTGGCTTCTGAAGTGGGGTCGGGCTATGGGACCGAGTCCTTAAACCTGCAAGGCCTGCATTAACCAGTGAGGTCACAAAAGTGAGTGTCACAGCTGAATTGACTCGGTGAGCACCTAGTTAGTTAGTGTTAGTCAGTTAGTGTCTCTAGTTAGTGTCAGAGAATTACTGTGGAAAAATGACAAGTATTTGGTGTCTGAACCCCCCCCCACACACACACATTTGGTGTCAGTAATGCTTTCTGAAAAAAGACATCACAGATGAGTAATCAGACTTTCTATAACAGATTCTGCACACTTAAAAGAAAAAGCTAATCAGACTATGCAAGAGATCGCTGAAGAGAATATTTTGGGGCAAAACAGAAAGATTATTCCAAGAAACAGAGGTAAAATTTGGATAACAATAGCAATTTAAAAATCGCAGTTCCTGTAAATAGGAAATCAAAGATGAGAGCATAAGAAAACACTGAAACAGAAAGTGATTTCATTGAGATAAAGAAAATACTTCAGAAATTTCTGCTATAGCAGAAGGTAAGAGAGTTAAGAAAACTGATCTTGCAGAAAAATTGATCAGTTTTATGGAAGATGAATTTGAGAAAATCTCTCAGGTTATGGAGTTAAAGAACAACCATATGCAAATAATAAATATGATACATAGGAAGACAAGGTAATGAAGAGCCGATTTATATATAAGAAGAGAGGCCCAGGAGTTCCTGTCGTGGCTCCCCAGTAATGACCAGACTAGCATCCATGAGGATGCGGGTTCGATCCTTGGCCTCGCTCAGTGGGTTAAGGATCCAGTGTTGCCATGAGCTGTGGTGTAGCTTGCAGATCTGGCTCAGATCCTGCGTTGCTGTGGCTGTGGTGTAGGCCAGCAGCTACAGCTCCGATTCAACCTATGGATGTGGCTTGAAAAAAAAGAAAACAAAGATGAAAAAAAAAAGAAAAAAATGGCTCACTAACTACCCAGCAAACGCTACTACTTAGAAATATCTTGCTGAAACAGTTGAATTTTAAGGCCATAGAAATCATTCCAGTGGGGAAATCCATAAAATATGATAAAAAGAGGTTTGAAAAATATTAATCGAGGAGTTCCCGTCGTGGCGCAGTGGTTAACGAATCCGACTAGGAACCATGAGGTTGCGGGTTCGATCCCTGCCCTTGCTCAGTGGGTTAACGGTCCGGCGTTGCCGTGAGCTGTGGTGTAGGTTGCAGACGCGGCTCGGATCCTGCGTTGCTGTGGCTGCGGCGCAGGCCAGTGGCCACAGCTCCGATTAGACCCCT
>PVHT020003144.1:6320186-6347140 GCA_004024745.2 Catagonus wagneri | reverse complement strand
GAAAAATATTAATCGTCTCAGTCTAGCCACAGTGTTCTACGCATAGTAGATGCCAGAAAACAACAGGGTTTTGTCTGCAGAGTTTGAGAAAAAAGTGATACGACTTCTCAATTCTATACCAACCAGACTGGATTTACGTGTGAAAGACATTCTCAGGTGTGGAAGGAGCCTAGGAGGAAGTTTCTCGGTGATGCTTAATTTCGGGAAAAAGAATATTTAAAAACGTCATAAACTCAACTGAGACTTGAAACACACAATACATTTTGAAACTTATGAGCGAGGACGCCACGGTGGTCAGGAAAACTGGAGTGAGCAGAATACCATTTAAGCAGATCAATAAGCAGCACCTTGTAATTTCAGGGACAGGAAGAATGCAAACGTTATGAAGCTTGAGAGAAGAAAGATGGAATATAGAATCATAAGAAGTCTGGATAACGATCGCAGAGGAAAAAATGTGAGAGGATCTGGGGGAGGCGGAAGTCTGTTGGTGATGTCGGTGTCGCTGAGCTCATTTTTGCGGAGGATGATCTTAGAAACAGAAATGGGTTTTTAAATTTTAAAAGGCTAAAGATAGATGCATAAATCCAAAATAACCAGAGGAAGAAATGAAAGAAAATATTGACCAAAGTAAAAAAAAAAGAAAAAGTATGAAAATATCTAGAAAGCTTAAAAAAAAACCAAGAACACAAAATATGATGTTAGCAGGCATATACTTACAAGCCCGTCTGTCATGATTTTTTTTTTTTTTTTGTCTTTTGTCATTTTAGAGCTGCACGCGTGGCATGTAGAGGCTCCCAGGCTAGGGGTCTAATCGGAGCTATAGCTGCTGGCCTACACCCACAGCAACACGGGATCTGAGCTGCGTCTGCAACCTACACCACAGCTCATGGCAACGCCAGATCCTTAACCCACTGAGCAAGGCCAGAGATCGAACCCACAACCTCATGGCTCCTAGTCGGATTCATTTCCATTGAGTCATGACGGCAACTCCTGTCATGGCTTTAATACAAATGAGAAATCTCACATCTTTAAGAAAAATAAAATCTTAATAAAAGCTTAAAATTTTAACTATGTCTTGCTGATAAAAGTTACATCTAAAACCAAGTAATATAAGAAAATTTGAAGTTAAAGATGGCCAAGTATATACCAAAAATATGCAAAGTATGATAACCTAGGTATGATCTCTCATGAAATGTTAACTATTATGAATCTATGTAAATAACATAGGATTGACATACATGGAGAAAAATTATTAACAATTGGAAGAGAAAAGGAAAAAAATGCAATAATGAAAGGGAATTTTAGTATGCTTATTTTTGTAACTTTTCCTTGCAAAGAGCCTAGAAAAAGAGGTATAAAATATAGATAAGGAAAAACAAAAAATGAGTCAAAATAAACATGATTTTTTAACAGATGATAGTACAGCTAGTTATCTCTGATAACCACGCAACAACATTTGTAATTAAAAATGAGACTACACAAACTATTCTCTTTAGAGTCTTAAAGCACTCAGAGGGGGATAAAATCAAATTGAGGGTACAGTACCTTAAAGTAATCGTGCTAGCATAGTCAAAATTGTGTTCAGATGAAAATTCATAGCTTTTGAGGCCTTTCCATGAACTAAAAGATGAATGTGTAAATAAATAAATAATGAAAAATTTAAAAAAATGTTAGGAAAAGAGCTCAGTGGAAAAAAACAGAATTGATAGATAAACTCGATAACTGGCTGTTTGGGATTAAAAAGTACATAACAAAAGCTATAGGATATTAAAGAACTATAGGGAATACCGGTGCAACTTTGTTATGAATGTGTTTTAAATACTGGACAGAGTAGATTTTTTTCAGAGTTCAAATTATTAAAAAATATTCAGGAGTTCCCATCATGCTCAGCGGTTAACCAAGCTGACTAGCACCCATGAGGACGTGGGTTCCATCCCTGGATGAAGATGCAGCTTGGATCCCGCGTTGCTGTGGCTGTGGCATAGGCCAGCGGTAGCCTGGGAACCTCCATATGCCTTGGGTGTGGCCCTACAAAGATAAAAAAAGACAAAAAAATATTCAATAAGAAACAAGTATTAAATAGATCAGTAACTGTGGGGGTGGGGGGAATGGAAAAAAGAAAAAAAAACAGCTAGTTCCAGACCCTAAGGGATCCTGTTAAAACTCCAAGGAACAATTATTTTCCAATTTACATAAATGGTTTTGCAGAATAAAAAGGAGGCACGTTTTTATTAATTCTTTTTATCAAGACAGCATAATCTTTTTAGCAAGTCTTGCCAAAAATGAAAGAGAGAAAACTATAGATCCATATCCAAATGCAAAATCCCCAAATACAGTTAAATCCCTGTGTATACTATAAATATACTAGGAGGAATTTAGCAGTATTTTAAAATTGTATCCACAGTGACCAGTTAAGTTTTCTTCCAGGAATGTAAAAGTGTCTTCACGTGCATTAGTATAATTCATTATATCTATAGAAGAGGAAACATTTTTTTATAGGATCAAGTGAAGTTCTTGATGATAGACAAAGTTTAACATCTGTTCTTGATTCTAACAATTTGTAGCAAAATGGACATAGAATATTGCAAACCATGAAACAGCACCCCTTTCTATGGTGAAGCGGTGAAAATATTTCTTTAAATGCAGGAGAAGGCAAGCGCCATTGTTCTTTATTTTTCAGAAAGAGTCAGCCAATACAGTTAGACAAGAAATCAAAATATTGAGATGTAAATACTGAGAAAGGAGAGAGAAAATTATTACTTGGAGGTGCTATGATTACGGTAAAATAAAAAGGGGTCAATCAGGAACAGCAAGCAATCAGGAATAGTAAGGAACTTTGGCAGGTAAGAAAATAAAAATAAAATGTGATAACTTTCTCCTAGAATTATAATAAGTATTAAATATGGTATGATAATCTCTTATCCAGTAATATACTTGGAAAGAAAAGGAGTTGGCTGACATGAAAGACTAAAACTCTACAGAGTGACATGATGAAAAAGCCTTGCATAAATGAAACGACTTCGGCATTCTGTGATGGGAAGACTCAGTAATAATAAAGTAAAATTTTAGTAAAATATCTGTCAGAGTTTAGAACTTATCGTTATTCCAAATAATCCACTAGTAAGACTTAAAGACTCCAGAATGCAAAGGGGATCTGGAAAATAAAAAAGAGGAAAGATTTGCTTTAACAGATACTAAAATATACTATAAAACTGAAGACAGTGTGGCTCTGGTACAGCAATAGTCAGATTACTAGAAAAAAATATTAACAGAAAATATAGATGAATATGCAATTTTGGGGTGGGTGGGAAAGCCCACCTTAGCATTGTGTTGGAGGCAGATGGTGTGAAAGGAACTACAACACATCTACAACATTTATTATAAAATAAACACAAATTAAGCAAGTTTCTATGTCATAGTAACAAACTAAAATTTTTTTAAAAAGGAGTTCCTGTCGTGGCTCATCAGAAAAAAAATCTGACTAGTATCCATGAAGACACAGGTTCGATCCCTGGCCTCGCTCAGTGGGTTAAGGATCTGGTGTTGCTGTGGCTGTGGCGTAACCAGCGGCTACAGCTCTGATTCGACCCCTGGCCTGGGAACCTCCGTATGTCGCCCGTATGGTTCTAAAAAAGAAAAGAAAAGAAAAGAAAAGAAAAGAAAAGGGTTAGAAGGCAAATAACTGAATGAAAAAATGTTTTGTTAACAAAATAATAAAGGTTAACATGCTTAATATATAAAAGAACTTTTCTACATAAATAAAAAATGTGAATACTCACAGCAGACCCATGAGAAAGTCAAAAAGTATTCATCAGAGAAAAATACATATGAAAAATTTCAAACTGCAGAGATCAGTGAATTGCAAATGAAAACAAGATACAATTTGTCACAGATTGAAAAGAATGAGAATAATCAGCATTTCCTTGTCTGGAAAAAAAAAAAAAGACAGTCTCTCCTAAATGGATGTGAAGGGTATTTATTTATTTATTTATTTTGCTTTTTAGGTCCACACCTGTGGCATATGGAAGTTCCCAGGCTAGGGGTCTAATTGGAGCTACAGCTGCTGGCCTACGCAGGATCAGAGCCGAGTCTGTGACCTACACCACAGCTCAGGGCAACACCAGATCCCCAACCCACTGAGTGAGACCAGGAATCGAACCCGCATCCTCATGGATCCTAGTCGGATTTGTTTCTGCTGAGCCAAAACGGAAACTCGCAAAATGTATTTTTTTTTAAATCCAGCAATTTCTTCTGCAAGATTTTTTTTCCTAAAGAAAAAAAATTTAAACAAACTAGTTAGTTTCTTTATAAATACTATTGACCTTTATCTCTATGGCCTTATAATTTTTAACATTTCAAGTTAGATTTATTTTCAGTCATAACACTGGTACCATTCTGGAAGACATTTTTCCTTTGCCATTGTTTCAGGGTGTAAAATGCTCAAAAGCCATGGTTTACAATTTCCAAGTATTTTCAATGATGTTCATCGAGTGAAGAGGACAAATTTAAAGACAGTATTTAAGAAAAGGAAACACTAGAGAGACTCTCAAACTGTTCTAAAAAAATAAAATCTATTACAAAGTACACCAAGATGTGACCTGGGTTTTAATTTGAATTAAAAATTAAACTATAAGTTTATTTTTTTAGAACAGTTTTAAGAGTCTTCCTAGTGTTTCCTTTTTAAAAATATTGTCTTTATCTTTAAATTTGTTTGAAGGACTGGGAATTTGGGGTTAATAGATGTAAACTATTGCCTTTGGAATGGAGAAGCCGTGGGATCCTGCTGTACAGCGCTGGGAACTATGGTCACTGGCGATGGGGCATGATAATGTGAGAAAAAAGAATGTGTACATGTGTGCCTGGGTCACCTCACTGTGCAGTAGAAAACTGACAGAACACTGTAAATCAGCTATAATGGAAAAAAAATCATTATAAAAAATTAAACTAAGCTAAATTAAAAACCAGCTATTATCGGAGTTCCTGCTGTTGCAATGGGTCAAGAATCTCACTGAAGCATCTTGCTTCTCTGTGACAGCCCTGGTTTGATCCCTGGCTCGGTGCAGTGGGTTACAGGATTCGGTGTTGCTGCAGCGGGTCACAGTTGAGGCTCCGATTAGGTTCCTGGCCCAGGAACTTCTGTAGGCCATGAGTGCGGCCATTAAATAAAAATAAAAAAAAAAAAAAAAAAGGGAAAGAAAGAAAAAGAAAAAGAAATTGGCCCTAAGAAGTCCCTCCCTGATTTTGTTAGCGTCGTGGAACCCAAAGATGAAATACTGCCCATCTCCTCCATCTCGGAACAGAAGTGTGGGAAGCCGGGTCCACCTGCCAGCCCCAGTCGGTACCCACAGTGTAATAGGATGTCCTTGGCAGCTGGATCTGGAGCCTGGATGTTGTTCTATAAAGACCTTTAATAAAATATTTTCAAAAGAAAACAAACCACAAAAAAACAAGTTATTCTTGCAACATATTTCGGCTTTGGGAGCAGAGTGCTTGAAGAGTCTTGGATTAGAAAGGTAAAGGTCAAGACCATCTCTTTTTAAGTACACGTGGACCTCAGACGGGCACACTCCGGGAAGGGTCTTGCAGAGGGGAAGGCAGAAAACAAAATCGGTGCTGGTGACTCAAGCACCAGGAGCTGCAAGATTTTGAGTGGCACCTGTCACCCGCTTTTCGTGAGGGAATTGCGAGGTCTACCTGGTGGTTTGTTGAAAGCAAAAATGGTTCAGTATGCGGGGGTGCCCTGTCCTTGATGGTGTAATATTAATTTATTGTAAGTAAACAGCTATTACCAGGATTCATAAAAGGGATAATTAATGGTATTGTTAGCTTTTTAAAAAATTAGAAAATAAATGGCCACTTAGTAGTTGTTTTGAAATGCTAATGAATTACCCTGGGTTCATTTCCAGCAAGGCAAGTTTATTCCCCCAAAAGCCAGTTTTGCAAACACTGTTCAGAACCCAAATCAATATCACTCATACATAGACCTTTTCAACGTGTATTAGATGGAAATGAAAGGGTCTTAATTGAAGAGATTTCCTCATCACTTCCAGGCGGGGCTCTTGTTGCTCTCATGGACCAGGAAACAGCATTTCCTGGTAGTTTTGAAGGAATATATTCTATACTGAGACATAACTGTCAAGATGATCCGTAAATTGGAGGCGGGAGGGAAATAAAGAATGAAACTAAAAGGTGGCCTGCTAGGGGAGAATTAGCCTTTGGAAAACATTATGATATTTAAAAATCGGGGCATTATTTCCCTCTCAACTATTAACTAAACACCAGCCCTTCCCTGTCTGGGCACTTTGGGAAAGAGACGCCCATGAGGAGGCTTTCATGGGGTTTGACACTGTGCCGTCAAAACCCTCGCCGTCCCCGCTCCACCTCTAACTGCTTGCCAGTTGCTTTCAACTCCCCTCCCTAGGTTCACAAAGCACACATATATATTTAAAACATTCAATAACCCCCAGCATAAAGAGTTAGTGTCCTGTTTTCTCTCCTGCCTCACCCCAGCCCGCCCACCTCCCGGCCCTCCCCACTGATGCAAACAAAGGGGGCAGCCCCAGCTCCTCCTGGCGTCACACACCTGTCTGTCCCTCATGAAGGGTCACCCTGCCTTGGCCAGGCCACCGCACAAGCAGAACCCAGGAATGCTTGTTTAGAAAGGGGGGAGAGAGGGGCCGCTTTGCCGCTGACAGGGGTGGCACGCCCATCTCGCTAACCTCCTCTAAGACTTTTCATTTCCAGCAGGAGAGTTTCCACGGCCAGTGTACATGTGCACAGACGCAGACACACACATACCGACACAAAGACACAGACACACACACACAGACACATACAGGCACACACAGACATACAGACACACACACACAGACACAGGCATACAGACACACAGACACACACACACCGATATACAAAGACACACACAGACACAGACACACACACACACACAGACACACACACACCGATATACAAAGACACACACAGACACAGACACACACACACAGACACACAGACACACACACACCGATATACAAAGACACACACAGACACAGACACACACATACAGACACAGACACACAGACACACAGACACACACACACCGATATACAAAGACACACACAGACACAGACACCACAGATGCACACAGACACACACATACAGACACACACACGGACACACACACACAAACACACATAGACACACAGACGCACAGATGCACACATACACAAACACAGACACACAGACATACACAGACACATACAGACATACACATACACAGACACAAACACGGACGCACACACAGACAAAAAGAGCACACAGACACCCCTCAAACCACCCCACTCAATGCTCTCTCTCCCCTCTTTTGAAGTATTTCCCTCCTGCTTCAGACATTTTAAGCATCAGAGCTTTTGTGCAAACCTATCTGGTAGCGCCGAGGCCTCACTATTTACCATGGAAGAAATTGGAAATAAACAGCCTTGTCCCCAGCCCCGCTCTGGCTCAGCAAAACCAATTACCAATGGAGCACAAAAGTGCCCGGTGAAAAACAAATAAACAAACAAAAAACCCTCAAACTGTGGAGCAGTCACATTTTGCGAGGGAGGCAACCAAAGCTTCATATTCGCAAAGGCCCAGGGCTGGAGAAATGTTTTTGAAATGAGCAAAGACACACGGGTCCCTGGGAACAGAGGAAGCCGCGAGCCCCTGGGACACGGGGCCACTTCCCTCACCTCCCTGGCGAAAGGAAAAAGCCGCTTTAATTGCCCAAGTTTATTTTTTCACAGCAGTCTTTAGAGGAAGACCCTTGGCAGTCTACACTTTGAAGATTTATATATGGCAGTTACCGGCTCTACTTTTATATATTTGAAATAAAAATAGCTCAGCAGCCATTTGCTTCTTTTTCACTCTTGTTTTCAAACTCATTTCTCTCCCACCTTTGAAGTGCAGCAGACTCCTGAGTCACCAGCCCTTTCGGATGGCAAAATGTTAATCAGAGAACTTATTTTCTGTGCTAACAAATGTTTTCCTGGGAGATTTTTTTTTTAATCATTTAGACAGAACTTTTTAAAAAAGACAGAAATTAAATCAGCTTGTTGAGAAACTTCCCTGGGGAGCAACGCCTTCTTTTATAAGATCCTCCTTGGAGTTCCCGTCGTGGCTCATTGGTTAACGAACCCAACTAGCATCCATGAGGACGCGGGTTCGATCCCTGGCCTTGCTCAGTGGGTTAGGGATCCGGCGTTGCCGTGAGCTGTGGTGTAGGTCGCAGACATGGCTCGGATCCCATGTTGCTGTGGTTGTGGTGTAGGCCTGGAGGCTACAGCTCTGATTGGACCCCTAGCCTGGGAACCTCCAAATGCTGTAGATGCGGCCCTAAAAAAATAAAAATCCCCCCCCCAAAAAAATCCTCCTGCCCTCTGAAAGGCTCAGAGAGTTCTAGCTCCTACACTGAGAAGCAGCAACTCACCACGAAGACATGAAATCAAGCAGCATTTTCTTCTCAGGACTTTTTACTCCAACGATCTGATAGGCAAATATGAATGATAGTAATAAGGTAAAAAAAAAAAAAAATGTTTGGAAGAACCCCAAACCATTCCAGCCACTTTCAGGGTGTCCTGTCTGCCCAAAGTTTCTGTAATTGGGCACGAAGGACTGTGAGGCGTTGCTTCAGAGCTCTGATCAGCAGATTTGATACACGGATTTAGATCAATTTTTTTCTTATGACAAATCTATATGTTATTCTCTGCCTTCATTTGGTGCTATTTGCTGAGTGGCTGTTACTTGGGGGCAAAGGTCACCGGCTGGCGGTGGAAGCAGCCCAGCAATCTTTCACCCCTCCTGCGAGGAGGGCGAGATATTAAATCACACTTGACGTACCTGAGGCCCAGCGACTTCATCCATATTTTATCTGCTGTAAATTTAATACCACAGCACTTTTTAGGGTGATGTATTTATTAACTGGCTGGGGATGAGCAGTACAGAAATTCAGTTTGTTCAGGAAAATAAAATGAAGACCGTCTGACAAGTTTATGAAGTAAGCACAATAGCTATTTATTACTTTTTAAACACACAGTTGGCTGGAATGTCTTTAGCAGTGTTTGTTCAATAAATGCATAATGCCTTCTAAATCATCTCGGCTTAGTTTTTCTTTTCTTTTGAATTTTAATAAAGTCCTTTTCTCTGAAAGCAGCGTGCCGGCCCCCACGCGCAGTGGCCGGTGCCTCACCCGGGACCCGGCAGGGCACCCGCGCAGCTTTGCTCTGCAGGAGCCGCCCCGCGGGGTTGTGGGAAGTGGAATCCTGTTTCCATCAGCCGCAGCCAGTCTCCTGCCCCGTGAGTCAGAAGAGCCACTATTTCAGAGTGACAGTCACCAAGAGCTTCTCTCAATTTTTTTTTTTTTTGCTTAACTTTTCATTTTCTTTCCTTCCTTCCTTTCATTCATTTCACTCTCTCTTGCTCTATTTTTTCTCTCTTCTTCTTTCTTTCTTCCTTTCTTCCTTCCTTCCTTCCTTTCTTTTTCTTTCTTTCTTTCTTTCTTTCTTTCTTTCATCTGTTCCTCCCTCTTTCTCTCTTTCCTTCCTTATGTCCCTCCCTCCCTCCCTTTCTTTCCTTCCTTCTTTCTTTTCTTTCACTCTCCTTATGTTTTACAGCATTTGAGCTCCAAACTCCTTATTTCGCCTCCAGATCCATTACAGGCTTCAATCTCCTAATCCACAGGCCAGCCACACTTGCCTTTCCTCTGTCTGGTGTCCTGAGATGTCAGCTCTTTATTGAAAGGAAAATGAGGTCAACTCCATTTATTTGTAGAGACATGAAGTCTGATAACACTTTCCTTTCCTTTCCTTTCCTTTCTTGAAAGATAACATCTTGAGAACTTGGGCTGAGTTTAAACCCCAGTAGGTTCTAGCCGAGCCGGGGGCAGCATTCTCAGGGCTGCTTTCCTGTTTTCATTTGCGGATCGTTTTCATTGGTGCTCTTGGCTTTCAGTCAAGCTGCTCCCCGGCCCGAAGCTGCTATCTCTGTAGACATCAGGAAGGCTCTCCTCTTTAGCCTTGGGATTAAGTTCAAGTGTGCTCCCTTCACAACAGGGCACCGGCACAGCAGTTCTCAGAGTGTGTTCTGACCAGCTGCAGCAGTAACACCCTGGGAACTTTCAGGACATGCAAATTCTCTGGCCCCACTTGCTGACTCAGCATGGTGGGGAGAGCTCAGCGGTCCACGCCTTAACCCCGCCAGCTGCTCCTGGTGACTGTTCAAGCTTGAGGATCACTGGATTCAAGTTTGGATGAGCTAGCTGCAAACCAGTGATCTCGATTCCCCCCCAGCCCCCCACTCCCACCCCAAGAAACTAGGGTTCTAGGAGGATCTGCCACGCCATTATCCTTGGAGAGCGAGCAGATTTGACAGCCTTCAGAAAAACTTCTCTGATGAGTACCTTCCAATACCAGATACAAACACTGTCTTGGAGTACCTGAAATAGTTCACGTCATCTCTTGGCAGGGCTTACTGAAAGATGACCCAGTCTTGGTTTAGAAAGGGCACAGGCAAAAGGGAACTCACATTTTTTTGAGAGAAAGAAAACTGGTATCAATAAATCTCTTTCAAAGTTAGCACGTACAACTTTTCAATACTGCAGTGAATGACTTGTCAGTGTCCCTTCGGCCTTCACAGAGCACTTACTCTTAGGAATAGATATAACTATTTTCCAGAAACACCATTTCAATTCAGTTCCATATGCGCTGTTTTCTTTTTCTCTGGCATGATTTAAACATAAACAAAATATCTAAACAGGGAATGCTTCAAACTTACCTTTGAATCATCCTTTAAAAAATTAGCTCTTTTGAGTTACCATTGTGGCTCAGGGGGTTAAGAACCTGATGTAGTGTCTGTGAGGATGCAGGTTCAATCCCTGCCCTTGCTCAATGGGCTAAGGATCCGGGGTGGATGCAGATACAGCTCAGATCTGGTGTGGCTGTGGCTGTGGTGTAAGCCTGCAGCTGCAGCAACAGTTTGACCCCATGAACTGGGAACTTCCTGCAGGTATGACCCTAAAGAGAAAAAAAAATTAGCTCTTTTTACCCTCCTGACTGCATCATACCAACATTCATTTCAATTCAATCCTCGCTGTTTTTCTCCATGGCAGCATTAGAAGATACAAACGTCCTGATCATATGCTCTTGTCTCTGACAGAATGTACCAGCCTGAATTATCAGAACATGAGTTTTGGATCTCAGCCTCCGAGGAAGCTGACTGCCTACTAGCTGAGATGTCAAGACAATACTAGACCATCACAAAAAGAACAGCATTTGCTTCCAAAAGTGGGGAATGCATTTGGGTTTCGCAATTCTGACCTTAAGTGGAACCACAATCTGATGTTTGACTTGAAGTGTTCCTTTTAACTCCAAGGTGTGCTCCTTTTAAGATTACATCCAATGAAAGGAAACATATTGTTCTATGACTGGAGAAGAATGAAATGAGTTTCCGGAGACTAAACCTCTGAAACCGGTTAGTCCCTTTTGCTCCTAGCCAACAACAAAGCATTCTTAAAAAAAAAAAAAATTCTGAAAGCTTTTAAAGTATATATATGTGATAGCTTTATAAGTCTCAACTTCAGCAGCTGAAAGCAGAAGAAAAATCTTCTTAGTAGGTTGGCCCATTATATAAAGCAGTGTTGTTTTCCAGTAGCTGATTGTGACCCAGTTATGGCTCATGAAATCAATTTTGTTGGTCACAATCTGCGTTAAAAAATTAAATTGAGTGGGGAGTTCCTTATGTGGCTCAGAGCTTAATGAACCTGACTAGTAACTATGAGGATGCAGGTTCGATCCCCGGGCCTCACTTAGTGGGTTAAGGATCTGGCATTGCCACGAGCTGTGATGTAGGTCACAGATGTGGCTTGGATCCCATGTGGCTATGGCCATGGTATAGGCCGGCAGCTGTAGCTCCAATTAGACCCCTAGCCTGGGAACCTCCATAGGCCACAGGTGTGGCTCTAAAAAGCCAAAAAAAAAAAAAAAAAAAGAATTAAATTGAATGGACAAACCAAACTAGACTGAAATAGAATGCAAGAGAACATAGTAAGTCACAATGTTTAGGAAACCTACATATTATTTTGGGGAAATTGTTTTAGTAAAAGGAGGTACATGGGTCTTGTTAAAAACACTGATAATAGAGTCTTAAATACTTATACTTAAAGGCTTTATTTATTTATTTATTTATTTTGTCTTTTTGCCTTTTCTAGGGCCGCACCTGCAGCATATGGAGGTTCCCAGGCGAGGGGTCAAATCGGAACTATAGCCACTAGCCTACAGCACAGCCACAGCAACACCAGATCCAAGCTGCGTCTGCGACCTACACCACAGCTCAGGGCAATGCTGGATCCTTAATCCACTGAGCAAGACCAGAGATCAAACCCGCAACCTCATGGTTCCTAGTCAGATTCGCTAACCACTGAGCCACGACGGGAACTCCTAACGGCTTTATTTTTTGACTTTGAATTTTTTTTGGCTGTGTCCAAGACTTATGGAAGTTCCAGGGCCAAAGATCGAACCCGCACCACAGCTGGAACCTTAGCCACAGCAGTGACATCGCCGGATCTTTAACCCCCTGAGCCATCAGGGAACTCCTTAATGGCTTTATTATTAGTGTGATTTGTCTGGCACTCTTTTACCTTCATCAGTCACAAAACAATAATAAAACTCCCCCCAGTAAATCCAGAGTAGAGCTTGTTGGAAGGAGGGGGGCCAGAGCTAAGCAGAGTTTAAGCATCAAGCATAAAGTACTCTTTCACATACCTGTGTTCATTCATGTATTCATTTGTACCTTGGTGAATCTTGAGTAAACTAATACATTTCTCTGTGTTTCATTTTCCTTATCTTTAAAATGCCATCAACCACAGAACCTAAACTGTTAACTTACTGTGAGCAGTAAATGAGGTAAAGCATGCAGAAAGCTTAGGCCAGCATAAGGACTACATAGAATGTTAGCTGTTAATATAGATATTATTTGAATGTAATGTATGCCCACTGATAGAAGACACTGTACTTAAGTTCATGAGATCTGCTCGCGAGATATCTGTTTTGATAGATGATTCTTCCTAGAAGGACATAGAGATCAAGATTCAAAATATTGCCTTTGATCCTAAGTCAAAATAAAGAGGATGCCACCCATGTATATTTATTTAAGAAGTATTTCTGGAGTTCCTGCTGCAGTGCAGCGGGTTAAGAATCTGACTTCAGCCCACTGACCCTAGAGTGGATAAAGAAGATGTGGTACATACACACAGTGGAATATTACTCAGCCATTAGAAGGAAAGAAATAACGGCACTTGCAGCGACATGGATGGACCTAGAAATTATCGTGCTAAGTGAAGTCAGTCAGATGGCGAGACACCAATGTCATATGCTGTCACTTACATGTGGAATCTAAAAAAATGAACTTCTTTGCATAATGGACACTGATTCACAGACTTTGAAAATCTCATGGTTTCCAAAGGAGACAGGTTGGGGGTGGGAGGGCTGAGGGTTTGGGGTGGAAATTGATATAAAATTGTGATCATCGTGGTACAACTATAAATGTAATAAAATTCACTGAATTAAAAAAAAAAGAATCTGACTTCAGCAACTTGGGTAGCTGCAGAGGTGCAGCTCTGATCCCCAGCCAGACGCTTTGGGTTAAAGGATCTGGCATCTTTGAAGCTTTAGCATAGGTTGCAGCTGCCGCTAAGATTAGGTCCCTGGCCTGGGAAATTCTATACGTTGCAGGTGTGGACCCCCCAAAATTTGTTAAGATAGGTTTGAGGAAGAGTGGTCGTCAATATTTTGGAGGGAATACTTAATATACCAGGGTATGGAGTAGTGTTTCCTGAACCCGGCATCACTTTCTTTTTTTTTTCTTTTTAGGACCCCACCTGCGGCATACAGAATTTCTCAGGCTAGGGGTCAAATTGAAGATGCAGCTTCCGGCCTATGCCACAGCCACAGCAACACAGGATCCGAGCCGCGTCTGTGACCGACACCACAGCTCACAACAACACGGGATCCTTAACTCACTGGGTGGGGCCAAGGACCAAACCCTACTCCTCACGGATACTAGTCAGGTTCATTTCTGCTGCACCACAATGGGAACTCCTGGCATTACTTATTCTTAAAGGGACCTCGGGACTGTACCAGGTGACTAGCTCCGAGAACTAGTTGAGCAGGTGACAAACAGGTGGTGCTTTCCAGATGGCATCTGCTGAGCACCTCCTTTGTAGACAAAGCCTCTATTTGGTAGGAGAAGATGAACAGTTTGACAACCACTTACACACAAATGCAGGGAGGCTCTAGAGTACAAGTCACAATGTTTCTCACCTGCTCCCCTCCCTGGAGCACTTTGACTTTTAGTGTTTTTAATCTTCTTAGGTGTAAGGCCAGGTCTTGCTTGTTCACAGGGGTGGGCAACAGGCGTGCCGTAAACAGATGAGCTCCACAGACCGTTTATTCTTCTTATCACACCATTACCTTGGACCTGTTTCCTCAGCAAACCTTCGACAACAACTGCTGATGTGCAGCTAAACTGACTCATTTGGAGCCTCATCACTGTTCTTCTTGCTCAGCCTTTTGTGGAGATGCTAAGGAGGAAAGCTGCCCCCAAGGTGGGCGGGGGGCAGGGGGCACATGGAAACTGAAGGAGCCCAAACCATCTGCCCCAACGCGATCATGACGTTTTCGAAGTCCTGACTATTTTTAAGGAGATAATCACAGTGGTGCAGGAAGGACCGCTGACGTGAGTGTTCACATCACATCATCATTAGTCATATTAGATTGTATTTTCCAGCTGATGCTGTGGGACCACTGAGCTCAAAGAAGACCCACCCCCCAAACTGATGCTCCCGACCGTGGTGCCCAGTTCAGAGTCCCTCCATGACCCTTTAGACAAATTTGACCCCGGCATCCTGCTTCAGGCTTTTAGTAATACTCTAATGCAGGGCTTTGGCAGACCTGCCCCAGTTTCCTAACAGTTTCCCCATTTCTAAATGGAGTAGTGTCCCCGCACATGCAGGAGGATGTGTGGGCAAAAGACCAGGCGAGGAAGCGCTGTACCACGGTGGCACTGAACTTGGCATCTGGGCACCCAGCCGATGTTTCCGCCTACCTCTTTCCCTTGAGTTGTCTTCCTCTTGACTCTTAGAACCGAGAGATCTCAGCTCCTGATTGTGCCAAATGCAGCAGTTATTTGTTCCATTTCTTTCTCTCTCCTGAAGACATTTGTAGAATAAAATTCAAGGCTAATGGGCAGAGGACCTAAATAGACATTTCTCCAAAGAAGATAAACAGATAGCCAGCAGGAATGTGAAAAAATGTTCAACATCACTGATTCTGAGAGAAATGCAAATTAAAACTACAGTGAGGTACTGCCACGTCACACCAGTCAGAATAGTCAACAAACAACAAATGCTGGAGAGGGTGTGGAAAAAAGGGAACCCTCCTTCACTGTTGGTGGGGGTATAAATTGGTACAATCACTATGGAAAACAGTATGGAGGTTTCTCAGAAAACTAAACATAGAACCAACATATGATCCAGCCATCCCGCTCCTGGGCATGTATCTGGACAAAACATTCAATGAAAAAAGTACATGCCCCTTTCTGTTCATTGCAGCACTATTCACAATAGCCAAGACATGGAAACAACCTAAAGGTCCACCAACAGATGAATGGATTAAAATGTGGTACGTATATACAATGGAATATTATTCAGCCATAAAAAGGACAAAATAATGCCATTTGCGGCACCACGGATGGAACTAGAGACTCTCATGCTAAGTGAAGTAAGTCAGAAAGAGAAAGACAAACACCATATGATATCACTTATTTGTGGAATCTAAAATATGGCACACGTGATCTATCTATGAAACAGAAACACATCTTGGACACAGAGGATAGACTTGTGTTTGCCAGAGGGGAGCAGGGAGAGAGGGGGACAGACAGGGAGTCTGAGGTTGGCGGATGCAGACTGTGACATTTAGAATGCATGGGTGATGGGGTCCTGCTATATAGCACAGGGAACTGTCTGGTCTTTTGGGTTAGGAAAAAAAAAAACGGAAGAATGGGTGTGTATGGGTGGCTGCGTCACTTTGCCGTAGAGCAGAAATTAAAGGAACATTGTAAATCAACTATCCTTTAATAAAAAATTGAAAAAAGAATACAAAGTGGAGCGGAAATGCATCAGCTGTGGGAGGCTTCCGACTCTTAAGGGATTCAACCAGTTTAGGGCCATCAACTCCTTGGTTCAAGCCCTCTTCAGCTGGGAGATGTAAACCCTCCTTGTTTATTTAATGCGGTGAGCCCTTCTGGGGCAGAGTGAAGAAATGGCTCTCCAAGTCCCGAATAAAGGATTTTTACAAACGGAAGCAATACCTCAGCAAGATTTCTAGCAGGAAGGCAAATACCTAGAGGTCTGACTGCCGGGGAAGGAAAGGGAAAAGATGGGCTGAGAAAATGGCAGCAGAACTTTTGTCACTGAGCTTCCAGATCGGCAGGTACCCTGGGCGCAGAGACTGGGGTCCCACCATTGTGGCCACTGGCTGATGGCCAGCCGCGCTGTGGAATAGCTGCAGGCTGGCCCGAGGGGCGTCCATCCTGGATTTGTGCTGAGCACCAGTCAGGGACCCTGTAGCCTCAGCAGAACACACGCGAGCGGGGTCTTTCCTCTGCCTTGACCATGAGCCCGCTCTGCGGAGAAGTGCCTTGTTCCACTTCTCACGTCTACCTGAGCGGCTGTACGGGTAAAGAGAATGGCTATTTTTTGTTAAACAGAGTTAACTATTTCCGAAACAGCCATTTATTTGTGAAGACTATTTTATGTTAATTTAATTATAAGAAAATTGAAAAGCCTAATACATAGCTAAGCCCTTAAGGCCAGTTAATCTATTTGGATTGTAACAAATATAAGTTTTATTAGCTCAGCCTATTTGGATGGGAACGAGTATAACCTTTCCACAGACATTACAGACTCTGAGTTATGGTCTATTTTTATGTAAAAGCAGCCTTGTGTAGAATGAAAAGAAAGTTCTTTTATCTGTCATTGGGTTATGGAATCATTATATTAATGAGAGTAGAAGCTGAGCCATTTCTATTATTTTAGAGTGGAGCGCGTGGCTTCCCTAGATGGGATTGGGGGAAAAAAAAAGCCTAGGTAGTTATTAGAAAAACGATCAGCCTTGTAGAGAGGTAACGCATATTCTGAAACCTCCCTTGGGAAGACTATGTTGATGTTTAAGAAGGGAAGTTAATCATTTTTTCCCCCAACCGATCAGCCTACCTATCCCAGGACCTCAAGTGTCTTGGAACACAGTTGAGAACCTGGAAAGAAGAAAAGAAGACCCCAAGAGGCCAAAAAAAAAAAGGGTCAGAAAGTCTTTTCTTTCCTAGAAAAGTCTCCTGTTTTACCAGTTTCCCAGCCCAGGACAGAGAACCCACAGTGAAACCTCTGGGATAAGATTTCTAGTTTGAACTTACTCACCAGGGTCAAGGGCACAGTTTCTGGAGCCACGCTGGCTATTTGACTTCCTGGGCAACCACACGCCTCAATTTCCCCTTCCGTAAAGTGAGGATGACGGCGGGGGCGACCCCCTCAGAGCCGTGGGAAGTGGTGGGGGAGTCAGTTTGCAGAAAACACCCGGAGCAGCTCCCAGCTCCTAGAGAGAGAGCCCAGGGTACACATTAATAGAAGCTTATCACCCTGCCAACAAAGGCAGCATCGTTTCCTTTTTTCCCAAGGGGGCTTTTTACTTTACAGGCTCTGGTGCCCACAGGGCACAAACAGGTTGCACAGTTCTGAAATTTCCTTCAATCTTGATTTTTTTTTTTTTTTTTTGCACTGTGCTAAAAACATTTTGAAATGCACACATTTAAAAAAGTTAATCCAGGAATTTCCATCGCAGCTCAGTGGATAATAAACCGGACTAGCATCCATGAGGACGCAGGTTCGATCCCTGGCCTCGCTCAGTGGGTTAAGGATCTGGTGTTGCCGTGAGCTGTGGTGTAGGTCGCAGACGCGGCTCGGATCCCATGTCGCTGTGGCTGTGGTGTAGGCCTGGAGGCTAGAGCTCTGATTGGACCCCTAGCCTGGGAACCTCCATATGCCACAGGTGCCGCCCTAAAAAGACAAAAAATAAAAAATAATAAAAAGTTAATGCAAAGTTTGGGAGAACTTCAGTGTATTTAGCCACGGAGCTTAATGGAGCACTCAGTGTAAGTCAGGCCTGGAGCGCCGCACTTTTGATACAAAGTGAATGTATTTTAGGCAAACCGGGAAACCCCTGAGGGCCGAAGTCAGTCTGAGGACCCTTATCCCTGGACTTCCTTGAGGCTAAGCAGGACAGGCATGCTGTGGAATTCTCACCACAGCTCCGGAAGCCAGGCAGTGCCATGTCCATTTTGCAGATGAGAAAACACAGGCTTTATGAACCCACCTGGCGCATTCAGCCTGAACGTGGCAGAGCCCAAGTTCAAGTACATGTTTGCTTGACTTCAACACATTTGCTGTTAATCTCTGGACTACAGGGTCCGACTGAGTCAGAGGGGGCTGCAGTAACAGAGTACCACCAACTGGGGGCCTAAACAACAGAAGTTCATCTATCACAGTCCTGGAGGTTAGGAAATCCAAGATGGGGGTGCAAGGCTATTTGGTTCCTGGTGAGGGCGCTGTTTTTGGTTTGCAGACAGACACCTCTCCCACAGAGGAGATGATCCCTCTCATGCGTCTGCAGAGAGGGCACTAATCCCTCTCCCGGGGACTCCACCCTCATGACCTGTCCCCTCTCAGTGGCCCCACCTCCTATGCAGTCACTTTGGGGGTTAGGGCTTCCACGTACACATTTTTTGGGGGGAGACACAAATATTTCGTCCAGAGTTCTGCCCTCCACCTCTAGCTAAGGATCTCTTTGACTTCTTCATAGCTTTCATTAGGACTCCAGGAGCTGCTCACTTCTTTGCTCTCTTCCCTGAAGCATAATCGTCCAGAAAGTTTGAGAAGCTGGTTGCATTGTACAAAATGTGATTTTCTTTCTTTCTTTTAAATAAACATGTTGGATTAGAATGTCACCAAACATAACTCAAGAGGACTTTATTCGATTCTAGAAAAAAAAGATATCGTTCTTTTGAGTAAACCTTGAGTTTCTCCAATCAACTGGCCATTGGATCCATGCTTCCTTGTTTTAGAAGGGACTCAGGACATAAAAGTCTTTGGTGTCCACCCTGGGGCAAATGCTGGGTCATGTGCTTGGGTTTCGCTCTCTTGAGCGATAGAAATAGGGCCACCTCTTCTGAGCTAGATTCATGTATTCATACCTCCACATACTCAGTTACTCAACGAGCATTTTCTAAAGCTCCTATTTGATGCCAGATTTCATACTAGGATCTGAAGATTCATTGGCAGTAAGATCCGTCTGGGGTGGCGGGAGCGGGATGTGTGGGGGGGCTTTTCTCATTCCATTAGTTGTTCACTCAGGGACTAAATGTTTCCGGAGGCTTCTCAACAAAGAGTAGCCTAGACCCATGACCAGAAGGACCAACTCACTTAGTTTGCAAAAGTTCCCCAAGGGACCTTTCTAGGGCTTTCCAAACCTGCTAAAACTGGGAAGGTCCAGGGAACAGGGTTCTTGAGCGTGGAGTTCCTGAAGGAATTTCCAGGTTGGGCCATCACTGCTGTATTCTCTTTAGGCTTCCTGGGAATACTCGGAAAGAAGAAATTACCGTACTGTTGACTTGCCCAGTTCTGGGCCTGAAGGCAGCGCTGGGAAGGGGAACCCTCGAGGGACCCACACCCGCAGCCGTGCTGGGCTCCGGGGCCTGCAGCCTGTGCCGCCAATGAACCCCGCCAAACCCTCCCTGAGCCTGTTGGACGTAAGTGGCCGCAGAGGCTGCAGAGAGGCTGGGAGAGGCTCTGGAGTGAGACTGCTGGGTTTGAACCCTGCTCCACCCTTTCTAACCCTCACGGGCGTTGTGTCACGTCCCTAAGGTCTGTCAGATGAGATCAGCAACAGGACAGTAGCCGTACCTACTAGTCAGGTAGACAGAGCCCAGTTTCTGACTCCCGAGAAAGAATAATGCTGGGGTATTAGAGCATTCCTGGCATGGCGACAGTGGCCGGGGTCCTGAGGAGCCATCGCAGACACAGAACTGCCTTTCCTCAGCCTCGTCCTGGGCGAGGGAGGTACCTGGAAGTGGCTAGGTGTCCCCCACTGCCCCCATCAGGAGTGGAGACCACATGGCCGTGGGCTTGGCCACGGGCTCGTCTAGGCCTGTGGTTCATCAGCGGATACACAGCAAGCGCCAGCGTGGTAAATACCAGCCCAGAGGCCAAGCCCAGGCTGGGTGGCCCTGGAGAGAGGCCCGGAACCCCGACTGACACAGCCCTCAGCTCCCCCACTGCAGTTGACCGAGGAGGCTTCTGGAAACCCAGGTGAGACCAGCGAAAGTACCCAGAAAACCAGACAGTTGTGAGAAATTGCACTTTGCTTGTTAGCCCTCGGTTCTGATGTGGTTGGTTAAGTTCCTCTTCTGGGCCAGGCATTTAACTCCTCACCAAAACCCAGGAAGGGGTTATTCTTAGTCCCACTTGACAGGCCAGGAAGTGGTCTCAGAAGCACACATGTCCTGTTCCAGATGTCACTCCTGGTCAGTGGCTCTTTCGTGCCAGGGCTGCCTGACTCTAAAACAGGGTTTTATGCCATCTGCCACATTTTTCAGGACACTGCTCTCTTTTTACGTAACAACAACAACAACAAAATCTCCTGTCAGTCAAACCTGTTCTTATCCTGGCAAATGTCGTCTTTTCTTTCTGGGGGTATCGAAGTAATTTAAAGATAATTTTCTCTCGAAAGTCAACAGGACGTTAAAAAAAAACAACAGCAACAAAAAACAAATAACGGTCACCACCAAGGGAGCTCCCATCCTGGCTCAGTGGAAACGAATCTGACTAGTATCCATGAGGACGTGGGTTCGATCCCTGGCCTTGCTCAGTGGGTTAAGGATCCGGCGTTGCCGTGAGCTGTGGTGTAGGCTGCAGATGTGGCTCAGATCCCACGTTGCTGTGGCTGTGGCGTAGTAGGCCAGCGGCTACAGCTCCAATTTGACCCCTAGCTTGGGAACTTGCATTTGCTGCAAGTGTGGCCCTAAAAAGAAAAAAACAAAAAACGAAAAACATTCACCGCCAAGGCCAAGTGGAAAGGGCTGTGTCTTTACAAGAACCAGTACGGAAGACACAGGGCGGAGCTTGCCCAGGAAGATGGGCAGCCTTAGCGTCCTGGCTTTGCACAGGCCAGGGGCTAGCTGACCACTGTCAAAGGCCAGATAGGACATATTTCAGGAATCGTAAGTTCTTGGTCATAGTCACGCAGCTATGCCCTGGTAGGGAAGCAGCCACAGACAATACATAAATGAAGGGGCGTGGCTGCATTCTAAGGAAACCTTATTTATCAAACATGTAGGGAGTCCGCTTTGACTTCTGGCCCTCGTTTGCAGAACGCAGATCTGGTGGCAGAGAGATGCCCTTGACCTTGCAGAATCTAACATTTGCCATCCTCAACCTCAGGGGCCTTGGCTACTGCTTTTCCTCGTACCCACTCCCTCACCAAGCGTTCCTCTTGCATTTCTTCCAGCTCTCTCGGCTCCCGCCTTGGAAAGCTGGGCCATGACTTTACCCCTGGAGGCCCTTAAGGCTAAAGGGTGGGTGAGCCAGTATCGGCGAAGCTGCTGTGTCGCTTGGATGGAATCTGTTAGCCGGGTGCTGCAGTGTAAGGCAAAAGCCCCCCTCCCTCCCCAGCACTGCCAAACTGTCACTCACAGAGTAAAGAGGCACTTGCCTTGTAGCTAACTCTTTGCTAACCTTTTTCCCTACTGGATGCTGTTGCAATCACTTTTCCTTTTTTTGCAACTTTTCCTTTTGAAAGTCTCTTTCAAGGAACACTTTATAACCTGAAACCACTTCCATCAGTTTTTTTTTTTTTTTAAGGGCTGCACCCGTGGCATATGGAGGTTCTCAGGCTAGGGGTTGAATGGAAGCTGCAGCTGTCGGCCTGCACCACAGCCACAGCCATGTGGGATCCTTAACCCACTGAATGCGGACAGGGATCCAACCCGCATCCTCACGGATAAGAGTCAGATGTGTTTCCTCTGTGCCACAACGGGAACTCCATGATCAGGTTTTTTGTTTTTAATAGCTTTATTGAGATACAGTTCACGTACTATAAAACCCACCCACTTAAAGTGTACAATTCAACGGCTTTTGTATATTGTGAATCTTTGTGAGTATCCATCACCACAACCTACTTTAGGATCACCACAACCTACTTTAGGATATCTTCATCACCCCCCCAAATAAACGTTGCTTTCCGCAGCCCGCTCCCGCGAATCCTTCGTTCCTTCTTCAGTCTGGGCTTGGGCCGCTCACAGAGGTAAGCCGAGGACTTGCTGTTACCGCCTAAGCTTGAGAACTCTCAAGTCACGTTTTAGGAAATCTCAGGTAGGTATACTTACAGATGACATAAGTAATCATTCTAATATTCTGTGGCTTTGGGTAAAGGGTTAAGAATGCTGTCACGCCAACAAATTAGATGTAAATAGAGGTGCTGTGACAGACAGACCTATTTAGATGGTTCTAAAAGTCGGTGGTCTAATTGTGATGAAGGCGGTGATGAATGCTTTGAATCTCTTTTTTCTTAAAGTGTGAGGTTGAAAAACAGCAATATTTGTACATAGCTTATTTCTTCCTTCCCTCCTTCCTTCCTTCCTTCCTTCCTTCCTTCCTTCCCCCTTTTTTTTTTGTCTTTTTAGGGCCTCACCCAAGGCATGCGGAGGTTCCCAGGCTCGGGGCTGAAGCGGAGTTGCAGCTGCCGGCCTACACCACAGCCACAGCAACGCCAGATCCGAGCCGAGTCTGCGACCTACATCTCAGCTCATGGTGACGCCGGATCCTTAACCCACTGAGCGAAGCCGGGGGTTGAACCCTTTTCCTCCTCATAGGTCCTAGTTGGGTTCGTCACTGCTGAACCACAACGGGAACTCCCATATCTTATTTTCAAGAGGTTTGGGGTATCAAGAATTCAGATAATGGTAGCTTTTCATGAAGTTGTGATAAGAATTAAATAAGGAGTTCCTGTTGTGGCTCAGCAGTTAATGAACCCGACTAGGACTAGTATCCATTAGGATGTGGGTTCAGTCCCTGGCCTCGCTCAGCAGGTTAAGGATCTGGCGTTGCCATGAGCTGTGGTGTAGGTCACAGACGCAGCTCGGATCTGGCGTTGCTGTGGCTGTGGCATGAAGGCCAGCGGCCAGAGCTCAGATTGGACCTCTAGCCTGGGAACCTCCGTATGCCACAGGTGCAGCCTTAAAACGACTAAAAAAAAAAAAGGAAATAAATAAAACAGCGAGTACTGAGCCCTTGACATGTAGCAGAAGTTCAAGACTGAATGATATAATTTCTCTTCCTTTTAATCATAAAAGAAAAGACTCGGTTTAATCCAGGGTTTAATTCAGAGAACTAGCATTTGCAGAAGATAACCTGGGAACTCCTGCCGTTACTTTCATGTGTCAACGTGGCTGGGCCATGGTGTCCAGATACTTGATCCAACGCTGTTCTGGATGTTTCCGTGAGGGTGTTTTTCGGATGGGATGAACGTTTGCATCAACGGACTCTCAAGCCCGCCACCCCCTCCTCCTCCCTTTTCAGATATTGGATTGACCAAGCCTCCACTATCGCAAACCAATTCCTTCAAATAAATCTCTCCTTCTCCCTCCCCGTCCTGTTGGACGTGCTTCTCTGGAGAATCCTGACGGATATACCTGCCCTCTCGGTAACCTTTAGGAAAGAGATCAGGCTAAAGAGGATCAGGAGGAGCTAATGAAGAGGGTGAGAGAAAAATCAGACCCGGGACAAAGAAAAGCTCGCTCTGGGTCCTGCCGTCTTTAGGGTTTCCGAGCTCCTTTAACAAGAATTATGATGTGTGGTTCCTGCCACCCAGATCCAGGTCTGCTCTGCTGAAGTCGTCCACCGTCTTTCTGATGGCCAGGCGAGAGGATGAAAGGGTCTTTCTCCCTGAACTTGAACTTGCTGGCCTCAGGGACTGTGTGGGTGTGTGTGTGCGTGCGTGCGTGCGTGCGTGCGTGTGTATGAGAGAGAGGGAGGGAGGGAGAGCGAGCGAGAGGGAGAGATTATTTTAATAAACCCAGAAGGCAAGTAGAGGAGGGAGGAGGGAAATGAAGGACCGCTTTGAGTTTCACGTTTCCAAGCTGAAAACCATGGTGGGAAGGATCAGTGTCCTTCAAAGGGAAAAGGATACACACTTGAAAGGGGCCAGGATATGAGAAAGAGGGAGTGTAACGGGCTGCTGAGTGGAGAAGGAAGCTGGCCATATGCGCTGCCCCGAGGGGGAGCGCGGATAAACACAGCGCGAGGAGGCTGCCTTCCGGAAGCGGAGGGAGGACGGGACCCGAGGGCCAGGCGGCGGGAGGAGGGACACAGAGGCCCTTCTGAGGCACCGAGGGATGCAGGCAACTCCCCACAGATGCCCCGAACGTTTATGAGCCACATGTGGAAGGAAAGATAAGCCATGAAAGCACTTTATAATAGAATCCACAAAGGTCGCAAGTTTTGAGGGCGGCTGGGCGGGGGATGGGGGTGGGGGGAGAGCGACGTGAGTAAAGACATTCAGGATTTGGATTCTTAGCAAAACACACGTGAAGTTTTCAAAAGCAAGTGGGACTCCTGGGTGACGGGGAGACCGATATTAACACTGTCGGACATCTGTTCTAGTGCAAAATTTACCAATAAGACTAACTCTTTCAAAATGCTTTGCATGGAGAGAGTGTTGCAGGATTTCAGCCAGAGGCAAAAGACAAAACAGCACCTGAACTCGGGGTGTAAGACAGTGACCACAGGGTACTGGCGAGTCAGAGGCATTTTGAGTTAGTGTAGTTTATGTTGGAGAAGTAATCTGCTCATGTTATGTGCTACCTGTTAATACATTCAGATTGCCAGTTAAAAAATAAGTAAGGTAGCAGTTGTGAACTGTGGATGTGCCATACTTCAAGAAGAGACTAATGGGTTTTGTGTTTATTTCAAAGAACGCTGACTTCTTTCAATGACATCATATATGACCTTGGGGGGAAAAAATGAGTGTACCTGCAATAAAACTCAGTGGATGGCAATCTTTCCAAACTCTCCAAAATAATCTAATTCTGAATGCAACACCTGTGATTTTAAAATCGTTGTATGGAACGAGTCCACGGCAGCAGTGGTTGGGGGGAGACTCCAGCCTGTCACGGGGTGACTTACCATGGGAAGAAAAAAAAAATCCAGCTTTTTCTGTGCTTACTGATATTTAAGAATTTAAAATCTCAGAATTGCACTGACATTTTATTTTTGAAGGAGCAGAGGTGAGTTAAGCCGAAATGTGCTGGGTATAATATGGCTCTTCCTTGTCTAAGTTTCCAAAAATTTAAAAAAAAAAAGGAAGGGAGAAAGAGAAAGAAAAAAAGGAGCAAGAAAATCTCTCTATTAGAGTCTCCGAGCACGCCCATGCTATGGACAGAAGCTACATTTGCAGGTAGACAGCAGGATGTATCAACCATCCCCGGAGAAGTCCTTGCCTTTTCATTAAAGATCTCCTGCCTGGGACGTCTGGAATCTGTGTTTGCTTCAGGGCTGGTGAGGAGGGCAGCTCCCTGCCTCGTGGAGACATCGCGAAGCTGTTACCCCCGGCATGGATTGCGCTGTGATTTTAATTGAAGCATCTGAATGCTGGCAGGTCAGTATTGTTAGGAGAGATGTCTGATTAATCGCTTACTTCTTGGTCACAGCTATAAACGGGACGTTTGTAAGGGTGCCCGTTAGAATCCAAACAATTCCCCAAGACCAGACGGGTAAATGAACCTCAGAGCCATCGGTTCCTTTGGCTTGGCGGGAGAGATGGGACAAAAGCCCAGATCGCCCCGGTCAGCCCAGGATCCCATTGAAAGATACTCTAGGTTGAAAATGCTTCCTAGTGGCGGATGCTGGGCCGGGGCAACCCTTTACCTGCCATGCCAGCAGCCCCCACGTGTAGGGAGAATTCAGCAGGTAAAGCACTCTGCTTTCCGCCAGACAAATTAATAAATGTGCAAATTAAAAAGGGTGTCAGAGCACTAAAGAAACATCTGCTAACCCAAGTAAAAAAGTAATGATGACGATGATAAATCGGGAGAGGCAAAAGGGATCTCTGCTCCAGGCAAGTTTCCATCCAGCTGCACCCTACTGCCGGGACCCATCAGAGTCTCCTTGAGGTTCTTGCAGTGCAGGAATATTTAGGATGTTACTTTCGAGTGACCAGGAGATATATGATTGACATTTTGAGAAAGGTGTTACCAAACTCGGGAGTCTGCCGTGGGTCACCCTTTTTCAGGGCTTCTCAGTTTTGGCATTCTTGACCTTTGGGGCCAGATAACTCCTTGCTCTGGCAGTCGTTCTGCACCTTGTAGGATGTTTGGCAGCAGTTGGGTCTCTACCCACGAAGATGCCTGTGTCCACTCTCCTCCCCACCAGTCAGTGAACACAGAAACGTTCCCAGACGTGGCCATGTCTCCTATGGGGAGCAAAACTCGCCCGAGTGGAGGACCGCTGCTCAGCTCAACTTGCCGCGACACCCTGCCCCCGACTGGGCCGTGCAGTGATGGACTGACGGTCTTTACAGCGAGGCATCGAGATAGAGACACGCATTAAGGAGTCACTTGTACTATTTCTGCATGGTAACCGTTGGGGTCAAATTGTATCTAGTGAGCTACCTGTTGCATATAGTAGTTAGAACAGATAAACACCAGGGAAATTAAAAATATTTACCTCTCAGAAATCTGGGCTCCCATGCACATGCATACACAGTTGTTTTCTTTCTTTTCTTTTTCTTTCTTTCTTTCTTTCTTTTTCCTTCCTTCCTTCC
>PVHT020003144.1:6307230-6319186 GCA_004024745.2 Catagonus wagneri | reverse complement strand
TCTTTCTTTCTTTCTTTCTTTCTTTCTGGGTCACACCCTCAGCACATGGAGGTTCCCAGGCTAGGGGTCGAATCAGAGCTGCATCTGCCGGCCTACACCACGGCCACAGCAACGCCAGATCTGAGCCGCGTCTGCGACCTACACCATAGCTCACGATGACTCCGGATCCTTAACCCACTGAGTGAGGCCAGGGATTGCACCTGTGTCCTATGGATACCTGTCAGATTTGTTTCTGCTGAGCCACAACGGGAACTCCCACAGTTTTTTTGTTTGCAATGCTTTCTCTTTGCTCCCTTCTGCGGGAAATTTGGAGCAGAGCCGATGTCTTTAGCGGCAGTGCGATGAACAGTTTTGGTTTGTGCGAGGCAATCCAACAACATGTCTTCTCACGACTTAAAATGATGAAAAGACTCCTGTCGCTAAACAAATACAGCATCCTAAGATTGTTCCCCTGAACTTCTTGTTTCGGAAAAATGTAATAATTACTAATTGCAATTGTGTCCTGAATCTCTACAACCAGCTGTTGGTGCTTTTTGTTGTTGTTCATGAAGCAGGTGAAAATATTAATTTTTTGGAAGTTACAGGAATCACCTGGGAAAATGCATTGTTGATTATTCACCACGATGGATGGCTTTACCTATATATTCATCTTTGGAAGACAGAAAATTTCTTTCTCTTTTTCCTTTTTTTTTAGGGCCACACCCATGGCATATGGAGGTTCCCAGGCTAGGGGTCCAATTAGAGCTGTAGTCTCCGGTCTACACCACAGCCACAACAACGTGGGATCTGAGCCGCATCTGCAACCTACCCCGCAGCTCACAGTAATGCCAGATCCTTAACCCACTGAGCAAGACCAGGGATCGAACCTGCAACCTCATGATTCCTAGTCAGATTCATTTCCGCTGCGCCACGATGGGAACTCCAAGAAGACAGAAAATTTCTATATCACATTGTTCATAATGGCACCATTTATAATTAATACCTAATAATGTGATTGTGACTTTGTGAAACTAGAAGAGAGTCAAATGAAGTGCAGTGATAGACAACTGTTTAGGATACTTGGTACATTCAGGACATTTCTATGGCCAAAATAAGGTCTTGGCCATTGTTTCTGTCAATAAAGGCTAAGTCCATGGTCAAATCCATCTCACGCAATAACCTCTAAAAATGTAATCTAAGCATAGCAGAGGAATCTGTTTTTTCATATAGTTTCCTAAAATAGTCATCACAAAGTGCATAGTAATATGTGAAAAACCGTGATGAATAGATACAACGATCAAGTTGCCAGTTCTCTCAGTAGACCATCCACCCCTACAAATGTGCACACATGTGAGGGCACACACACACACACACACACACACACGATCTTCAGTAAAAGTCACATTTTAAAAGTTTCAGGAATCTAATATACAGCACAGATGTACCTTTCCAGAGAAAAGAAACTCATGGACTTGGAGACAGACTTGTGGTTGCAAAGGGGGAGGGCGAGGGAGTGGATGGGCTGGGAGTCTGGGGTTAATAGATGCAAACTATTGCCTTTGGAATGGATAAGCAATGAGATCCTGCTGTCTAGCACAGGGAACTATATCTAGTCACTTATGATGGAAGATGATGGAGGATAATGTGAAAAAAAATACATTTGTGTGTGTGTGTGTCTGTGTGAGAGAGACTGGGTCACTTTGCTGTACAGCAGAAAACTGATAGAAGACTATAAACCAACCATAAAGGAAAAATTTTTTTACAAAGTTTCAGATGAGACTTTAGAACTAACCAGAACCTCCTTTGAATCGAAGACTTCCTTCTGCAAATACTGTCCTGACTTCCTCACTATTAAACAGTTGGAAAAACTTGTTATATTTCCCCTAAGAAAAAACAGAATATTTAGCATTGCCACTAGGATATTCTTAATTTAAAACCCAGTGTGGCCCATTTTGTATCATTCTTTCCTTCCACTTGGCTTTGGGGTGTGTCTCCCAACACTTTCTCACTTAACTGAGCCACCTCCAGGTTTATTTTATAATTTGATAGGAAAAACAGCAGATGAAAAGGCATGTCAAGGTCCATAATATTTACAGGTTAACTCTTCACTTCAGACCAATGCAGCAGTCTATAGAAATTTGCACAAGACTTGAATAAGCAGCCAAACTTCGAGGTTCTTGTCCAAATGCAATCTTACAGTCGTTCTTAATTCATCCAGGCTTAACAGGAACCAGACCGTTTTCTCCATCTTGGATGACAGAGTAGTAAAAGATGCCAGTGTATTTATTGCTATGATTCTGCATACCCTTTGTATAGTACGGGGATACTAAAATTATACTCAGTTTTTTCCAATGAACTGTTCATAGATTTGTTGAATATTCATCCATGCATATAAATGTACATTCGATGACAAGATCACAAAAATGTGGGAGAAGCTACAACTCCAACCGCTGCCGAGGGAATCTAAGAGACACAGAACTTAAAAGCATCTTGGAAGACCCTCCAGAAAATTTCGTTTCCCATTTCAAAGGGAAAATGGCCCCCTCTTTCTGGGGAGATTCTCTGGAGAGAAGACGGCCTCTTTTCTGTCTCCGTGACTTTGGATGATGGGCTACTGTTGGGATCGAGAACTTTTCCTTTGTAGCCCGTCTTCCTGTTAAGAGGCAGAGAAATGCCAGGTCTTCCATGACCACTGTTGAGCATTATTTACTGCAAAATAACTGTACAGTCAAAAAGCATTTGCACTGATTGGCTTACGGACCATCACTGGCCAACCAGAGAGCGAGGCTGAGAAACAGCTGTGCAGATGTGGTGACTGTGTGACCTCTCATGGCAAGGACAAGCATTATCTTCTATTATAATTAAATGATGATGCGAGGTTGGAAGAAAGGTGTGCTATTCCATCAATGGATCCCAGAGAAATGCCTTCAGAGTGCTGAGGGAGTTCCCATCATAGCTCAGTGGAAACGAATCTGACTAACATCCATGAGGACACAGGTTCAATTCCAGGCCTCAATCAGTGGGCTAAGGATCCGGCATTGCTGTGAGCTGTGGTGTAGGTTGCAGATACGGCTCAGGTCTGGCATTGCTGTGGCTGTGGTGTAGGCCAGTGGCTACAGCTCTGATTGGACCCCTAGCCTGGGAGCCTCCATATGCCTTGGGTGCGGCTCTAAAAAGACCAAAAAAAAAAAAAAAAAAAAAGAAAGAAAGGTGTGGGTTGGTAGACTGGGAAATGAATGGGCTGGGAAAGAGTCTCGGATATTTCAGGGTGTGGGAAAAATAACTCTTTGGTGGAGGTTGGTGTTCACGTTTTTCACCTGGTTGACCAGTTGCACGTGCCGGCAGGAGACTTAAACTGGGCTTGGGTGCAAGAGCCGCTGGACTTCGAACAACTTTCTTTATCCTACATCAACTGACTGGGTGATGTGAGAGCAGCAGTCCCCTCCTGCCTTTTCCTCCTCTGAGTGCGGAGTGTGTGAGACTTAGAATAGAGACACAATCTTTACGAACACGTGTGATCGCTTCATAAAAACCCAGCTGTGCAGTGGGATCTGCATCCAAATCTGATCACCGAAAATCAGGACTGCAGTGAGGAACACGATCTAATTTCTAAAAATTCATAGCCAGGGATATTATATAGCCCCCACCTCCACGCACTGTGCTCGGGTAATGTTGATTTATTAGTACAGTGGAATCCCGCTAATTAGCACTAATGACAGGGGAACCCATTGTGGATTATAGAATTTTGCAAATTAGCGAGTACATGAGTAAACAATAAAAATCAGGAGTCCTGCACTGCAAAACGTCCTTTTCCACTTATTTTGACAGGAGGGTATTTAATGTTGATTATTTATGATAATTCTTCATCATGCATTGCTAATGTTAGATTTTTGTTAAAAGGGGCATGTGTGAGGATTAATGGGATGATGCTCATAAAGCGGTTGCATCAAAGGAGAAACCCAAGTGCAAAACATTAGGAGGATGGTGCCTTGTGATGTCGTAGGGCTGGAGAGAGGAAACTTTCAGATGGAAGATGAGAAGCACACGAGGCGGCTGGAGGTTTGGGGGTGATGGCTAGAACTGCGCAAGACAATGAGCAATACTTAAATCTTCAATGACTGTGAAAACCACATCTCAGCCTGTGTTCACCATCCAGACGAACAGGTGATTAAATGCGTCACGTTAGCAACGGTGAATGACCTGGCTTTACAGGTGGCACCTTCTAGCAGGAAGAAGTGTGTTGGACACATAATGGACACGAGGGTCACAAAAGAAATGATGTGGAAACTTTAACGTGTTTTTCTGCAAGGAATTTTTTTTTTCTTTCTACATCTGGATTTGGATGTTTGACCCTGAGCATTTAATTCAGGAAAATACCAAGAGGATTGGGGCCAGAGTCCAGGCAGGGTTGGGCCAAGCTTGGCTTGGGACTTGGCCTTGGGGATAGCTGATGGTGGACTGTAAGTAATCATACTTTCACGGCCGTGATTTAGGAACTAATATTATATCTGTGAATAAATAACAAACCCAAGAAGGGTTATTTTGCTAATTAAAGACATAAAGGCTTGTAATTAGGAATAAAATTTCAGGCCTAATCAGCCTTGAAATAGGTTTTAAGAGTGTATGGTGCTAGATGACACAGTTTTGCATTCCTCCTAAGTCAATGCCAGTAAGAACACCCTTGGATTGAAATCTTGCTACACAGTCCTTTAAATGTAGCTTGACCATGACCATGGTCAGTTCTGTGGGTTTCCCCAGGCTTGCTCATTGGCGTCTTTCAAGTTATGGTAACTTATCTGCAGTTGTTGATGAAAGAACAGCTTCCAAAAGCATGTGCCAATGAGTTGGTCCGAACACATTTCAGAGACTCTATGAGCTTTAAGGGCATAATAGACACCCCTGCCTCAGCCTCTCGTTAGTCTACAAGTTGGCATTTTTCAAATTTACCAGCCAACAGCCTTGATTTTCCAGAGGAGCAGAGAGCAAGAGAGAAACCCCCAGAAATCACCGCAGTTGGGCGTTACCAAAGGAATGGGAATCAAGGTCAAGAGACAGGACCCAGGCGACAGGAGGGTCTGTAATCATTTTCCATCCATTCTGTTGCTCTCTGAGCCCTGAGGATCTATGATGCTGCCCACAAAATAGGCCGGGCAAGTGAGCCTATGCAAACAGACCCCTGTTAAAGTTTATTTTTAAATTGCCCACTTGTGCTTGAAAAAGAGAGGTTAGACACCTAGCAGTGTGATCTAAACCCTGGTGAAAACACTAAATCCCTTTTTGGTTTCGTGTCTCACATCCTGAAGCAGTTGCCCTTGCACAGAATTAAAAAGAAACAAAAAACAGAACAAACAAACAAAAAAAAACAAAAACAAGTCCTGAAGGGCCTTGGGAGTTTTGCATTCCATGATTTCCTGTTGCTTGGTTTGTGTGCCTCTATGGATCCGGGAAGGGAAGGGCTGGGCTTCACTCTGTGGTTTACTTTGACTCTGAAATGAGTTTTTTTCTTTCTTTCTTTTCTTTTTTTTTTTTTGATGATGTGTATAATCTTATTCTAATTCTTTTGAATAAGGGCACTAGTTTGCCAAAATTTTTGCTTCTTTGATCTCCTAAAAAATTATTAAACACGTCAAAGACACAAAAAGGAATCTCCATGACTCAGAAGGTACGTTCGAATATAAAATCTGGAAATGATACTTGGGCTTTCATTTCCTTTCTGAACAAACTAATAGAATTCAACCGTCATACAAGTAAACAGAAGGATACTCCAAAAATACCATGACAAAAATCTTACATATATTTAAAATGGCTTTCCGTAGTAAATCAGTGTTCAGCTAGCAAAAGGTTCTGACTTAAACGTTATTGGGCCTAAACAGTAATTGTTCCTGAGAAGAAAGTGTGAAGATCAGATGCCTTCAAATATTGTTCCAGTTGCTTTTCCCATAAAGTTTTATTCTTTTTTTGACTATGTGCAATGATTTATAGGAAAAGGTGACCCTGAGCTCCCAATCCACTTATATTTAACCCAACAAAGCATCACCGATGAGTTCCACTGGATGCCCTGTATCCGTTTAACACGCTTTCCCCCTAGAAATTAGAAAGTTAGCAAGAATAAATGAAATTGAAACCCAAAGAGTAATAGATCCAATGCTATATGAATGTTAGATAGCATCGGGAAGTGGCAAAACTAATTTTTCCTCCTCGAGGTGTGTGTTTCTCAGGCCAAGTTCATTTTCCTAACAAGCTGTTGGCTCTCATTGAAGCACCCATAAACAAGCAATCGCTGAAGAGAAACATTTCCTCGAAATCCATTGACATCTTCAAATAAAGCATTCAGCGTTGCTCCCGAGTACTAAGGCCATATGCCCAGGAAAAGAAACGCCAGTTTTCCGTCCCTAGGGCGTTGTTGAAAAAGACTACCCCAGGGCCAGGGCTTCTGTTTCAGTGGCATGCCGTGGCATTGCTACCTGGGACGCCGACTGGGGCCACAGTTTTTCTAACCCCCGCAGGAGTCCAGGTTGCCAGGGCGCATCCTATCATCATCTTCAGTGGGGAGCGCAAAACAGCAGGAGAATTTACATACGCAGTCCCCCTGCGCACGCGCACACGCAGACGCAGCCAGCCGCGGCTACGGGAGGGGTTTGCACCTGCCACGCGGTGGACAGAGGATGGATCGCGTGCTGACAGTGCTGGGAATTCCACCCCGGAGCCTTCGTCCTCAGCCAAAAGGATCTCTCTCCCTAGCGTTTTCACACTCTATTCCAAGTCTCAGGAATGATATTTCCGAGCAATGTTTGAGCTCTCAAAATGGCTGCCTTGCTTATGTTCAGCTCTCTTTAGTGTTAGTATCAAAAATGACTCCTTCTAATGCAGAATTCTTGGTGTTCTGGAAGCTGCCTCTGTGAGGCTAGGCACTCATTTCATCGGGAAGCCAAGGGCATTTCAGTGATTTGGAAGAAACGAAAGATGAGGAACGAGAATTTGGTGGCACTGGTGAAGCAGCCCACTCCAACTCAGAAATCTGGTGAAATCTCTGCCTCTCTTAAGAACATCAGAGGGGTGCCTGGGGAGGTAGAAAAGATGAGGGGTGTTATATTTAAAAGGCAACGGAGTTCCCATACTGGCTCAGCGGTAATGAACCTGACCAGTATCCACAAGGACGCAGGTTCAATCCCTGGCCTCAGACAGTGGGTTATGGATCCGGTGTTGCCATGAGCTATAGTGTAGGTCACAGACGTGGCTCGGGTCCCATGTTGCTGTAGCTGTGGTGTAGGCTGGCAGCTGCAGCTCCGATTTGCCCCCTAGCCTGGGAACTTTCACATTTCATGGGTGTTGCCCTAAAAAGCAAAAAAAAAAAAGCGACCAGCAAACTCTGAGGACCTGGACTGCAGTGTATAACCAGGCAGTGGCCAATTTGTCCCCTGTCCATTTGTCAAGACCCCAGCGCCTTGAGAAAAGACACTCTTCCCTCTCCTCTTCTGCTGTGTCTGGCTGTGCCATGGTTCCGCCAAGGCGCGAGGACGTCCCCAGGGCTGGTGGCCTCCCGGGGTTGGTAGCACAGTGGGCTCTCTGAGGTGGCAGACCTGCTGGGATACATCTGTCTCTCTCAATATTCACACTGCTAATGTCTCACTCTAGTGACAAATGCAAATCAAGTCGCTTCGTCCAAACATGTCAGCCTCATTAGCAGGTGCACAGCAATTGGCATAAGGCACCAGCCTCTGTTTCTTCTGTTCTTACCTCCAGCCACACAGGGCCCTCTGAGGGCCCTCTCATCCTTCGAGAGTGCTGGAGGGGAGCTCCGGTTTTGGGGCAGGAAAGAAAACACTTTATAGAAAAAGAAAGACCTACGGTTACTAGTTGTTCCTCCTGAGTTATTCTCTGTAAAGCAAACAGACCTCCTTTGGTCAAAAACTGGGCAAAACCAGACTAGAATACACCTTGATCTTGAGCAAAATGTGTGGCATCTCTTGTGTTCCCATGGCAGAATGGTCTCTAAAAAAATCACAATTCTGGGAGTTCCTGTTGTGGCTCAGCAGGTTAAGAACCCAACATAGTCTCCGTGAGGATGCAGTTTTGATCCCTGGCCTTGCTCAGTGGGTTAAGGATCTAGTGTTGCCACAAGCTGCAGTGTAGGTCACAGGCACGGTTCAGATCTGGCATTGCTGTGGCTGTGGTATAGGCTGACAGCTGCAGCTCCAGTGTGGCCTGGGAAATTCCGTATACTGCAGGTATGGCCGTATAAAGAAAAACAAAATCACAGTTCTGCAGAAGGAAAAATGGATTTTTTAATCTGTTTAATATATATTGTTGATTAAAAAAATGGGGGGTGAAAAATTTGATGAACAGTGTGATTGATTATTAAAACTTTGCTTTTCCTTTCATTCAGATGAATCTTCACTCTTCAGTAATTTTCTCTCTTGGATCAGAAATTTAAGTGTATAGAATGATTTTGGGTTTCTTAAATAGTGCTATTGTGACTCTGAGACTTCCTAACAGCCTGGAAATTCAGTTGCAAAGGATCGTCATGTCAAAAACAAATGCCCCACATTCTTAGGTCCTGGAAAGGTTTGAACTGTCTTCACTGCAATTAAAATCCTTTTAAAGTCTTTTTTGATGCCAATCATGTGTTTGTTTTATAAATACAGGTTAACTATGAAGGTGTTGGGTAACAAGGGATTAAACAAAACACTATTCAATAAAAATAAGGATTTCCGCTTTCCCTTTTATTTGACCCTCAATATTTTGCAATGCCAAGTAAGGAATTTTTACTGCTAACATCTCATGTGATGATTTTAAAACATATCAAAAGACAGTATCAATTCTCTTTTCCCCTTATTTGGAAATTTTGTTTGGGGCACAAGAGATGCACTTTCGAATTTCAGCTTGACGTTAACTTTCAGATAGAAAACTCATGTATTTCTTCTTGAGTGAGGATATTTTTGAAATGTCCCCCCAGAAGTTTACTTTTCAGAAAACACAAATAACTAAAATTTCCAGAACATTTACAATGACACATCCATGCTCTAAGTTTATAGAGAATAATCAATGAGAAAAAATAATTTAGCAATTGAATATGGAATTTTCCTGTTTCTTCTTGTAAGCTTTATTTCGATGCTGTCAAAGATAACAGTCAAGCAGTTTGGGGAGTTCCTGTCGTGGCTCGGTGGGTGAGACTGTAGCAGTTCGGGTTGCTGCAGAGCTGTGGGTTCGATCTCGGTCCCCATGCAGTGGGGTAAAGGATCCAGCATTGCCACAGCTTCGGTGTAGGTCGCAGCTACGGCTTGGATTCAGCTCCTGGCCTAGGAACTTCCGTATGCCCAGGGTGTGGCCAGACCATTAAGTTAAAAAAAAATTAAGCTGTTTGGTTCGTTGTTTGTATGGCTAGCCATTTAGGCAACTGACACCAGCAACATACATTTGAACATGTACTTGGCCTTGTATAGTTCACTTGAGGTACGCTAAGGGTTTCTTTTTAAAGACTTAGAAAGCATCCCTCACCTTTTAATTGCAGTATGCACTCAGCGTGGTTATTGTGGAAATATTTTCCTTCTCAGTGGCCATTCTCCCCTGAAATCAGGTAACTGCATTTTCCTCTTTTTAAGGGAATTAAATTGCCTGTGGTTTGGGTTGCAGCTGCCAACGGAGCCCCTGTGCCATGTGCCTGCCTCAGAGGGACAAAACCAGGCAGAGAGAAAAGAAAGCAGTCCGAGAATCAGAGAGGAATGGAGTTTAGGGGGCACTGGAAGTTCAAGACCAAGATCCTTGTCAGCAGTCCATGAGAGTGCAAAGACTAGCCTCAGTCACTGGGCCCGTCGGCCCCTGGGGCTCCCCTTCCATCTCGTCACCACTGCCTAACAAAAGTGACCCGCCGGCTTGGGACTGGCTCACGTGCACTGAGGTATGTGGACTGACTGGCCAGCGGGGACCCGCTGTGCAGCGCAGGGAGCTCTACCCAATGTTTTGTCATCATCTATGTGGGAAAAGAATCTGAAAGAGAATGAACGTGTGGACACGTGTAACTGCATCACTTTGTTGTACAGCAGAAACGATCACAACCTTGTAAATCAACAACACCTCAATCAAACCTTTAAAAATGAAAAAAAAAGTGATCAGCACTTCAGTTTTTTCTTTCTCCTCTTTTGGGGGCATTTAGTGTCTTCGGGTGACAGCTGAGGGGACTGCAGACGCCTCAGCCTCACCCTGTCCCCCCTTGGGTGGGGGGTTTACCTGGCTGTCACTGTGTAGCCCAGCTCCTGTGCACTGCAGTCGCCTTGGCTCCTGCCATTTCTCCCTAAGCCCCAAGTATAAGAAAAGGGTCTTCCATTCGCTGCAGTTTTTTTTTTTTTTTTTTTTTCCCAGGGCTGCCCCTGCAGCGTATGGAGGTTCCCAGGCTAGGGGTCCAAGCGGAGCTGCAGCTGCCCGCTTATGCCACAGCCACCGCAATGAGGTATCTGAGCTGCGTCTGCGACCTACACCACAGCTCAAGGCAATGCCGGATCCTTAACCCACTAAGCGAGGCCAGGGATCGAACTCGCAAACTCATGGTTACTAGTCGGATTTGTTTCCGCTGAGCCACAACTGGAACTCTTCTCTGCAGTTCTGAGTGTCAGCCTCTGCCTCCCAGCCACATGGAGTACCAGCTGCAACACAAACATGCACTGTTCCCCCCCCATCCCCTGGCTGGGACCGTTCCAAGCGTGGCAGATGGGTTCCAGGTGTCCTGAGGGACGGGACAGGTGTCTGGCTCCTGGAGGCAGGTGTCTTCCTCCTTTCCAGCTGGAGGTCACCTACTGGACAGGAATCCTGGCAGCAGAGGGCATGCTGAGTGGGGTTGGTCCTGACGGGGATTTGGGGGCCCTCAGAGATGATACCTCCACTCCGCTAACACCACTCTCTGCAGAAAGTTCTTCTCATTTCTCAGAGGGGAAGAGGGGAAAACAGGAGGGCAAAGACAGACAGTGCTGAGAACTGACTCCTTCTGTCTGTTCCCGTAGCCACCTTGCAGAAAGATTCCAAAATATTCGTGTGGAAAATGCTATGTCCGCTTATTAATGCCAAAGACGCAACTCATCTGATTAACGCGGCAGAGTTACCAGCCTCAGAATTTCTTCAAGATCTGCACAAAGCTCCAGCCGGTAGGCAACCCCCAGGGGGTGTGGTTCTGGGCCAGTTTCATAACTCGAGATCAAAAACCCATCTTTATTCAGACCCTTCCTTTTATCTTCCCCAGGGTCTTGGATGTCTGTTAGAAAGAGTTGGGCTGATTTATATGTCCGTTCAAAAGGTGAATATTTGGTGGGTTAGCACAGGGAATTAAGTCTTTGGAAGGCTCTGGGCATTAAATTATTTCAGGTGCTCCCTTCAGAATAAAGCCGGTATTTCGAGATCTGAAATCTGCAAATGACTTTTTGGTACAAATATTGGGGGGAGGGCACAGAACCCTGTCATTTGAAGTTGGTCTGCTAAACTTGGAATCTGGAAGGATTTAGACTGTACAGAGGCTGCAGACTTAAAGGACTTCGGGGAAGAGGTCAAGGTGGGAAGTGGCAGGGTTCAAGTTCATACATGGATGCGGTGGACGCCTGTCCATGGCAGTCAGATTCCTCTTGTCCTCCTGCATCGGACTGCTGAGCGAAAGCCTCCGCAGGCCTTCCAGTCGATGGTTGAACCCACCGGACAGAGGCTGGGGTCCTCCTGTGGTTTGTTTGCCCAGGATCACCCAGATTATCCACCGGAGAGCCGCCTGGAACCTCGGGGCTCCTGACTCGGGGTGCGGTCCGCTCTCCGTCACCACTTCCAGTCCCCCCGAGAGGAAAACTGGCCATCGAAGGAGGTGCGTGTGCTCACCGTTCTCTGCTTCTCAGACTCTGATTATCTGAGCCTCTTACTCTCACGTGTAAATGCGTATAGCACTCTACCCGCAAGGCGGGTGCAAGGATTAAGTGAGATTATATATGTTTTTTAAAAAAACCCATAG
>PVHT020003144.1:6193960-6298724 GCA_004024745.2 Catagonus wagneri | reverse complement strand
TTCCTTAAAATTTTTATCATACAGGGTTGGATTTGTCAGATAATTTTTTCTGCAAAACTTGATACGATCATGTGGGTTTTCTTCTTTCGCCTGTCAACATGGTGGCTTACATTAATTGACTTCGGAATACCGAACCCCCCTTGCGTTCCTTGGAACAGACCCCACTTGTTCTTAAAATTCGATTTAAGAAAAAAAAAAACCCTCAAACAATGCAATTATAAAGTGGGATGATGTCATAAAGAGTCATTTCATGGAAGAGGATAAACAGATGGCAAATAAACAGATAAAAAGATGTTGAGCATCATCTCATACCGAGAATATTTAGCCATTAGAAAAATGTAAATAAGTACCGTAATGAGATACCACCACACACTTAACTAGAACAGCTAAAATTAAAAGAGTGAAAATATCAAATGCTTGGGAGGATGCTGAGAGAGTCGAGCTCTCACACATTGCTGGTGTCGCGTAGAATGTAAAGTGGTACAGCCACTCTGGGAAATTAGCAGTTTATTTAAAATCCAAAATATGTTTATCACATGATCCAGCAATAGAGAATTTATGTCCATACAAAACAGTGTACATAATTGTTCATAACAGCTTTATTTATAATGTCCCAAACTAGAAACGATGGAAATATTCCTCAGTAATGACGGTGTAAATAAACTGTGTATCCATTTCCTGGTTTCAGTATTGTGGTATTAGGTTTTTTTTGGTCTTTTTAGGGCCGCACCTGTGGCATATGGAGGTTCCCAGGCTAGCGGTAGAGTTGGAGCTGTAGCCGCCGGCCTACACCGCAGCCACAGCAACGCCAGACCTGAGCCGAATCTATGACCTACACCACAGCTCACGGCAACGCTAGATCCCCGACCCACTGAGCAAGGCCGGGGACTGAACCTGTGTCCTCATGGTTGCTAGTCAGATTCATTTCTGCTGAGCCACGATGGGAATTCCAATATCGTGGTATCTTTATGTCAGATGTGAGCATTGGAGAAAACTGGGTGATGCTACACCAGACCTCTGCAGTGTCCTGTGAGCCTATATCTATTGCAAACCAAAATGAAAAAAAAAAATAAATAAAGCAAAACATGAAAGGCAAAAAGCAAAACACAACATCAGAATCTTCTTAAATCCTTCAAAATAAAAGTAGAAATTTCGCTTTGTTTAGGATGATAATTTCTAGGTTGACCCATGTTACTGCAAGTATGTGGAATCAAATAAAAAAATGATACAAATGATATGAAAGAACTTATAAAATAGACACAGACTCAGATTTTAAAATCAAATTTATTTGATTTTACCAAAGGGGAAACCATGGGGTGGGGGGGATAAATTAGGAGGACGGGATTAATAAATACACAGTACCGTATGTAAAACAGGTAACTAACAAGGATCTACTCTAGAGCACAGGCAAACCTCCTCAATATTCTGAAATAATCTATATGGGAAAAAAGAATGGATATATGTATAACTGGATTACTTTGCTCTATACCAGAAACTAATACAACATCGTAAGTCAACCATACTCCAGTAAATTAAAAAAAAAAACAGCAACTAAAAAAAGTAGCAATTCTACACACGAGCTTACTGTATTTTTTTCATCAGGCATTATCATCTCAAATTATAACAGAATTCATGGCTGAATGAATGAAAGATGGGAGAGTTATGCTCCCTGTGATTTGCTTTTTTTTTTTTTTTTAAAAAAAAACTTCATGGAGTTCCCGTCGTGGCGCAGTGGTTAACGAATCCGACTAGGAACCATGAGGTTGCGGGTTCGATCCCTGCCCTTGCTCAGTGGGTTAACGATCCGGCGTTGCCGTGAGCTGTGGTGTAGGTCGCAGACGCGGCTCGGATCCCGCGTTGCTGTGGCTGTGGCGCAGGCCAGTGGCCACAGCTCCGATTAGACCCCTAGCCTGGGAACCTCCACATGCCGCGGGTGCGGCCATAAACCCACGGCCATAAAATGACAAAAGGCAAAAAAAAAACAAAAAACCTTCAGATTCTGAATCTTTATCTTTTATTTAGTGTCTGTTCAGTTTTGATTTCACAGCAGGAGCTGCTAAAAGAGAGAAGGGGTAGTTCCTTTCGTGGCTTAGTGGTAACGAACCCAACTAGCATCTGCGAGGACGCGGGCTCAATCCCTGGCCCCACTCCGTGGATTAAGGACCTGGCATTGCATGAACTGTGGTGTAGGTTGCAGCCGTGGCTTGGATCCTGCATTGCTGTGGCTGTGGCGTCGGCTGGCAGCTGCAGCTCTGATTCGACCTCTAGCCTGGGAACTTCCATATGCTGTGGGTGCGGCCCTAAAAAGAAAAAATAAATAAATAAAAAATAAAAGAAAGAAAGGGACCAAGGAGCCTCTTGGCGAAATGCTCAAAGGAAACTTTCAGAAATGAGATGCACAGGAAACGATCGAGCACATTTGGAACTCAACGTCAGGGTAAGGAAGTTATTCTCTCTCTCTCTCTCTTTTTTTTTGTCTTTTTTTCCCTATTCTAGGGCCGCACCTGCGGCATATGGAGGTTCCCAGGCTAGGGGTCTAATCGGAGCTGTATCCACCGGCCTGCGCCACAGCCACAGCAAAGCGGGATCCGAGCCACGTCTGTGACACAGCTCACGGCAATGCCGGATCCTTAACCCACTGAGCAAGGCCAGGGATCAAACCCTCAACCTCATGGTTCCTAGTCGGATACGTTAACCACTGAGCCACGACGGGAACTCCAGGAAGTTATTCTTTTTACATACAAGAATAAGAAGCCGGATCCGATGTTTGCTTTATCCACATATGAAAAACCACTAAAGAGCCCGAGATGCTCCTGGTGTCTAAAACACACCCGCTTAAAAAGGTCTCTTCAAGTGCAGCTCCAAGGCAACCCTTCCTCTCTTACTGCTAGTTCTTCACATGGGTTCCAAAGCCTGGAATGCGAGGCTGGGTTTTGCCACCTGGACCAACTCATCCATGTCCCAAGCCCGGCAGCTGCCACCCACATTCCCACCTTGTGAGAGGCTATGGATGTTACTCTGAACCTCGTCCGCTTAAAATCCCGCCACCCCGGCTTCTGACACACAGCCTTCTCTCACGGTGCCGGCCCCGCCACTGCTGATCCCCTTAATCCGCTCACACGTGCGCTCAGCTAACAGGCGCTCACTCCCTGGGCCAGTACCACCTCTCCACGGTGTCAATCAAAGAGGCAAGTTCTAGAGGGTTCTGCATTCACGTCCTAGTAGGCTTCAAGAGTTTCCCAGTGGGTCTCTTCCCCATTTGTGATTTTAAAGAATGCAGTAGATTCTTGTACCTGATCAAATAAAATGAACTTGCCCGGCTGCTGGAGAAACAAAGGATGGCAAAACAATAATTTTTATTTTTTTGCTTTTTAGGGCCATACCTGTGGCATATGCAAGTTCTCAGGCTAGGGGTCCGATGGGAGCCGGTAGCCCCTCGTCTACGCCACAGCCACAGCCAGGTGGGATCCAAGCCACATCTGCGACCTGCCCCACAACTCACAGCAATGCTGGATCAGGGACTCACTGAATGAGGCCAGGGATCCGAACCCGCATCCTCGTGGGTATTAGTCGGATTTGTTTCCACTGCGACACAACGGGAAGTCCCCCAAAGCAATTGGTATTGCCAAGCACCAAAGCCGGGGATCATTATTGACAGGGTGTGGCTGCTAAAGTGAGTTTCGCCACTTCCACCACCGTTAACCCCATCCAGGCTCCACCCGGCAAACTTTAAAAAAAAAAAAATACTGTTATTATCAAGGACATGTCCTACGTAGGGATCTATCTGTGCCACTGAAAGAGATATGGCATCTTTAAATTACGGGGGAACGTGTGCAGCTGGAGCTCTGCCAAGGTAAAAGTTGTAAAACTGGATTGATTTTTGCTACAGCTTGCTAAGGACTCCCCAGAGCTGGGATGCAATGTTCAAATATAATAATTGATAGCCTGGAAAAATATTTCTGATCAGCGTGCAGAGGTAACGCAGAGTCCTGCCCGAGATGAAGGGAGCCTTTGTGCTTCGCCCGAAGGGACCCAGCTCCCTGGCTCCCGGCTCGGCTCTGATTAGAGGCACCCGTCCTCCTGCTTCCCCAGGTCCTCCTGCCTGGATTGAGCTCCCTCCAGCTGCAGAGAAAATGGTTTTGGCCTTCAGACAGGAGCGTTTGTTAAATGCTGTTGTGGAAAAGTAATTACCCAACAATCAGACTTGTAGGTGTGGGGGAAGTCGGACTCGTTAATACCACCTAGGTAATCCCAGGAGGCGGAGGGGTTCACGTTAATCTGACCCCCTTTCAGTCTTGCCTTGGTGAGCTGACCACCACAAGCTGTGACTGTGTGCGTCTAAATTGCTCAGGATTCAATTGAACGCATTAAAATTTAAAAAGGATTTAACTGAAATTTTTCAATAGCTTCTGAGAAGGGGGATAATTTATTAGCTTGGAGTAAATTAAAATCTCAAGCAGGGGTAAAGACTTGGAAGATTGCTTTAATACATTTTATATGCTTTCAAAAGAAATGTTCTTTTAAATGGGCCAAAAATCAGCTAATTTGGTCCTATTTAGCAAATTACCTCCTAAGGCCACAATGTTGAAAAACTTTACAATTACTATTATTTTTTTTTTTAAAGGGAAAACAGAGGAGGGGGCAAGAAAAAAAATCATACACCTTCCACGGGAAACAACCAAACCTGAAATTGCTGTGTCTTTTATATGCCACAGTTAGGATTATTTTGTTCGCTCTTAATTCAAAAGTCAGTGAAACATTTGCGTTACCTGCCGCCAGGCCACACATAGAACCTTTTCTCCGCATGGTGATTGCAAGCAGAGGAGGTGTGAAGTTAATGGAAGGTCCTTGGAAGGTTAAGTCCCCATGCGCTGTGCTGATAATTTATACCTTTATTCCAGGCCACATTCACCTGTGGAGCAGCCAGGCCACGAGGTAAGTTGAACTAGATGCCCTATTCAGCCAGAGGCTGTCTCTGTCCTGACAGAAGATTTCTTGCTTTGAATTATTTGTGTAATAAAAGACTCCTCTGCTCACCTCCAACGGACGTACTGAGGCTGAGGGAGGAGGATTTGATCTTTCCTCACCTCTTTCCTCTTTTTGTCCTTCCCTTTCTCTGCCTCCCCACCCCCCTCAATGATAACCAATATTTTGTGGTTTGTAACTTGGACAATGGGCTGCCTTCAGCTCCCGGCTTGTGGTCTACTGGGAACTGCCCATCCTCCTCTGACTGGAGAGTTGAGGGACCAGCCCCCATCCCTGTCTCCTTCCAGGGAGGGCCTCTACTGTGGAGTTTACAGTGGAGCAGCCTGTCCATGTGTTGGGGACCTTTAGACACGGATGAGTTTGCAAGCATAGCTGTGGCCATTTTACAGGTTTTTAGAGCCAGACTGACTTGTGACTTTTTCTGTCTGTCTCTCTGTCTGTCTGCCTGCCTGTCTGTCTGTCTATCTATCTATCTATCTATCTATCTATCTATCTATCTATCTATCTACTTATCTATAGAAACTCCACGTGATTAAAGGCAAGACAGAAGATGATAATGAAAAAATAAAAGAAAATGAAGAAAAAAGAGAACTGTGAACTAGCTAGCCTGTTCTTTCTTTCTAATCAAAAGCTCATTGTTTAAGGACCAGGCCATTGTTCTGGGTATCTGTGAGGCACAGCCTTGGGGGGCAGGCGATAAAAACGTACGCTTTCCACAGCTTGGGCTGTCTGCCTTCTTACTCCCAGTTCAAGGAGCACCTGCTTCTATTCAGAGTCCCACCAAGAAGATAAAGATAGCCCTCAGGATTTTGGAGCAATGTGAGGTCTGAAATGATCACCTAGTAGCAAAAAGTACAAACGGCTTTTATGGTTGGTTGACTCAGGACATTGGAAAGTTTGTAGGCTTAGAGGGAAGAGAAGCTATATGGATTTCAAGCTTAACAAAATTTTCTTAAATGTTTTGGCAACTCAGAACGCCAAACGCTCTTTAAATGCCAAGGATTTACTTGATGAAAGAATGATGATTTCCCTCAGGGTTTCTTTTCTTTTCTGCTTTTTTGCCCTCTCAGGGTATTTTTATTTTTATTTTTTTTTACTTCCATGTCTTGGTGTTCAGAAATATCTTTTTATTTATTCCTTCAATTTTGGGGGATTTTTTTCTTTTCAAATTGCCGAAACTTCCCAAGTAGACCTCATTAATTTTTTTTTCACCGTAATTATGGGTTTATATGTATATCTTATACTGTGTTATTTTTCTGTTCTCAATGATTTTCCTTTGCTTTCTTTTTTCTATTCTTTGATTTTATTCATTTGATAGCACATCTTCATTTCCTCACCTTTTTCCTGGATTTGCAAACTTCAGTTCCCAGAAAACCTGATTCTTCAATACCCTTATTTTTCAGCATGCATTTTTGACGTGAAAAAGTCTAAGTTTATCAACATTGATACTCTGTCCCAGAAAAAACAGAATGTTTTAATGTTTATCTCCCTGCCTCCTATCTTCCATATTATTGTCGATTGGTATTTTAAACCATTGTTTTAAAATCTTTTGATTGGAGTTCCCATCGTGGCACAGCAGAAACGAATCTGACTAGGAGCCATGAGGTTGCAGGTTGGATCCCTGGCCTCGCTCAGCAGGTTGGGGATCCGGTGTTGCCATGAGCTGTGGTATAGGTCACAGATGTGACTTGGATCCCACAATCCTATGGCTGTGGTGTAGGCTGGTAGCAACAGCTACGATTCGACCCCTAGCCTGGGAACTTCCATATGCTGTGGGTGCGGCCATAAAAGGACAAAAAAGACAAAAAAAAAATTTCGATTAACTTATGTTTAAAACTTTTAGGCCAGTGAAATTCATCTGTGTTTATTTACATATTTGCCAGCTTATTTTATCATCAGTACTTCTTCCAATTCATTTTTTTCTTCTGCATTCAGTTACTTTTGAATGTGTTCTTTAATATTTATTGAGTCTGTAAATGCTATACTTTCTAAATATTCATCTGAAAATTCCTTTATTTTACCTTCACTTTTAAATACTAGGTTAATAGTCTGTAGCTTGACAAGTTATTCTACTTTCATTTGGCCTCTATTACAGATGATAAGATGTCTGTATTTAGCATATTGTTTCTTTTGTGGATAATTCTGTCTTCTTGCTAATTACTTTCAAGATTTTTTTCTTTGTTTTCATGTTTTCTAATTTTATTTAAGTGAATCTAGGTATGGATTTGTTTTGTTTTTATTTGCTAAGGAATTGGGGCATGTCTGTATGCCTAATGATTTTCTTCAATTCAGGAAAATTATCAATTACTTTCTCTTCAAAATCCTCTTGATTTTTAAGTCAGTGACTTGGTAAATACAGGGCATTTTCTACGTTGTTTAATTCCCTTAGAATTTAACTTCTTAGTTTACTTATTATTTTGTTGCAATCAGTGATTTTTCTCAAATTTGTTTTCCAGTTCATTAATTCTTTTGTCAGCTATGTCTAATGTGCTGTTTAACACATTTTAACTGCTTTAAAACATACTAATGACCACAATTTTAGTTTCCAGAAGTTTAAGTAAGTTTTCTATTAAAAAATCTGTCTTTTATATGTCTTGTTCTTTAGTTATTTTACATCTGTGTGTGTTGAAAGTGAATAAAGAGTTTTAAAAGTATGTATCATTTTCTGGTGTGCTTTGGCAAAGTCTATGTTGTTTTTGTTTGTTTTGTGTGTAGGGGAGTCCATTCATCTCCTGGGTTGTATAATTGTTCCTGCAAAGCAGTTTTTCTTTTAGGCTTCTTGGGATTTCATATTACAGACGAGATGTTCTTGTTAGTTTTTCATTTGGGGCTCCCACAGCACATAGATAATAATATAAATTTGAACCTCATGTACACTCACAGCACAAGCCTGGGTTTTTTTTTTTCTGTCTTTTTGCCTTTTATGTAGAGCCGCACCCGCGGCATGTGGAGGTTCCCAGGCTAGGGGTCTAACAGGAGCTGTAGCCGCTGGCCTTCGCCACAGCCACAGCGACGTGGGATCCGAGCCGCATCTGCAACCTTCACCACAGCTCACGGTAATGCCGGATCCTTAACCCACTGAGCAAGGTCAGGGATCGAACCTGCAACCTCATGGTTCTTAGTCGGTTTTGTTAACCACTGAGCCACGAAGGGAACTCCAAGCCTGGGGTTTTAATTTTTGCAGGAGATCTTTTCTGTCCTGCAGTTGAAGGCAGATGGAAAGCTACATCCCCCCACCTCTCCCCCGGTTGATAGATAGAGTTTAAATTTTTTCTTGTCATGGCCTAAGAAGCTCTTGCCAACCCCAGGCTTTAAAAAAAAAATTAATTTTTTCCATCTCTCTACCTTGCGCAGGTGAGAGGTTTCCTCAACTGTCCCACTGTAAGTGCGAAAGGCCCATTCTCAGGCCCTAGGATCTGTATCAGAAAATACACTCCAGTGAGCACTGACGGGTCTGTTCTAGCTTTGCCTGAACTCTCAGTTTCTCTTGCTTGGAAAGTTCCTTTTGCTCTTTTGAATTTGCCTTTGCATGAAAACATATTAATCCTTTTCAACATACTTTTATGTTCATATCAGGAGGGGACCTTTCCCCATCGGCTGGTTCTACCAAAGTTGCTGAAGACTCACACAAATATTTAGAGTAATTAGAGCTGCTATATAATGGTCATTGAAAACTTTTTTTTTTTGTCTTTTTGCCTTATCCAGACCACACCTGCGGCATACGGAGGTTCCCAGGCTAGGGATCTAACAGGAGCTGTAGCCGCTGGCCTTTGCCACAGCCACAGCAACGTGGGATCCGAACCGTGTCTGCAACCTACACCACAGCTCACGGCAATGCCAGATTCTTAACCCACTGAGCAAGGCCAGGGATCGAACCCACAACCTCATGGTTTCTAGTCGGATTCGTTAACCACTGAGCCATGACAGGAACTCCTGAAAACTGTTTTTTAGGTTAAAAAGTTTATTATCAGAGTTCCTGCTGCAGCACAGTGGGTTAAGGATCCGATTGCATCAGCTTGAGTCATTGTGGAGGTGCAGATTCGATCCCTGGCCCAGGGCAGTGGTTTAGGTCACAGCTTCCATTTGGATTGAACCCCTGGCCCAGGAACTTCTGTATGCTGTGGGTGCAGTCATTAAAAAAAAAAAAAAAAAGTTATCTTCCAAAAAGTTGGGAAGAATGGCTGGATTTGATGAGGAACTATGATGTGATTTTAAGCAAGGGAGTGACAGAGGGCTGCTTTTTATTAATGATTTGGTACTTAAACACTTGTCCACATTTGACAAACCTTTAAAGTGTACCAGGTATTGTCCTAAGCACTTTGGTGATATTTCTTATTAAATCCTCACCAAACTCTGTTATGTAGCTCCTATCATTAACTCCATGTGGGTAAATGTAGGCCACTGAGGGTGTGACAAGAAGAATTAAAAACTCCATTTACCAATCTTGGGGGAAAATATGTTTTGCTGATGAGGAAACCCAATTAGAGGGTAGGTAACTTGATTAGGAAGTTTTGCACTAGGATTCTACCTAAACGATCTGCCTGCAGGGTCCTCGCTGCTGGGATAGACAGGATGGCTGTGATTAATAGCAGTTGTCGTAATAATGACGACAAAATAGCAGCTAGCATTTATGAAGGGCGACGATGTTCCAGGAAATAGTTGGAAGCGCTTTATAGATTAGCTAATTCACCTCATCGCGAGAGTCCCACGAACCAGCTATTATCCCCAAATGTACAGGTGAAAAGAAAACCTGAGGCTTAGACTCACATAGTTCATAAATGGTGGATTTGGGCGTTTGAACCAGGCCTCACGTCCTGGAGCTCAGCTTCTTAACTCACCGTCGCCCTGGGCAGGGATGGAAGACCAGTTAGCCGTGGGCTCTGGCGGGCTGGTAGGGAAATAATCAGGGTTTGAGCTGCAGGGTGATAACGAGCACGGAAAAGGGGCAGAAATGACTTCACGGAAGAGCTGACCCAAGACCTTTTGGCTTCGTGTGAGTTGAAGAAAAGTCTGTGGGTCAGAGGGGACCTGAGACCCATTTCCTTATTTCTGGCTTGAGCTGGATTGTCCTCCTTTTACCCAGAGTCAGAACGTTTTGGATGCAAACATAGGCTTTTCTCTATAAAGGAAATACGAGACTGACAAGTTTTGTTCAGGAGTTCCCGTCATGGCTCAGCGGAAACGAATCTGACTAACAGCCATGAGCACGCAGATTCCACCCCTGGCCTCGCGCATGTGGATTAAGGGATCCGGCATTGCTGTGAGCTGTGGTGTAGGTGGCAGACTCGGCTCGGATGGATCCCGAGTTGCTGTGGCTGTCGTGTAGGCCAGTGTCTTAGCTACGATTTGACCCCTAGCCTGGGAACCTCCATATACCTCTAGTGTGGCCCTAAAAAGACAAAAAAAAAAAAAGGGTTTCTTCAGTTCAAACTTTGGAATAACATTTCATTGAGGATTTGCCAATTAAAGAACTCAAGAACATTTGTGGTTGCTTTTTAGTAAAATGCGTTTTTCTACATACTGAATGCTCACCCTTCTCTCTGTAGGCAAATGCCTACCTTTAGTTTACTAAAAGCAAAGGCTATGCCACCATGCTAACATAAATTCCGTTATGTATTTCCCAAGGATATAAAATATGGTGACAATGTGACAAGTTAGATCGACAGACCATATCCACTTGCTGTCCTTCTGTCCTTTGTAAATAGTGACAACTACCCTTGTCACCCACTAGGAGCCCTTAGAGGGCTTGATCTCCCAGCGTCCTGAGAGATTTGCAGCTATCTATTCAGACCCTTCTACGCCTCTCCTCCTTCTGACCGTAGAGATGCATTTTCAAGACAGGTGGCCTGTGTTGGGTGCAGTCTGGGGACATGGATGAGACAAAAGCTAAGTGGCCCACATGGGCACTGAACCCCTAACCTCCGCCTCATTAGCACGGAGCTCCGACCATCTGAGCTTAGCCGCTACAGACTAATGATGTGTGCATGGAGGCCCAGCCGCATCAATCACATTTTCTGAAGCAAAACTCACCACCCTGAACGTAACCGGAAGAAGCAGCCATCTAGCGCTCACAGAGGAGGGGACACAGCGCTTTTCTAATGGATGGCTGAAGGGCTTCGTTCCTACAAACTGTCCATTCATCCTCCCTGTGCCTGCAAAGGACTCGAAGATTCTAGGATTCACATTCGTTAACTCACACTTTTAAGCCTGTGCCTCTTCTTCCAGGTTGTTCTAGCCAGCGTAGATGGAGCTTGGGATTCTGATACTTCAAAGAGGAAAGCTTGAAAGTCCCTCGGGTGGGAATGCTACATTTGTTCTCAGAGATCAATGTTTAGGAGCTGTGCCTCTGCCTTTGGAGGATTTTTAAGCTCCTGAAATTACGTGTAAGAAAAGCATGCGTGTCCCAGTATACATACATGTATATACATGTGTAAATGTATAATACCCAGCATTCTCTTTAGACTCTCAGAAGTATCTGTGACTCAACGCCTATGACTTTAAATCAAGAAAGAAAACAAAAGGGAAAAATGTTTTTATTATAAAACCTAGGTAAGAAGCCACTTAACATACTATTTCATTTATTTATGTGTGTATGTATGTATGTCTTTTAGGGCCGCACATATGGCATATGGAGGTTCCCAGGCTAGGGGTCGAATCAGAGCTGCAGCTGCCGACCGACACCATAACCACAGCAACGCCAGATCCAAGCCGTGTCTGCGACCTACACCACAGCTCACCGCAACGCCAGATCCTTAACCCACCCAGCGAGGCCAGGGATTGAACCCACATCTTCGTGGATGCTAGTTGGGTTCATTTCTGCTGAGCCATGATGGGAACTCCCATCATATTATTTTAAATGACGGACAGAGGGAAGCATGATGCCCTAAGAAGCCTATGAGGACAGTGGATTGCCCGAGGTCAAAGGTGTATTGTGCTGCAGAAACACCCGTATCACCTGCAGGAAGTGTGCGCCGTGGTTCCCTCTCACCAGCCCGCAGTGGGGAAGTTTGAAGAGAATTTGTATCTCAGTGTGAACATGCCAGAACCCCACGTGAGACTGCGAGCACTCAGTAGCAACTGCTTGTGAGCTTTGATCTGGCTTTTTGAAAGCTGTCGCTAACTTTAGCCCACAGAGTCTACCTCGAAAGGGAGGACTAGGGAGGTGATCTGGAGGTGTCCCCTTTCCTCGGATATGTGTTCTAGAAGGTTCCCAAAGAGACGGAAGGGTTGGGATCATGAATACCAGACTCCAGAGCAGGCCGAGACGCTAAGCTGGAGGGAAATAGGAGTAAGAATTGGAACAGCACAGTTCAGCTTCTTGCAGGTCTGCCCCTGGAAGGCCCGAGGTCCCGGGGATGTATGACTTCACCCCGTTCTGCGGCAGCCCTGCGGGAGAGCCCTCTGTTATCATCACACTTGTGCAAACGTCACACGTGACATCGAGAGAGGTTTAAGTGAACGACTCAGGACCATGCGGGCAGAGGCACGGGTGTGAGGGTTTGAGCCTAGTCTGGCTGCTCACAGCCTGTGCTCCAAGTCAGAGGTCAGCAAACGCCGTCGTCCACCCCCACTCCACCGCACCAACCGCCCCTCTCCCCGGGCCCAATTCCGATCTGCTCCTGATTTTTGTAAATAAAGTTTTATTGGAACACAATCCCTACAATCCCTCTCATGCCCTTACATGTGGTCTCTGGCTGTGTTGGTGCACCCCGGCTGGCAGAGGTGGGTAGTAGACAATTCTAATTTGTTTCAGAGGGTGTCTGACCCACACGAGACCAGAGCGAAATGAAAATTCAGGGCTTCGCATTCATAAATTATTAAGAATATAAGAACAGCGACAGCATGGCATTAAGCCCAGCACAGGGCCCTTTGGCGAGTGTGGCCTTGTGCAACTGCCCAGGAAGCCCCCCGATGGTGCCAGGAAGCGCCATCGCCAGCTGGCTGGGACGGAAGACTTTGCGGCTGGCTCGCCTCTAGTTTCCCATTTTCGGCCCACGAGAAAACCTCACTGGTCCACAAGCAAGAGCAGTTTGGACCATCCAGATGGAGTCAACTTAAAAGCCATGCTTTCCCGGAGAGTCTAACCTTTTAGCATGTGGGGAATTTTAAAACCCTCTTTTTGAGGAAATGGTAGGAAGCATAGATGGTAGACATTTGCTTGTCTTATGTCCTTAACTGGCAAAATAAAAGTTTATTATCTATGTCAAGGATCTAATTATAAAAGAAATACTGGAGGTATATAATGACAAATGGGTAGATTGGAAAAAAAAAAACATGATGTTGAGTAAAACACAGAGCAAGGGCTAAAGCACAATATCATACACCATAAATAAAAATACTGTGTTTCCAAGATTTGCACATACCAAAGGTTATCTATCTATCTATCTGTCTAATGTGGAGTTGAGAGGAGGACCAGATTGAAAATGGGGTTAAAGGGAAAACCATGAAAAAAAAAGAGTGAGAAGGCCCTCGTGCCAACTGATGTTCCTAATGTGCCTTAACTGATCATGTAATTAACTCAACTCTCATCGTCCAAGTTCCAGATTGCAGACAGTCCCCCTCCTAGGGCTTGCAGTTCCCACGGGAGAAGCACAGCAGCCTGTGCTGAACAGCGTCCCCCTGCCCCGCTCCCACCGCCCCGCTCCCACCGCGTATTCCCACCCAACACACGTACCAATAGCTCTCCTGGTTTGCAAAGCTATGTCTCATTTACGGGGCTGTTTGGATCCTTGCCTCACCCTAGCGTTGTCAATACGATTATCCTCCTTTGCATACAAGAAACTCAGAAAGGTCCAAGTAATTAACCAAACAACAGAAACATGGCAGGATCTGGATTCGGAGCCAGCTTTGCCGGCTTGCGTTGTTATGCTGTTTTTTTTAGTGGACCTCCAGAGGTCACCTTCCCAATGGGCTGAGGTTCAGCGCATGTTAAGGGCGACGGCAAGATTAAGAAAGGCTTGCTTTTATGAGGAATGATTGGTGGCACTTTGGAAGGCGCTTGTATGTGCAGAAGGCAAAGTTCTTTCCTCAGGTGTTTACCTTTTCCTCATTGTTTCTTTCATCCCCATGGTAGAATATAGAGCCAAAGCCGCCCTCAGGGACACGTTCTGCTCCAGGGACAGGACAAAAGTCAAGTAATGAGAGTGGAAACGATTCGCACTTTACATGAGTTCATTCTGCTTCTCTCAGAGCCCTTCGTGTGCGCGTCAGGTCTGCAGCCCAGCAGATGGGCCGTTTTTGCTCACAGCTGCCTCGATCCTCTCCTGGTGCATCTTAACCTTCTTCCAGCCTCCAGAAACATCCATCCTATTCCACTGCAGATTTGGTGTTTTCATCAAGTTCTCTGTTAGCTTCTCTTCTTTAGACTAGTGAAACCGAGATCTTTCTGCATTTTCTCACAAAGACTGTTCCAAGACTTTCATCATTTGGAGTTTTTCATTCCTTTCACACTTCACATTCTGTTCTCCACGCAGGCATTGCCTGGCATCTCTAGAGGTCAAAGGTGAGAGTTTAGATGGATGGTTTTCAGGGTCATCTCTGGAGGAGCAGCATCAGCACCACCTGGGAATTTGTTAAGAAATGTCAATGATCAGGCCCCACACGGAAGCCAACCACGTCTGAAATCCTGCAACGGGGCCCTCCAACTTGCCTTCACAAACCCTCTAGGGGATTCAGATGCCTGGTAAGTGTGAGAGCTATCTTCCAACACTCTCTTTCCCCTCCCATTGTGGGCAAAACCATGTTTTAGCCACATGACTCGTGTGAGCCGGTGGAATGTGAGTCGGTGTAGTACAAGCCTGAAGCGTGCTTGTGCGCTTTGGGCTGGCTCTTGCACCCTCACAACTGACCCTAAGAAGAACGCGCTCTGGGTCCTTCGCACTCTCTTGGACTAGAGCGCCTTCTTACGTGGAACAGAGCAGTTCAGTCTGTCTCCAAAAGAGGAGGAAGCAGAAATAAACTCTTTAGAAAGTCTGTCTCCCTTAGAGTCTAGACTCCGTCACGGACAGCACATGACCCGTTAGGAAGCACATATGTGTCCAGGGAACCAACAGTCTATCACACATGCTGCTCAGAACAGACAAGTCATAAGAAATGATGACATGAGGCACAGTGTACATTTTAGGGTAACTGTTTAATACAGCATTTTGGATTCTTAGGAGGAAAATAAATCCCAATCACAATGGATCAAACAAATACAGTAGATTAACGAAGTAATCTTCTCAAGTTGGATGATGTCTGGAGAGAGATGGGAGCCGTCCTTGGCTCAGCGGGTGGATGATGTCAGATCAGCGTGTGTGCAGAGATGGGGCTGCACTGAGCCTGTCCCTTTCTAGGTATTTCAAATAGAGGGTGTTTAATGAAGGAAACGTCTGTGTAAGTGTCTGAAGAGCAGAAAAGTAGTGGGGGTGGGGGGAGGCATGACTTCCTCCAGATGTTAGCAACAGCGTGAAGGACCAGGGGGATAAAAAGGGACAACACTGAGGCCTCTTCTGAGACCCCCAGCAGATCTGAGCTCAGATGCCCACAGCGTGATCCTACTCACAAGTGCTCCTAAGTGTATTAACTTTCGTTACGTGCCCACAATCCTACCACCTCTTCCCAGATCACTCCTGAATAAATCACTTATACCCACATCCTCATCTAAAGGTGCAGAAGATCACCTGCTTTGGTTTCAGAGAACATTTCAGGTAAACCGATGGGTTTGGCTTCCATGATGGGTGATTTTTTTTTCTCAAGATGATTAAAATGAAACAGATTTGAAACAGGTGTTTTGTGGGGGTCTCTCAGAAGCAAAAACGGAGATAAGGATGGAGTTCACAAAACTTGACCAGAAAAGTGTAAAGTAGTTGAAAATGTCTTTAAAAATTGTGTTGGATTACACATCAACATAAAAATTTTCTGGCACTATTTATTTATTTATTTAATTTTGTCTTTTTAGGGCTGCAACGGGGGCATATGGAGGTTCCTAGGCTAGGGGTTGAATGGGAACTGTAGTCGCTGGCTTACACCACAGTCACAGCAGCACTAGATCTGAGCTGTGTCTGGGATCTACACTACAGCTCACCCCACAGCCCTGAGTGAGGGTGTTAATCCACAAAGTGAAGCCAGGGATTGAACTTGCATCATCATGGATGCTAGTCAGATTTGTTTCCACTGAGCCACGACAGGAACTCCCTGACTATTGTTTTTAAGTGGACAGTTCACTAGTGTTAAGTGCATTCATGTTGGTGTTCCACCTCCAGAACTCTTCATCTTGGAAAACCGAACCCATTCCCATTAAACAATAACTCTCTATACCCCCTTACACTAGCCCCCAACAGCCACGATCCTACTTCATGTCCCTGTGAACTTGACTACTAAAGTAATGTCACACATGTGGGGTTATACAGTACTTGTCTTTCTGGGATTGGCTTATTTCACTTAGTGTCATGTCCTCAAATTTCATTCATGTTGTAGCATGTGACAAAATTTCCCTCCTCTTTTTTTCCCAGGACATGTGGAAGTTTCCAGGCCAGCAAGCAAACCTGTGTCACAACAGTGACTAGGGCTGCTTGCAGTGACAACACTGGCTCTTTAACCCCCTGTACCACAAGACAGATCCAGAATTTCCTTTCCTTTAAAGGCTGAATAATATTCCATTGTGTGCATAGATCACATTTTATTTATTCATCGTTGTGCACTTTCACTTTTTGGCTGTTGGAAAGAATATTACTACGAACAAGGTGTACAAAGAATTGAACGGTTGTTATTTGCAGCAGCTTTCTTTGATGAGTTTATGAAGAAGAGAAGTTCATGTAGAAAATGCTTTAGTCATGCTAAATTTAAATTGACTGTGTCTAGTTAGCTTAGGGAGACATAAACAGAGACATCACATTAAATGCCTTGAGAAAAGTCAAACATGAAAACAGGAATCTGAAAATTATGAACAAAGAGGAAATTTATAGAACATTTACATGGTTTTCATTAGGATGGGAGTGGGTTGGGCTATGATTGAAGAGGTAACAGGGGTGTATTGGAATTTCTGGATTTCATCCTAAGACAAATGACTAAAACCTAAGCTTGACAGAATCTTTCCCTAGAATAGAGAGAAGTCAGATGGCTGAAGAAAAAATGAGAACCAATGTTTTAGGAAGATAATCTATAAAAGAGCAGAACTGGTAGAAGACAGAAAGTCATTCACAAGTAGGAGAGAAGGAAGTTGCTGGAGGAGATCCTGATATGTTGGAATGAAAACAGAGTTTCTTGGGAGTTCCTGCTGTGCCGCAGTGGGTTCAGGATCTGGCATCGCCACATCTGTGGCGTATCATAGGTCGGAGATGCAGCTTGGATTTGATCCCTTTCCGGGGAACATGCATATGCCTTGGGTGTGGCAAAAAGTAAATAAATTAATTTAAAAAAGAAAATAAAGTTCTCTGAAAATTGAGGTTAGAAGAAATATTTAGTAGGAGAGTCCAATAAATCATTCAGAAAATATCTACTTACTTCTTTTACCAACAACACTTGAGATTTGTCCGTGGTAGATTCCACTTTCCAAAGATGCTACGTTGCCTCCAGTACCCAAACTTCTTCTCAAACCTTGGGAGTGTTCTCCCAATAGTGGGGCGAGGAATTCTCCTCTCCTAGAATCTGGATAAGGTTGGGACTCACTTATAACTAAGAGAAGGCAGTGGGAAGGATGTTGTGTGACTTGCACACCTGGGTCCAAAAAGTCTTCGCAGCTTCTGCCTTGCAGTTGGAATACTCAGCCCTGAAGTCCTCAGTTGCCATGTCAATAGCCTTCTGTCCTGAGACAGCCATGCTGCCAGGAAGCCCAACTAACCAGAGGCAGAGAGACCAAATTGAGAGACCCTGAGATGATGGGAGAGAAAAAGATGCCCAGAAAGTTCCCAGCTGTTACATCTCCTGCAACAAAGTGGGGAATACTGAAACAGAACCACTGAGACAGCGGAGGCGGGGAGGGGCCAGGAACTAGCCCCTCCCTAATCGACCCTGGGAGAGGTGGTAAGAGAATTGTCACTACTTTAAACAGTTACACTTGGGGGAGAGTTTGTTACACAGCTTTGGATGCCAGAGGGCTGGGTACCATTTCAGGTACTGAGGTTCCGTTGTGTGAAAATAGAACTGCCTTTGTTTTCATGAAGTTTACAGACTGGAGAGAACCAGAGAAAACAAGCATAATTAGACTCAACACCTGTCACAGAGATAGGACGGAATGACCAAAGATAACGACAGTGAAAAATACCCATGGCTGGGTGTGGTTAGAATTTTTTCTGGCATTTGGGGGTGAAGGAGAGGAAAATATCTTTGAGGCAACACGGGTGTTGTTCCTTTCCAGTTGCTTGCTGCTGGTAGGACAGGAATTGAGAAGGGAAAGCACCAAGGAGGAGAAGGTAAGAGGGAAAAGAGAACACTGAATGCTTCATTGGGACAACTGTAAATCCAGGGATGCCAAGGTGTTTTAAACCAGTTCCTAGAGATGAGCGGAATGCTGTTACAATAATCCCCCTTTTGGGGGCACTCGGGGGTCACGCTTCCTTTCAGGTGCTCATTGTTAAGCCCTGGGCAGAGTCATGCCTAGCTCTGGGGACTTTGTGGCCAGAACAAAGAGCAAATAAGTGTACACTCCCAGATACCCCACACATACAATTGGTAGCATTTTCATCTTCCTACTTGTCTCTGCTTGTGAATTTCTTTAGAATTATTTAATGATGTGAATTCAATGGGCAATTTTAAAATCAACTTTATTTACCATTTCTTTCCTCAGGGACACAGTGAGGCACTGTGTCCCACGTTGCACAGGGAGCAGGCTGAACGTGGTCGAGAGAAAAATCATCCAACGCCAGACAATGAATACTTAAGCAGCCTCCAGCACTCAACTCCTGGATCCCAATAACCACGGCAGGATGCTTTGGAGTGTCACAGATTAAAGAAAGAGTGGATCACGTTAAAGAAACAGCAGCAAATGTGTCTTACACTCGGTCTTGGGATTCATTCCCCCACGTCTCTAGAATTACTATGATGTGAAGGGACTTGGTTTTACAGAGCAAATGCAGTCCAAGCAAGGGAGCAGAGGCTGTAATCTTAAATCCAGTGGTCCGGGAAAGGAGACATGAAGAATACGCCCAGTAGCACTGGAGGAACCTGGTACTGTAATAAGCCCTGGGATCACCTGAACAGATCTGCAGACATGAGCGTATATTAATAAATCAGGATGACCGTGAATATTCAAGATTCTTCTGAATGGACCAAGGACACTGCCTGACAATAGGAGACAGGGGGCAGAGTGGGGGATGGGGAAGGCAAAGTTGTAAAACAGGTGTTAAGAGTTCTCCTCTGTCATGGGTGAGAGCGATAAACTGGGAAGTTGGGGTTTGCATATACACACTAGTATCTACAAGATAGGTAAGTAACAAGGACCCACTGTAGAGCACAGGGAAGTCTACTCAATAGCCTGGGGTGGTCTATATGGCAGAAGAATCTGAAAAGGAATGGATTTACGTATATGCACCTATTCACTTTGCTATCCACCTGAAACTAACGTCGTAAGTCAACTATACTCTAATAAAATTTAAGAGTTCTTGTCTCGTGGACATATCTGATCTATTCCCATCAGCTCTTCTCCTGAGACGTGTCCTCATCAAAACTGACAGGTAGCAAGGTGGGCCTCACCCACAGGTGAGGTATTCCCCTCCCCCGGGGCAAGTTAGAGCAGCTCACCACGTCTTATGGCAAATTGGTGCCAGGGCCCTTGTTCTTTGCATGGGGAAACGTGGCAAAGTTCTTTGCCTGGGGTAGGTCCCAGTTGTCGATCCAGGGAGCAGTGACTGATGGGTGTGACTTCACCTGGAAGAGACCTCAGACGGTCCCTACAGGCCTCCACTCAGTTCTTAACAGAGAAACGTCTGTCCCCAGAGCTCAGCCAAGGGTACCGCCAACAGAAGGAAAAGTTCGCCACCGCCTAGCTTCTCCTCCTCGCCTGGATCTGTGGAGACTGTGAGAGTGTTGTCTGGTCTTGGGAGAGAAAGCTGCCGACGTCAATATCGTCAATCAGCCGTTTCCGGAGCATGGAATTCCAACTGGAGAGAGCGACTCCGATTAGTAAGCAAACATGCCTCCGTTTCCTAATGCTCATTCAGACAGAGGCTCAATGGCAGGAAATTATCAAAATGAGGCAGATGTCAAGGGCACGCAGTAAATGCAGCTCCTTTCCGGCAGCAATAACTGTGTGCCTACGGTTGCAGGATCCTTGTTAAATCGCCACGTGGGGAAAATTCCTAAAGCACCTGCCACTGCCACTTTCCCCTCCGTCGCCAATCTGAACATAATGGACGGATGGAGAGAATTTAAGGTTCTGGGATTTGCTTGGAGCGGAGGCCGAGCATCCTTTTTCCAGCCGTGAGATGGAGGCTGTGCGCATTGTCTCCGGCGATTTCCTTTCTCCCCGCCGCCGCCCACCTCAGTCTGCTCCTCCCGCCGAAACTGGCGGAGCTGGATGTCCTCTGCTCTGCAAGAAACAGTCTGGCAAGATGAGGTTTCCTCTTCGCTTCTCAGTTGGGCGCAGTCAGGGGCGGTCTCCCTTTTTCAAACCAGCGGAGGTAAAGCATCTAAGAGGCGAGAAAAATATTTGGGTTTACAATGGCGTTTTCACTGCTGCTGCGTTTGGAAAGGTGAGCCAAGCCCCGGACATTCTTGGTCTGAAGGAGACAAGAGGTGGGGGCCACGAGATGCCCGCTGACATCTCAACGTTTGTGACGCGGGGCAGCGGATGCTGGAAGCGGGCTCGGAAATACCTCCCCTGAAGCGGAGGGGGTGGAGGACCTCCCAGAGGTGGCAAAATGAGGCAGGTAATGAAACGAGGGTTTTCTTCCGTGGGAAAACGTCTTTGTATTTAGGCAGGACATGTGAGAAGGGACAGCCAAAAGCTGACACGGAGCTCTGTGTTCTCCAGAGCTCCTGCTGGAATCTGAGCGCTTGGCTGCCTCACTGCGGGTCCCTGAGCATGGGCTTGCGTGGTGACAGGAGGGAGGCAGGTCCTGCGGGTCATTTGCCTGCTTCCCACCAGCCAGTGCCGCCCGCGAGTGGGTGGCTGGCTGGACAGGAAGAAGGCCAGCACCTTACAAACTCCGCCCACCGCTGCGTTGTTGGGAGGCAGTGTATATATATATATTTTATGCGAAACACTGAATCCAAGTTAAATATTGAAAATAAGAGAGAGGGAAAAAATTGCCCAATTTGGAAGCATCACTGAGCTCATGTCACCTTGGAGCAAGGTGGTAAAAGACAGCGCAACGGCTTTCTTAAACCTTGACTTATATTGACCTTCATTCCATAGAGAACAGTATTCAGAACACATGGGTTTATTTTCCCCTTTTCTTCAAACAACATTTACCAAAAAAAAAAGGGGGGGGTAGAAAAATCAGCTTTCGTATGTTACCTTATATACATTTTAAGAGTTCAGGTATTTTTAAATGTAAAACTTGTAAGTGCAATATAAAAAAAAGTAGCCAAAAGATATAATTTGTTTTTGGTTGCACAAAAGAAACACTTCATAATTTACCCTATCTATTCAAGTAGCCAAAAGATATAATATTTTTTGGTTGCACAGAAGAAACACTTCATAATTTACACTATCTATTCTTGAGGAAGAGCAACTGTTTCATCGCGCATGAAATGCCGGTTTCCACTTGGGTTTTTTTTGTTTGTTTTTTTGGCCACACCTTCGGCATATGGAAGCTCTTGGCCAGGGATCAAATCCAAGCTGCAGCTTTGACCTGCGCCACAGCTGTGGCCAAGTCGCATCCTTAACCCGAGGCATCAGAGCTGGAACACATGCTGGTTTCTGCTTATGATTAAATGATTCACTTTCTGTCTGGTTCACATTTTTTTCCATTGATTTTTAGCCCTCGTAAATAAAGACTACATTGGAAACTCAAGGCACGAGGAATTTTATTATAAATTGTGGTAAACGGACAAAACTCAAAATTAACGTGGTAACTTCTGCAAACCAGTGTGGGAATCTGGGCTGGTTAGTTCGCAGAGATGCCAGTGACCACTCCATGGGTAATCGACCAGAATCACATCACTGAAAAACAGTTATATCCATTTATCTTTCCTTAGAAAAATATGCTTAGAACTGTTTAATCCTATAATCTATAATCTAGGTATGTGAAATCATTTTTTTTTAAGCACCGACTAAGCCAAATTACCTACGTGTTCAAAACTGTATTCAGTTGCAAACAATCCCGAAACAATACTTAGAAGGGCAACACACTGTTTCTAGAAGCTCGTGCAGACATTATATAGAAAAGAACAAATTATGAACCTCACAGGTAACTTTTACTCTGTTTCGTAAGGCTGCAAATCCATGAACTTTGTTAATCCTTCTCTGAATTCATTTCACATATATAAAAACCAAAATAGATAGAAAGATGCTCCGAAAAGCTTGGTTTGGGAACAGATTGGAATTTGGGGTTTAGTCATCAAAGATGTGATAAACCGCACTGAGCATTAACGTAGAAAACAGATTGAGCTTTTTAATGGGACATCAAATAAGACTTTATTAGCATCTATTCGGTTCAACCCAAAGCTCAGGAAATAGCATTAATGATCATCATATATCAGCGTGTCTGTTATTAGATAACAGGATCCCTTAGAACTAGCAAAAGCCATATAGTGCTTCATACTTTTTTACCTTTATCTTTAGAATTAGCTGACATTCTCTCCTGTTACACTGGCCTTACTATTAGCAATAGTGAACCAATTTATAAACCCATTAGTGACACTTTTTCCAGAAGATAAAAACAGTCAAAATTATCTGGCAGCAATTAATCTTAATGGCTGTATGCAGTAAACAGCAATGGGCTAATTCCAGCTCTGTCAGCCCCATCAAACAATCCTGCATTAGGCGGCCTTTCAGCGATCCATTAAGCATATTCAGAACAACAACAAATTCAACGCTGAAGGCATATGCGCTAAACATTACAACAGTGATCTTCTGAAGCCATCATTATCTCTTAAATAGTACTTCCCCCATGTATTATCATTATGCTGTACATTAGAAATACTTTGATTAAACTCCGTTAATTCATAACAGACAGCTGCAGACCATTTATGCAGTTAATCTCAACACAACAGCTATTGAGGAAATATAACAAATGAAGGCTGTAAACTGGAAGTCATTACTATGAAAGATACTGGTTTTCTAGCCCTCTTAGAGCAGAGTACATCGTAAGGATGGGGTCGGGGTCTGCAAGAATGGGGGTGACACCCTGAACCACCTCCCTCCCTCCCTGTCACATCTGTCCCAAGGCCCTTTGTGTTGCAGGCTGGGCATGTGACCAGTTCTAGACAGGACTGTTTCCCGGGCATAGACCGACCATCCAAGGGTTCGACCGAGGAGCAACAAAGCTTTGGTTGACTTCTGTTTTCCAGCTTTGGTATCGGGAAGTCAAAGCTCTGCCTGTACGAATAATCTCACCGATTTCACTGACCATCAGCGTCAAGCGTGTCATCTTGGCAACGGCTTCGAACTTCCTTTCCAGCAAGCAGCGTCTGTTAAAGTTTAAGGCGTAGTACTTGAGTTCACATACTTGAAAATAGCAATCCCTACTCAATTTCCCCTGCAAGCTTTCTTTCCCATGTGTGTGGCACTTTCATGGAACAATTCGGAAGAAATTCTGCCTGCAAAAAAAAAAAAAAATACCTGCTCCTAATTTAAGGAGTTACACCCTAGCTTCATATTCTGCTGAGGAAAATATGCACTGGCTTAATTTGATGAACAAGAAACCTGTGTAAATTTCCTCCTTCATATACCTTCACAAGCTCTTTCCTTTTCACAGGTAGAGAAACCATAAACTTGGACCTGAATGAGCTCTATATGTGCCCGGCCTTTTTTTTTTTCCCCCTCACATAGAGTTCATTTCAAAGTTCTGAACCACAGACATCGTGTCTACCTTTTGATGAAATGGCCAGCTAATTAAAACATAAATTTCGAGTCTGCTCGCCAACTCTGACAGTACGTTCAGTTTTCAGGCTCGGCACCGATGAATTGAATATTGAATCCAAATGTGAAGCGCCACCACTGTGGCGCGATAAAGGTTTAGCTGGCGGAGGCCAAGGCCACTCCCTGTGGCCGTTTACTCTGAGTGTCTGTCTCAGGGGATTTCAACACGGTGGATGAGTGGATCCGTCCCTCCAAGAAGCCCATGAATTCAAGGCTGTCAACGTCTGCTGCCTATTTGCGGGGAGCGGATTGGCTGGACGGAGGTGACTTGTCACTCGTGCCCCGCGGTTACCCCCGGATGCTGTGCAGACCCCTTCCTGGGCCTCCCCCATGTTCCTGCCCACCTCCTTCTAGCTCATCACGCTTTCCCCCCCAGTTTTTAAGGTTTTATTGAAGTACAGCTAATTTACGACGTTGTGATCATTCCTGCTGTACAACAAGGTGGTTCGCTTAGCCACATACACACATCCGTTCTCTTTCAGGTTCTCTTCCCATGTAGATGACCACAAACTACTGGCTAGACGACCGCTATGCTGTAAGCAGGTGCCCACTGGCCAGTCATTCCATGCACCTCAGTGGGTGTTGTCATGCTTCTTAAAAAAAATGGCAGCTCTGGGGAACTTCCTTTGTTTTTTTCTTCTTCCCCTTCAATGTGTTTGAAAGGCACGAAGGCAGTGATGGATGCTCAGACTTGCACTGGTGACAAAGCTGTGACGAAAACCTCTTGGGCACCTGGACGTTCGGAGGCCCATTTCAGGCCTGGAGAGTGGTCTGAACCCACCAGGACCTTCACCCAGTTTTGAAAGAACTTCCTGCCCTGAGACTCTGCTCCCTGCTGTGCGAGGCACAGAGCTCCACTGCCAACCGCGGAGAGACAGTCGGCTTGAGAAATGATGTCTGTCCTTGGAAATCCACACCTGTCATCACAGGAGAACCTCTGAGATGTTTTAGAGGAAAGAAGCCTGTTTCGACTGTGATTAACTCAGCTCACCCGATCCTACCCATGGCGTTTTTTTTTTCCCCCAACAGAATAGCTGTAGATATCATTTAGGGCATCAATCTCTTACAGGCTATGTTTTGGGGACATATTTTTCTGAATTCCCACTTGTAATATTACTATGATTATTATTTGTCTTTTTAGGGCCGCACCCACAGCATATGGAGGTTCCCAGGCTAGGGGTCGAATCAGAGCTGCAACTGCCGGCCTACACCACAGCCACAGCAACACCAGCTCTGAGCCGCGTCTGCGACCTACACCACAGCTCACAGCAACGCCGGATCCTTAACCCACTGAAAAAGGCCAGGGATCGAACCCGCAACCTCGTGGTTCCTAGTCGGATTCATTTCCACTGAGTCACGACGGGAACTCCCCCACTTGTAATATCGCCTCAAGATTAATCTGTGATAGGAAAGAACAAGTCTGTGATTCAGTTAGTTATACTTCCTATCAATTTTTGTTTGTAAGGTTTGTTTTAGCTTAAAGATACTCCACTGTTGGAGTTCCCCTCATGGCTCAGAGGTAACAAATCCAACCAGTATCCGTGAGGAATTTTTATTTTTTAATCCCTGGCCCCGCTATTCTGTGGGTTAAGGATCTTGCGTTGCTGTGGGCTGTGGTGTAGGTCGCAGACGAGGCTCGGGTCCAGCATTGCTGTGGCTGTGGTGTAGGCCCCTTGCCTGGCAACTTCCATATGCTGTGAGTGTGGCCCTAAAAAGGCAAAAAAAAAAAGAAGAAAGAAAGAAAGAAAGAAAAAGAAAAAAGATAATCTTCTGTTGACAAGTGGCCATAAGCAAATGAAAGTGTGTTTGGAATTCATGAGTTTGTTGGACTTTCATCGGTCTTGCCATTCATTCCAGGAATCTAAACATATCAAATGGCGTTCACACAGAATTTTTTTTTTTTTCTGATTGAGAGTAAGCTTTTCTTCAACTAATGATTAGATCTTTGCAACTGATGTTCGGCATATGGATAATTCACAGATGTGCTAATTTACACCACTGTGGAACATGATCTCAGCTACGACCCAGTTAGTTCATCCATCTAGAGTTCTAGCTAGACGTATTTACACATATCAATACCTGTGTCTACGCCGGAAACTTCAAATTATGAGTAGGTAACCTCTGCATGCTCATTTGAAGTATGCTGTTTGGGAGCCCAAGATCCACTTTCTAAAAAAGATTTATTCCAAATAGTGGTTATGTTCTAGATCGAACCTATAAAATTCTGTTTAATCCACTGCGCCTGCATGGATGAGAAACTACACGCTGCAAGAAGCCAGGTATCAGTACACTTGCCTTGCTGGCAAATTGAATCGAGGAGAAAAATGATCAGGTGATAAAGTTCACTAAGAAATCTTTTTAAAGAAGAAATCTCTTTAAATCTAAAATGCTAGTGGGTGAGAAATACAGTTTTAAAAGATGAGGTTGTACACTGAGGTGTGTGTGTGTGTGTGTGTGTGTGTGCGTGTAGCTTCTGATACAAATTTCTGATTGCATTCTTCTGCAAGAATGTCCTCTCCCACCCAAGCCCTCCATGATCCAGACCTCACAGCAAGCCTCTTTCCAGGAAAAAAGTAGTAAGACTCTTGTGCGAAAGCTAAGTGAAACAAAAAGTGAGAAAGGGGAGTTCCCTTCATGGCTCAGTGGTTAACGAATCTGACTAAGAACCATGAGGTTGCAGGTTCGATCCCTGGCCTTGCTCAGTGGGTTAAGGATCCAGCGTTGCCATGAGCTGTGGTGAAGGTTGCAGACGCGGCTCGGATCCCGCGTTGCTGTGGCTGTGGCGAAGGCCAGCGGCTACAGCTCCTGTTAGACCCCTAGCCTGAGGACCTCCATATGCCGGGGGTGCGGCTCTAGATAAAGGCAAAAAGACAAAAAAATAAAAAATAAAAAAAAATAAAACCTGATTTCTTAAAAAAAAAAGTGAGAAAGAATAGAAAAAAAATCATTTTCAATGAAATCTAGGCAAGAATTGGCAGCGATAGTGGAAGAAGAAAGTAGCTTTCACATGCAAATACTCACGCGCACACATCCGCACACACGCACGTGCATGCACACACGCGCACACATGGGTGCGCGCACACATACGGAAGATCCAGAGTTCCTCTGATGGAGATGGGTGAGATGGGAACCACTTGGGGGAACAGCACTTGCGAAGTGACCTCTCTGAAGGTGGCCACCCTGAGGCAGGGTCAAGGGCGAGGAGAATAGTATTGCCACCAGGTGCCTGGTGTCCAGTTTGTCTTGGATTATGCCCCCAACACCCGCATAGCCGCCGAGTCCCAACTTTTACAGATTCCTGCTGGAAGGTTTAGTTCCTCTGACTAAGGTCCAGCTTCCCTTCCTGAGTTTGCTGCCTGGGTCTCCGCTGAGCTGGTGCGCGGGTCATCAGCCCTTTTCCGCAGAAGGCTGGCTCTTGTCCCTCACATCCCACTCACGGCCCTGACAGCCCGGGCTGACCCCTCTCTAGCCCACCCCCTCTCGCCTCCTCCTTGCTCCCAGCCGCGTCTCTCGGCTCTGGGTCCACCAAGAGTTTCTTGGCTCAGGTCAGCCTTCACTGCTGTCCATGCTTCTACGCCCCTCAATCCTGTCCACGCTTTAGCCTGTTCTCAAGGTGGGCTTAATAAATGCCAGCGTGGGCACGGCAGAACCCTCCTCAGTCACACGCGTACTCCACTCTCTCCCAGGTGTCTCACCTCCAGGGCGTCAGCTCTTCTGATCTCCTGGCTATTCCTCAAACACACATGCAATGTTTACTTTCAACCGCACACCAGGGTCCCCTCCCCTCACTTCTTTCCCTATTAACTGCCTCCTACTCATCAACACTGAGTTCATTTATCACGTCTTTGGAACATTGCAGTCTCTGGCTAAGTAAGAGGCACCTACTCACTGAATTGTAATTTACCAAACCATAATTACTTTCTTTTCTCCCTCCAACCCGCGTGAGGACAAGGACCACATCTTTTGTTCAGCATCACCAGCTACTAGAATATTTCTCAGAACACAGTAGGTGCTTAAAAAATATTCAAAGAACACGCAGAGGTTTTCCCCCTGTGGCACAGGGGGTTAGGAACCTGACCCAGGAGCTCTGGTCCCTGAGGGTTTGATCCCTGTCCCAGCACAGTGGGTTGAAGATCAAGCCTTACCCCAGCTGTGACATATGTTGCATCTACAGTTCGGATTCAATACCTGGCTGGGAAATTCCACATGCCGGGGGTGTGGCAGTAAAGAGACCAAAAAAAAAAAATAAATTAAATTAAAAAAACCCCCACAAATGCCAAACATAGCCATCACCTCTCTTTCTGGTATTGTGTAGAACTGCAGAATTCTCAGATGGTTAATTTAGTTATTCGTTAGTAGACTTGAACTATTATATAAAGAAAAAGGTATTGGTAGCAGTCACATAAAGATTAACGAGTGCTGACCTGCCTGTGGTAAAGATTACAAATCATTTTATTTAACATTTGCATGCATGTCTTGCTTAGGTTTTTTTTTTTTAATGGGTTATTTTCATTATGATAAAAACAGCGCTAATGAGAAAAATGAAGTGTCTAATAATGCGGTTTTCGTAACTTTGCAAAGGGACAGGGCACACAGGGCCCACTCCCGCCACCTGTGTGGCCGCTGCCCTAACCGACCCCCCTCCCCCTCTGTTTCCCCATCTTTTTGTTTCCCCGGCCGTGTCTGTGACGGGAGGTTGATGCTGTTCGGCTGCACGCGGAATGCTCGCAGTATCAGTAAGAGGGTCCGTGTGGGCGCGCCTCCCCTGAGCTAGACCCCTGCAATCCAGCCGATCAACTGAACCTTGCTGTCAGCATTGTCCCAAAGTCCCGGTGGAGGGGATGCGGAGCCTTGCTACAGGTCTCGCTTCTCCCGGCATTCCTGGGGACGCGTGTCTGCGGGAAGGGGAGGGTGCTGGTCCGTCACGGACCTACCTCAAGACACACGGTACCAATTTTCCGTAAGGACACAGAGTGGCCGGTTTACCAAACTGAAATAAAGGAGCCCAGCCAGACTCTCCACACCACCTCCCGCAGCAGCCAAGTGCGCCCGGACCGTTCCTCTGGATCATTAAGACAGCGCCCCTGCCCGCGGCGGGGCCCAGCGCAAAGCCCACCCCATAAATACTCTTCATAGGCTAGTCCTTCTCCGATCCACTGAATGGGCCTTTCATTCCCATGGACGTTAGCAAATTCTCTTCGATTGCAATGTAATATTTAATGTTTTTTCCTAACTCTCCAGCTACCAGCATTTTGAGGAAAATTGGTGCACTAGTCTCATACTATTAAGGATGATCAAGAAAAAATGTAATGATAGTTGAAACAGGCTTTTCTCCGTTCATGACGGCGTCAGGTGACCAAAGTCTGTTTTCATGACGAGGTTTATGGATATGCTGAACTGCTTAAGTCCCGCAAACACTGTGTGGGCGCTTCATGCATTCCCGGTACCAGGCTACCACGCTGGAGGCTTGGGGGATAAAACCGGATTGAAACCCGGTCCCGCGGCCTCCAGGGATTTACAATATGGTGCCTGTAAATGAACTGAGATATAAGTTCTCTTCTCCTTGATCATAACTCGGTCGAATAAACATTTTTGTTTCCTTTTATGGGACGATTTTCTTTTAGCCGAGATCTACTCTTATCCGCTCGTTGAACATCTCAGGACCTTACAAACGCATCATCCATAACCTTGTGGCACGTGTCTACGTGCTTGTTGAGTCCTTCGTTTATGTCCTCACTCAGCAAATATTTCCATAATGCTCCTGTAGGCCAGGGGCCGTCCGGGGAGCTTAGAGATAGAGCGGTGAACAAAACTTCAACACACACGCCACCCCCCCACACACACACACATACACTGTACACCACACACATACACACACGCTCCTTACCGGGAACGAACGTGGGCTGCGGAAAGACGGCTAAGAAGCGGGTGGAGAGGACCAGGCGCTCGGCCGAGGCGCGTCGGGAAGCCTCCCTGAGAAGCTGGCCTTTGAGTGGGGACTTGCCAGGCCTGGGGGCTGGCGCGGAGGACAGGTGGCGCAGCACGTGCAGAGGCTGAAGCATGACGGGGTGGCTGCCCGCAGAACAGGGAAGAGTGGGGTCAATCTGGAGAGCTCCCCCACGGTGAGGTCCTGTCTGGAAAGGGTCCAAATAGAAACGGGGTGACCCGCCATCTGCGGCCTTGTTGGGTGCTTTCTACACAGAAAGGACACGGACTCGGTGGCCTCTGAGCTCCTGTCCTGTCCTGAGACTTGCCGGTTCCCTGGATTCGTTTGCATCCATAGCGCAGGGTCCTAGGTTTCACATGCAACTCCTGCACTCCTGCTTCTGCTCGACGCTCAGCATCTCCTGAACTCGTCCTCGGCTGGAGAAAACTGCTTTGCCCAAGGTCGTACCGATGAGAGAGGATCATTTGACGTGGGGTATTAAAGGCCTGACCGCCCTGGTCCACCCTGGGACAGCGCTCAAGGTCGGCTCCGTCCCCCCGGCCCCGCCCCACCGGCTGGGACCCGATCGCTCCGCACAGCAGCCCGGCGTCGCCCTCTGCCTGGTCCAGCTCTGTTCCCTGCCTCCTTACCATGCTGTTCCCTACACGTCTCCCCACCGGGCCCCCTGCTCTTGACGCTCCAGCTCTGTGCCTGCTTCTTGGGAGCCCAGATGGAGAGCATCATGGTTCGAGAAAAGTGCCCCCGTGCAGCTCAGGCTCCTGGGAGCAGGTTGAGGAGGGGCATCTTCAGGTTGGCCTTAGCGGAGCCCCAGGCCGGCCAGGGTCCCTCAGACGTTCAGAGCTCCGCTCCCAGGTCTCCGCGCTTGCTCCGGGGAGGGGCCTGGCGGGGGGAGTGCTGCATACACAGCAGTATGTATTAAAAGTCATAGGATATCACTTATCTGTGGAATCTAAAAAAGATACAAATGAACTTATTTACAAAATGGAAATAGACTCGCAGACTTTAGAAAACAGACTTACGGCTACCAAAGGGGAAAGGTGGAGAAAAGGGATAAATTAGGAGTTTGGGATGAACACAGACACACTATTATCTATAAAATAAATAATCAATAAGAACCTGCAGTAGAGCACAGGGAAATCTACTCAAGTCTGTAATAACCCATATGGGAAAACGGTCTGAAAAAGAATAGGTGTTTGTATAACGGAATCACTTTACTGTACACCTGAAACTAACACAACATTGTAAGACAACTATACTTCAATATATCTAAAATTGAATAAAATTTAAAAAAACTGGCAATCAGTAGGCTTTAAATAAAGAAGATTACCCTCAGTGATGTGGGAAAAAAAAGTCGTAAGCACATATCACAGAGCTTACCTCATTCACATGTGAATAAACACGGGGCTCCAAGCATTGCGCGAAGGGGCAGCGTGCTCAGAAGCTGGGGACCACTCGGCTCCCGAAGGCCAGCGAGGGGCTCTCCACGGCGCATCCGTGCGAGGGACCATGTGGAAATGAGGTCAAGACTGTGGTTCTCCTTGGTGGCAAAGGAGAAAGAAGGTTGTCTTGTGCTCTGCAAATCGCAAGGGATTCTGGGCATCTCCCAGCATCGGGTGAGAAGCAGAGCAGCACGTAAGAGAAAGCCAGAAATCACTTAGAGATGGAGACCTTTCCTTTCTCTGTGGTTTAGGCCAGTTTATGGCTTCACCCCAAATAATTTTATATCTCCCTGTGATACTGTATTATTAATTTATGTCCCTTCCTGAAGTGCTTTGAGAATAATCTTTTTTTTTTTTTATTTTGCAAGTATCTTTCATATAAACTGGCTTATTGGCATTAAAAAGTTATTTTTTTTTAGCTCCAATACAGAAACACTAAACATGATGTAGGCATAGAGGTCTCTGGAATTAAGTCTATCTGCTATCGCATTTCAGTCTGAGGGTAGGAGACAAATTTTGTGGACATTAATTTGAATCCTGTATAGGTGGCATGATCAAATGAAAGCATTCACATACGTTGCATTAAAAGGAATAAGTACTTCGGCGCATTCACAACATTTCTAACCTTCGTGCCGCCCGCGGTCTGGGGTGGGGCACTCTGAGCACGATCGCTTTTGCAGGAGGCAGGGCTGTTCAGTGGTCCAGGCCCCGGAAGCCCACCCTGGCTTCAGATCCTGGCTCTTTTACTCTCCAGCTGCACGGCCTTGAGTGAGCCATCTAACCTTTGTGGGCTCAGCTGTCATCCTCAGGGATGAAAACAATAATACCTACCTTATAGGGTTGTGGTGAGACGTAGATGTACACCAAACCCTTGAAAGAGTGCCTGGCACATAATCGGCTCTAAATAATTGGCTGTTATTCAGATGGTATTCCCCACCTTTAAAAACAAAAACAAAAAAAAAAAAAAGAGGGTGCCCAAGATATTTTGAGGAAGTTTGTGTGCTGTGTACCACCCTATATTTCTTCCACTTGAGAACGTCACTGAAGGGATCATAGCTGACACACCTAGGAAGCCTGTTTGGGAATCACCCATGTCGGTGACAAAGGAAGATGCCAGCCACGACCACTGTTGGCAGCATCTTGGCTTTTCTCTCACATCCGCTATAATTCATTTATCATAACTCCAGAGAAATATTTTGTTTTGTACGTTTCATTTCTCTTATTTATAAAATGGACACATAATACTTAACTATTCTGGTGTTCCGGGCAAAATGCTGGCTGGATGGTGAGACTGGGTCGCTCACGGCTACAGCTCAGCTCCCGCTGGAAACAAGTTTGGAGTTCGTCGGGCTGGGGTTCAACCCAGGCTCCGAGAACGCAGGTACCTTTTGTTACCAACGGCCGTGAGCAGGAAGGAAGCACCATCCCCACAAAGCACAGGACCCAGCAGCGTGGTCTCCTCCTCTTCCTTCTTACTCCCAGGGGTGCTGTTCTTATAGCTCCCAGCTCCACGATGGTCACGTCACAGGGCCTTCATCTGTGATTCCAGAACTGGAATTTGTGACACTTACTTCCAAAGTCCAGACCGGGAACAGTAACGCAGGATCTTTCAACATGGGCTCGGATGAACATACGTGTCTCTGTTTTCGTGATCTGTTCTTGTGTCTTCATTTCTTGACTCAAACAAGGAAACAAAGGGTAAGCGATTTGCTCAATTCAATTCCCACCGTACATTTCACCTAAGAGTGAAGTTTCTGAAGAGTTTTCTAATTTTAGGCGCTTTATCACTCCTACAGTGTGAATCAGAGAGTTAGAATTTAGTGCAATGCATTTTCTTCGCATAAGGACCGTTGATTGCATTTTGTCCATTTCATTTGAATCCTATCTTTAAAAAAATCAGATTTATGAATTTTAACCTTCCGAATGATATGACCTAGTAAGGATTCAACATACGTGTCTACAAAGAGATACAATTAGGGGCTATAGGGAAAATTGTCATTATAATAGCCTCTAAGAGCAGTCAAGAAAATTTATAGCCAGAGGCTCATTATCTCTCTCTTTTTTTTTGTCTCTCAGGTTTACATCACTGTGAAAATTCTTCTTTTAAGGTTAGGTAGCATTTCATACGAACCCTAACTCAGCTATTGAGTATGTTTATCATGATATCTCTACCCAAAGCAGAGTGACTAGAGGCATCAGAATATCATACAAAATCAAGGAACAAAAGCAATGTGCTACAACCTTATTGCCTGCTTCTGTACAAGACAGACACTTACACCCCCAAATGCACACTTGATTCAGTTTTTTTGTTTGTTTGCTTGTTTTTGTCTTTCGTCCGTTTTTTCAGGGTTGCATGTGGAGATTCCCAGGCTAGGGGTCCAATCACAGCTACAGCCGCCGGCCTACGCCACAGCCACAGTGACGCCAGATCTGAGCCATATCTGGGACCCACACCACAGCTCACGGCAACGCCAGATCCTTAACCCACTGAGAGAGGCCAGGGATCGAACCCGCAACCTCATGGTTCCTGGTCGGATTCTTTTCCGGATCCCTTTTTAATGATGAATTTTTCCACTGCATCCCCACCCCCCTCCCACGTTGGGGGCCCGTCGAGCTGGATTTCGTGTCAACAGAGGCTTTATCATCTAGGAAGGAAAGCTCTGGAAGGTTTGCGCTGAGATGCAGTCTTCCCTCTCAAGCCAAGAGACTTTCTTTCTTCCTTTCCTTCCCCAGCTACAAAGCCACAACAGTGTTTATATTCATATGAAGTATTTCAGCAATTCATAGCCAATTTATCAATGACCAGGCAGCTGTAAGCCCTGCAGTCTAAGAAAATATACCAGCTCACTTGGTGTTTACACAGGCTCTGAAATCCCGGAGACGAGGCAGGGGGACAGAGGCACTGGGGGCCCCTGCGAGTGACGGTGCAGGGATGTTTGCATTCCAGCCCAACACATCATTAAGGACACAATTGTTATTTAATGCGGCATAATCATCTTTCTCCTCTTCATGAAACCCACTTAAGTAATTACCTTCTTAGCTCATTGGCTCTGTGAGCCGCCTGGTTACAAAAGGTTATAGCGAAGGAAATATTAAAAAGGGACTTGTACCATTGTCCCCTTCAAGCGGACTTTTGCTTGTGAACATAGTCAAAACGGAGATCCTTTTTCCGACCCCGAGAGTACGGAAACTCCAAGGAAAATAAATGCTCAGGGGCGCTGAAAGGATTTGGGGAGCATAAGAACACATTAGCCAAAATGTCTTCTGATCTCAGGCATCCTTAAAAAACAGCTGATGCTCGCATAACGCCTGACTCTTTGTATTTTCACTTTGACATCTGTTTTAGCCAATCAATTTTTCATTAAAGCCAAAAGCCTGCTTTAAGATTTGCCGTGGCTTTCTCCTTTTAAGACAAGTACGCATTTCTGAAGGAAATATTCCTTTACAAAACTCAATGCCAGCTTACCAAGCTGTGTGTTTCTTAATAAGTGGCATCGTTTTGAAGGCTGGCTTTGAATAGTCTAGATATTAAGACACAAGATTTAAAGAATCCACAGAACTTATTTTCAGAGCACATTTACATGTCTTTTAAACAGATTTTTTTTTCATTATGACGTGTCCAAGACATTTAGCACCATTTAAGAGGAGCAGCTCTGAAACACAGAATTGAAATTGCCTGATAACACATCTGCATTTTAAACTTTAAGCTCGCTTTCAAAATACACCATACCATCCATGTTTACTATAAATACAGAGAGGTAAGTCTGAAATACCTTTATCTTATTTGGTAGCTCTGTGTTTGAGCCTCTTTGTTTGAACAGAAGTGTCAGCTGTATTTTACTTTACTATATAAAAAAGTTTCAGAATTTAATTAAGGGTCAAGTACCAGCAGTAGATAAATGCAACAGCTAAAGCATATTTCTGATCACTCTGAAGTCTGCAATCATGAAAATTATTATCATTGAGTAAAACTGGTCTCAATGATGGTGACTGGGAGATGGATTCTGTGTTACTCAGCTGTCATTTACATAATAATGGGTTCCAGTTTTCATCAGCACCTTTTGTTTGTACAGTGCTTTACTGCTACAGTAAATTGTCAAAATGTCATTCCTCTCCAATCAGCCAGAAAATATCAACAGTAAACAAGGCACAGGAAGAAATTCTCTGATTAGAAGCGTGGCAGAGGAAGAGTCGGGCTGAAGCCTCCATGATCGCTGGAAACGTGTTAGCCTGGTGTGTCCCCGAGAACGCCGTCACACAGCTTAGGAAAGTCACCTCTCCCTCCTGCTCCCCCCACCAGCCCTTTAAATGAAGAAATACCACTGGGCTCCTGGGGTCACTCCGAAGCCTCGGGGCCCTCCCTGGGGATTAACAGATTTACATCCGTGTCCTTGTCACACTGTTGCCTCTCCCAGGGAATGGGCCTCCCCATTTTTTTTTCTGGCAGAGCATCTGGGATTCACCGGGGCTGGGTTCTCCAGGCTTTCTGTCCCCTGCTGTGTCTCTGACTGTTGGCTGGTGGAGATCCGGAGAACACAGGGCCCCTGGACACCCTGGCACCACACGGGAGGACTGCAGAGAGGTTCCCAGCAGCTGACCAACCAACGCCCTCCTGCTTCAGACTAGAGAGCAGGAGGCAGAGGGCTGGTTCCCAGGAGAGGTGTGAGGGGCTCAGGAGCTGGGAAACGCCCCAGGTGGCAGACCCCACTTCCACACTCGTCGCCTTTCCTACTGGCCATCCCCGGACCCCCAGGGACTCTGCATGCACAGGGATAATGCACCACAGCCAGTGTCAGCATGTAGGGCGCGGAGTCTCTAATTCTCCTTCTCCCTGCTCTGCACCCCACCCAGCCACCACCCCACTCTTTCACCACATTTTCCAATACGTAAGCTCCCATGAAATCAGTGCATCTTCCTGCTCCTCAATGAGATCTCCCCAGGAACAGAAAGAGATGCCTTATAGCCATTACAGTTACAAAGTACATTAAAATTAAAGACTTCACATTGTGTTTGAAATAAAAATGAATATAGTGGCATTCTGCCAAGAGTCCCAGAAACCACTCTTGTGTGGAACTGAAACATTTGGCTCATATAATACTTAATTTATTTTTATGAAATGACAAGTTATATAAATGTATGTTTAAAACAGAGGGGCACAACATTTTTTGTTGTTGTCATTAAGTTTCTTTGTATTCTGGCTTAGATAGCTACACATAGTTCGGCCTTATATCTCAATGGAACAAAAAAACAATAAACTTTCCCAAAGTGATTTTTTTTTAAATGCTACACGTTCCCCAAATATTTTAAAATGCGATCCTGTAGGTTCCCCAGGGAAAGGCCCATAGTACCTTCTTTTGGAAATGAATAGGAGCTTCAAAATCTATTGAAATGAAGTGTTGACATCAGGAAATACTTTTTGGAGCTTTTCATGTTTCTTACCATGCACATTATTTTGTTCGGTTGCTTTTCCTCCCCCCCACACCAACTTCTTCTCTTCGAAAATCCAGCATTGTCCAAATCCTTTCGCTTAAGAAAGCTCTGCTGAACGAAAGCACTGTCGTGCTGTACTGGTGCATCTATAAACAGGGGGGCTCGGGGAGCTGGGCAGCTCGTGGAGAAACAGGGCTGATCAGCGGTAATTACTCTGACACCTCATGCAGGACACGAAATTAACTCCTAGGACTTTGGGCCGAATGAAGAAGTTGATGCAGAACGAGGTGCGGAAAACGAGAGCGATTCAGGATGCTGAAGCGATTTGTGTTTTTATGGTAGCCTCTACCTTCCGCGTCTGCACCCTCTCTAGAAAACATAAATAAAAGACCCGAGGCAACTATTGTCTTGCAAAGAGGGAGCCTGCGGTCTTAGGGGAGAGGTTGGCGGGTCACTCAGGAGGGTGAAGGTATTCCAGGGACAGACCTAGAGGGACCAAAGTGCTTGAAAACACAGAGCAGGGGGGAAAACGGAGCTCAAAAGGCAACTAGTTAGCAGCTGGCACTATGACCTTTAACTGCATCCATGGTAACTCGGCTAAAAGATGGAGTTCCATTTTATTATTCTCACACCCACAATGTTAAGCCTGTGAATGCCATTGCAATTTAATGGCTGAAATCAGAAGGCAGATCTGTGTTCATTGGACCAGTGCCGATACCCTCTTAGCTAATGAGCGCAATAAACATTTTCATGCCAGGAAACCAGTGCAAGTGGAAATATTATGCCATACAGAAATATATACCCAAACACAAAAGAAATGGTCAGGAAAGCCCGTCTTTTATGTGTATTTGCATATTCTAACATTCAAAGCCAATCATCTCTTAAGGAAAGGATAAAAAAAAGGCACAAAAAGCTGCTAGACCATTAAAAACTGTGGCATACCACAAAGCTTATTGTGAATGAGAGATCTCAAGTTATGAATTCTACAGTTAATGAGTATTACTGCCTCTTCTATTATTTTCCTTAATGAATCTTACTATTTGTAAATGCATGCTTCTAGCACACTCGGCGCCTTTCCCCTGACTGTACACTGTCCCTCCAGCTGAGTCAAAAAACTGGGCAAAAGCAACCCGCACTTTTTTTGGTAACACGGAGGAGGTTTTCACTATCGCGTTGCCTTTGCAGCCATTTCATCCGTAGTTCTTCAAGAAACAGTGACAACAGTGGCATCTTGTTCTCATGGACTCCGCAACTGCGTGGTCACACAGATCACGCCTGTTTGTTTTGAAATCCTGGAAAAAAAAAAGACGAGGGCAGCTGACCATCGGTGGATGAGCCTTTGCACACGTACTGCCTTTCAGAACGAATGCTGGTAACAGTTTTGATGACAACACACACACTGGGGTTCAGAAGGAGATGGGAACGCCTTTGAAAAATAACTTTAGACTTTGAACTTATATAGTGAGGTGCTGACAGGCTGTCTCGCAGATGATTTTGTCATCTTTGTGCGCAAGGTGTTTACAAGAAGCACTGGTTTGTGTATAAAGACACTTGGGTTGTTTATTTTATTTTATTTATTTATTTATTTTTCATAACAATGAGTTTTATTTCAGTTATAGGTGTACAAAGATTATCACAAGTCGGTGTGATACATTTTTGTGTCCCAAACCCACAGTGCATCCTCCCACCCCCCAGACTATCTTATTTGAAAATCCAAGGTTTTCCAAAATCTGTGAGTCATTGTCTGTTCTTCAAAGAAGTTCATTGTGTCACTTTAGTTGCCACATGTAAGCAGTAGCATTGGGTGTTGCTGTCTAATTGTCTGACTGGTTTCATACTTTGCATGATAATTTCTAGGTCTATCCGTGTTGCTATAAATGCTGTTATTTCATTCCATTTAATGGCTGAGTAACATTCCATTGTGTGTATGTACCATATCTTCCCTATCCACTCCTCTGTCGATGGGCATTTATGTTGTTTCCATGACCTGGCTTCTTCCCTGGGTTGTTTTTTTTTAAATCTCTTTTCCTGTTGCCTGTATTAATGCTTGCTGAGGGCATCAGTGATAAGGGAGGTAACCGCTGACCCCCCAAACCATTTCCTCCATTGCTTTCTGTGTCTTTCTTGTTCGGTGACCCAAACGGCTGTAAGTGCATCTAAACCCAGGTGCCTGGACATTGTGCTACGTACTTTCCGTGTGTCAACTTTATGAATTGAAAGATAAACGAATAAAATTGTATCACTCTTCCTTTGGCTGGCTTTCCTTCAACAGCATATTCATTAAATATTTTGGTACAAGCACAAAAGAAAGTGAATCTGAATTCCTCAATCCAAGACACAACCAGTTGCAGAGGTTCAAGTGTAATCCACATATTATGTGCATTTTATGTAACTTTGCTGTTGCCTTTCTCCCCCCGCTTCTTTTAACAAAACTTCCTTTCACCATGTTAACCTTTAGCAGTATAAATTATGCTTCTGGTATAGACAGGCAGCCAAGAATTATCCTAGAAATGTAGCTGATGTCTTTCAAGAAGACACTGTCCAAATTTGAAAACTCCATACGTACCTGCAGAAAATGTAAGCTATGGAGAATTTTCCCCCTATTTTCCTTCAATTTTTTGCGGCTCAGGGGTTCCTGAAATACTCTTTGACTTTATTTTGGTTAAACGGTTTTCTGAAAAAAGATGAAGCCTTAATAACTTTCCTTATCAGGAACAGTAAATGTTTTTCTTGTGGCAAGAAGCCAGAGATCCTTTTGTCAGAAAAGAGCTTGAACTCTTTTGCTAACAGAAACGACTTGTTCTGGAAACTATAAAGGTCAGGAAGAAAATCATTTTGGTGCTTCTTATCGTTTAAGACAATGTCACTTTTATCATTATCAGAGAGTTTTAAGAGGATTGGGGTGGGGCAAGCAAGACAAAGGCAGTGAGAACTCCGAACCCTGCATAACCACACCTGTTTACTTGACTTATGATAGGCCAGGATGTACTTCTATCTGTTTAATAAAAGATGTTCTATCAATTTAGACAATTATACCCAAGATTAAGAATGTCACGAAGCTGATGAAATCTCCTAGGTAACATTAAAAAATAATATGCTTTTAGATCACCTCATCTATTAAATGACAACTGCCAATTTTTTTAACGGAGTACTCAAAATTCTTTCCTGAATGACAATTTGAAGTTCAAATACTTTGTTCTTAACAGTTAACTTCATTGACATGACACTTCCACTTCTTGACTCGGGAAACTTGGCGAATAAGAGCTTTTTGTTTATCCAAGTCAAAGCAGATGGCAAGATGTGGTATTTTATGGCCTCTTCGCATTTTTGCTTAATTAATTAAAGTACAACAAGAAATGTTTTGCCTGCATATTACTTGGTAAAAAAAAAAAAATATATCTAGAAGTTCCTGCTGTGGGTTAAGAATCACACTGCTGTAATCCGGGTCGCTGCAGAGGCACAGGCTTGATCCTAGGCCTGGCACAGTGGGTTGAAGGAGCTGGTGTTGCCACAGCTGCAGCATAGGTCACAGCTGTGGCGTGGGTTCAGTCCCTGGCCCAGGAACTTCCATATGCTGTGGGTAAGGCCATAAAAACAAAACAAAACCTCTAAATATGACTCATATTTAGTCACTCTTCTCAAAGGAGTTCCCATTGTGGCTCAGTGGATTACAGACCCGACTAGTACCCATGAGGATGTGGATTCGATCCCTGGCCTCACTCAGGGCGTTAAGGATCTGGTGTTGCCATGAGCGGTGGTGCAAGTCTCAGACTCGACTCAGATCCCACATTGCTGTGGCTGCAGCTGCAGCTCCGATTCGCCCCCAAAACTAGGAACTTCCATATGCCGTGGATGTAGCCCTAGAAAGAAAAGAAAGAAAGAAAGAAAAATAATAAATAAATAAATAGTTACTGTTCTCTGGACTTTATTTATCAGCTTCTGAACAATTGCTTTTCTTATCGTCAATGTAGTAAAAATTAATTCAAGCTTTCAAAAAAAGAGTCACCATGGGAAAGTTCAGAAGAGGAGCCCACCATGACCTTGGTCAGACCCAGCTGTGCACAATATTATCCTACTGGCGGTCTTGAGGATGGTTTTACAGACACCTGACCATCGTGAGGAACCTGATAGGCCCTCAACATGTGAGCTGCAGAAACTCCTAGAATCATTTATTCATCTTTAACATATGTATTTGTATAATTTTAGTACTTGGGGGGAAAAATCATTGGTCCCTTGGCCACTGCCTCATGGAGCTCCGCGCCTACCAAGGTTCATCTCTCCTCATTTGGCCCAAATGGTGAAGGCGAGGGCGTGAGCTCCACCAACCACCAGGCGACTTGAGGCCTGGAACTCCAGCACTGGTGACAAGCTCTAGGGGCCCAGAAATATAGCAGAGGTATCATCTGCCAGTCAGGATGCTGCCCTCTCTGAAGATGCTGCCCTCTCTGAGGATGCTGCTCTGTCTGAGGATGCTGCTCTGTCTGAGGATGCTGCTCTGTCTGAGGATGCTGCCCTGTCTGAGGATGCTGCCCTCTCTGAGGATGCTGCCCTCTCTGAGGATGCTGCCCTCTCTGAGGATGCTGCTCTATCTGAGGATGCTGCTCTGTCTGAGGATGCTGCCCTCTCTAAGGACCTCTGCTACCACTGCTAACTCCAGCTTGGATGCTGCTCCCTTATCCAAATCTGCTTTTTCCTCCTCATCCTCTACCCCTCACTTTCTGCCTTCCAGCTCAGTTTGATAATTTAACTCTCTGCCCAGCTCTGGCTTGTTTGTGACAAGATGTAAAGACACCATTGTCATTCTGCACTTTTCAGCTTCTGGGTGCTGGCACATGGATCCTTTTGCTATGTAGTAGATGTGAAACTATCGCTGTTAGTAGCAGCGGCACTGTGGAAACACTCCTCATTTAGTATGCTCTTAGCCTGGGCATGTCTTAAGCACTATCTCATTTAATCCTTATTGCAGTTCTAAGGGGAAACCAGTTCTGGGAGGTTAAGCAAGTTATCAGAAGTTACATAGAGATAGTAGGTCATTTAGTTGAGCTGGAATTCTCAGAAATCTCAGCTCTGATGACATAAATGTAAGTTTTGGTCGCATTTTGTGGTGCACATGCTAGGGGGAACGATCCTTAAGCAGCGCTGCTGTTTATGGCATTGGAAGATGGGCATTCTGTTCCCACTGGTTTTCTTGTAAAGATCCTAGAAGCCTCATCATCTCGATTGCTTAGAGAGGGCGTGCAGGTCATTGGACCCCCCACCAACCTGCATCATCTGTGCCTCCTGGGTTTGTGCTCTGAGCTTTTCACCCTGACTGCACAGCACTGACAGTGGATTTTCACTCCAGGGCCCTCCTAGGGTCCTCCTCCCACCCAGCCCCCGCCTCTCCCCCCCGTGACTTCGTGCGGTGCCCGCGTGCTGTTTTTCCTCCGTGGCCCGGCTTGTATCGTGGATTCAAAAGCAGATCCATTGGCTCACTTGACGAATTTAAGTGGCCTCTTTTAGCAGAAATCAACTTGCAGGACGATGATAACAGAAAGGGAATTTTGGAAGAGAAAGGACCACAGAGTTATCTGTTGAGGTACGATGTTACTGACGTAAAATATCACCGTCACGCTCTCCTCCAGGAGAGAAGCGGGCGACAAGTCAAGTCATACATCGAAGCAGCTTTTGAGGGTTTAGGAAGAAAGATTTAAAAAGAAGGGTGCACTTGACTTTGGGAAATGCGGTGTCCTCCCTAAAATGGGAATTTGCATCCTCATGGCCAGCCTCGGTCTGTGTGCAAGAGGGAGCTCCACATGAGGCTCCGGACACACCGGGCACAGAACCAGGATTTTCCCAGAGCGGGAGCCTCTCCAGGGAGGATCAGTAAGGGATCCCTCTGCCTCCGAAAGAGTCTTCTCCAGTTGCTCACGGTATTCTGACTACAGGGGGGAAAATCACCAAAGAAGCAGACAAAGAGCAGAAAGCAGTTTCCCAAAGACCTCAGACGACGGATGATCATAGACACCAAAGTGACATGGTTTAAATATGGCCCCTTGAAAATTTAACGCTGGAGAGATGAAAGGGAAACAACTAATGGGAAGAAACAAAAAAAGAGCTGAAAGTTACAAAATCAGTTTATGGGGATAAGTCAAATAATGTCAGAGAAAAGGAGAAAACACACAGACTCGAGGACCCTGATCTTTGGGCAATAAATAAGGTGATTTGCATGCACGGGGGCTCAAAATGGAATTGGGTGGGAAGAAAATCAAGCAATAATTCAAAACGGAAAATCATTCTGTCCTCAGATACAATCACAACTCTTTTTTTAAAAAAATCATACGATAGTGTCAATCAGCCAGTTCTGGTCAATGTGGAGAATCTAGTACTTTTGGTAGTGGGTTCAGTTTAAGATTCAAAAGGAATTACACAGGAAGAGTAAAGAGATTTTTCGGAAGGCCAAGGTCATGACTTTACATGTTGTGTAAAGTTCTTGGTATACTTGATGCTGTAACTATTATCATGGTTAGTTCCACCTAACCGATAATCGAAAGGATGAGTAAGTCAAGGAGAGAAAAGTATACATATGATAGTTTTTTTTTAAATAAATATCACACACTGTTGTTTATTCCAGATAAAGTTGTGTCCTATCCTCTTAAGATATTTGGAACTTCTAAAATTATAAATCAGGACTTCCCTGAACAGGTGAATAATGCTAAATAAGTCTTCTCTTTATCTCTGCTATCACATGGAAGTAACTGCACCATTTGGGTAAGCCTGATAATTCCAGTAGACACCAAAATAGACCTACCTCGACAGGGGAAACTGTCAGATTAAAGGTACCCCAAGACCAGAAGCAGGGCAGACAATTTGTGCTAACACCTTAATCCGGACATGTGTTCATAGGTCAGTCTTTCTGGGTGGTAACTGTTTGTGCTCAGAGATCATCTCACGCTCTTGCCCTATTTTCCTGTGAATCCAAGAAGAGTCTTAGTTACTGCGTCTGGTTTAAGAAGAGGGCTGTTTGGGTTTTCTGGGTAACTGGAACCTGGAGAATTAGGGCCAACAACTTCAGTTTCTATCCATTTTTTTCTGATGCTTTCCGCAAATATGTTGTCATGGAGTTTCACCTATTCACCCTTGTTGAAGTCAAGTGCACGCATTTCAGAGGGGAGAGAGAGGAAGAGAGAGAGGTGGGGGTGCGGGGGTGCGGGGGTGCGGGGTGGGAATCGCAAAACTGCAATAGTTCAAGTCCCCGTCCCCCATTTCACTCTGTGAGCACGGCTGTGGGCGACAGCGCAGTGAGTGGCCTGTGTCCGCTGGTCTTTCAGTGGCCGCAGAGCCATCCCGCCTCCTCTCTGGGTGGGGTGCTGGGAGCCTGGACACAGGAAGTGCTATTCCCACAGCCTGTCTCCAAACAGAAGATGGCTATGCCATCCTTTGCTCAGCCCCGGGAACAACAATCTATCCCATTCGGGCAGGAAAAGCGATCGGTCTTGAATTCATAGAGTTAGCACCGTCTTATCTGCGGCAGATGAAAAGGGTGCTTCCGATCATCTTATTTTTCACTTTGGCTGAAATCCTCACCTCTGAGTGAGATGTGACTCATCTTGTACTGTTTGATAGAAAATCTAAGGTCTGGGAAAAGTTTTTGCACAAATTTGGGGTTCACCCCACTTTTGCAAGTCTTACCCTTCCAGGTTTTATTTCCTAAATTTCCGGCTGCTCAGCCAGCCCCTTAAATTGTTTCCTGACACCTCAAGCCAAACATGGTTTTCAACCACCAAAACCATGTTCAAATAGTGAGTGTCCTCAGGCCAAAGGGCCGTAAACTCCCAAATCTCACCTTCTGTAACCCACCTTCCAAGTTCAGAGCTCTCTGCTCGAAGTCTCTGTTCTGCTATGTGTCTCTCAAAAGTAACTTCAGTTTGCTTTGTGTGTTTACTTTTTATTTTGATTTTACTTTGTTTTCCGACTCATAGGAGCGTTCATCCTGCCAAAGTAATTTACTCTTCCAAAAAGTGGGAAATCATACCGTGTTTTTTAAGTAGTTCAAGTCTACAAATCATGGATGAGTCTGTGCAATTCAAATAATCCACAATTTCAAAGTCTACCATCCCTAACCATCTCAAACACTGGTAAATCTTAAAAGGAACAAAAAAAATTTCTTAAAAAGAAAAAGCAGGAGTTCCCTGGCAGCCTAGCAGTTAAGGACTCGGCATTGCCACTGCTATAGCTCAGGATCCCTGGTGCAGGAACTGTGGGCTTGGCAAAAAACAGAACAAAACAAAACAAAACACCTGAGGATTTAGCACTATTGAAAATCAATAACACTGTTTCCTACTTTTGCCTATAGTTGCTGAAATACAACAGCGCCTAGCTAATAATTAACAGCAATAAATCTATTTTCACTCTGATGAAACAAAGTAACATGGGGATTTAATTAAAAGCTGAAATTTCTCCACTTTTCAAATTAGAGGTGTACTGCGGCTCTGTCCAGTGGCACTTTGTCTAATGATGACAATGTTTAATCTATGTCTTATATGGTAGCCCCAAGACACAGGTAGCTATTGAGCCCTTGGAATGTAGCCAATGCTAATAAAAATTAATTTTGTATTATAGTTAATTTTAAATAATTTAAATTTAAATAGCTACATGTAGCTAATGTCTGTTTTGCTGAAGAGTGAAAGTACAGAGTAAATGAAACAAGTGGTTGAAATCAACAGTGGGGGAGTTCCTATTGTGGCCCAGCGGTAACTAATCTGACCAGTATCCGTGAGGATGCAGATTCAATCCCTGGCCTCACACAGTGGGTTAAGGATCTGGAGATGCCCTGAGCTTTGGTGTAGGTCGCAGATGCGGCTTGGATCCCACATGGCTGTGGCTGTGGTGTAGGCCGGCAGCTACAGCTCCGATTTGACCCCTAACCTGGGAACCTCCATGTGCCGTGGGTGCATCCCTAAAAAGATTAAAAAAAAAGAAAGAAAGAAAGAAAGAAAAAGAAATCAACAGCAAGTGGAAGTCATTTTCATGCGATAATAGAGATTATTTCACTGTGGTTTAATAAATCAAAAATGTTAAAAATTCAATCACTCTGTAACATTTAAATATCCATCAATGTATCCTTTTCCTCCAACTATTACATAGCTGCTATTCTCAGCTGCATTTGTAGGAACAGGAGGCAGATGACAAAAAAATTTTAAAATAAACTTAGTAATAAATGTTTCATCACATGGATTATGTGATAATCTGTCAGTAGAATAAGATAGCTCAACGTGGATCCACTGGAGAGAAAACTGAACTTAAGATTGCTAGGAACTGTTAAAAGCCCTGGAGCTAATTAGATCTGTTTGCATTAAAAACGGTATATGATGCTCCTAGGTTTGGCTAAACATCCAAAGCGGAAAAAATGTTATAATTCGTCAACATGTTTTATGAGTGTTAGGACAGATGCTGTTGCATCACTTTTCAAAGGACTTCTGGCTGTAATTTTCTGATTTGTAGGACTCCTGATATCCAGTACAGTTTTATTGATACAGTAGTGAATACAACTACTTTATTCCCTTTTTTTTTTTTTTGGCTTTATAGGGCCACACCTGTGGCATATGGAGGTTCCCAGGCTAGGAGTCTAATCAGAGCTGTTGCTACTGGCCTACACCACAGCTCATGGCAATGCCGGATCATTAACCCACTGAGCGATGCCAGGGATTGAACCCACAACCTCATGGTTCCTAGTCGGATTCGTTTCCACTGTGCCACGACGGGAACTCTGAACTATTTTACTCTTATTGTAGAATATTAGTGCTGTAGGAATAAGCTCATAATATATAGCTAAGCAACAAAATCAAGTTACATGAACAGTGTCTAAAGAATTATACCATTCTATAAAAACAATGAATGCATATATACATGGGCAAATAATAAGAGAATGAATAACAGATAATGAACAGTGTTTTCTCTAGTAATTGTCTTCTCATGTGGTGCCTTTAGCAGATTTTTCATTAAAGGTCCATACCGTTATACTTCCTTGTCAAGGCTGTGGTCTAGTCGTGTTTTTGATGTCATCACTAGCTCACCCTGACCTCTCACTGCGCTGTATTGCTTTGTATGTGGCATCGCACCCGTTCCTTGCAGCCATAGATATTTCCACCTTATAGAAGAGGAACGCGAGACAGAGAAATCGAGTCATTTCCCCAGGTGGCATGAGGTTGAGCTGAGATTTGTTCTCAAGGTGAATGACTCCAGCTCTACAGCTCTTAATTCTTGCACCTCTGGAGCCACCCAGATGGAAAAATACAGAAAGAGACACTTAATCGACCACAAGAGGCCTCGCTGCAGACCAGCAAAGAGGAAGAAGTGCACAGTGCTGAGGCCTGTGGGGGACAGACAAAATGTTGTTACTGTGGGTACCAGGGCCCAAAGATGCTTCAAATGATTGCATGGGAGTAGGAAGTTGGGATCACTGCTTGAAAATAGGTCTGGAGTGGAGGTCCCCAGCAGGAGGAAAAGACTGGAAAAACCTGCTTCGTGCTGCTCTAGGGGACAGTGGCCTCTGTAAACCCCTGTGTCCAGGAGGGAGGAAGACACAGGCACCTCTGTGTCCTCGGGACCAAGGCTGCCACCCCTGAATATGTGCTCTCAGAGTCACTGCCATACAGGACATCGAGAACTTTACTACCTGTAACACCTGCTTCTAGAGTCGGGTCCCCAGGAGGTGGAGCAGGGCTCCATGCAAGGGATGTAACAGGAAGAGATACCCACACACACGATGATGGAATGTTTCATAGGTGACCTACACACCAACGTGTCAAGGTGTATTAAAGAATTCTAGTGCCAAGGAATGGAGCCAAAATGTCAAAAATGCAAGTATACATGCCTTATCGACCAAATAAAAACAACAGAACAGGCGTTCCTGTTGTGGCTCAGCGGTAACAAAGCTGACTAGTATCCACGAGGATGCGGGTTCGATCCCTCACCTCGCTCGGTGGGTTAATGATCCAGCGTGGCCGTGAGCTGTGGTGTAGGTCCCAGATGTGACTTGGATCCTATGTTTCTGTGGCTGTGGTGTAGGCTGTCAGCTCTAGCACTGATTTGACCTCCAGCCTGAGAACTTCCATATGCTGTGGGTGTGGTCCTAGAAAAAAAAAGAAAAAAGAATATTTCTGAAAATGACTTTGTGTGCTTACGAATCATCAATGAGATAAATGAAGGAACAGCACCTGTAGCAAGAATAATAAATCACAAAAGACAGGAGTTAAACCAAAATCATTTATATAAAATAAACTGAGAATCTTGGAGGTAAAAATAAAAATAGGAAGTCCTATGAGATACAAAAATGATGAAGTGAATTCTAGACCGGATAATATCTTGCTTCTGTGAAGCAGAATCACTGAAATATTAAAAATAACAGAAACAGGTCTAATAACTTCCAAATGGTGGTGTAGCAACATTAGTGCTAGATAAAAAAGCGATTATGGCAATATCCTCATTACAGTTAAAAAAGGAAATTGCATGACTGTGATGATTCAAGAGACAAACGGTCCAGGTGAATACACAGCACGCTTGGAATTTGGAAATGACCTTGACGATCAGAAAGTCCCCACTACACACCCCAGACACCAAGGCATTTCAGGAGATTAAATTCTTTTCCTTCTGAATTCCCAGCTAGTTGGATGCTCAATTTCCATGAGTTGAAGGAAGAAGTAATTCTTTTTCCAATTTTATTTTTTACTGCTATACTTTAACTCTCCTCTCTTACTTGTAGGTACGGTGAAGAAATTGGTGAAAAGCTTGTACAATGGAAATGAAAAATGAACAAAATGCATGAGAGAGTTTTTTGAGTTGGAAAAGAGGAGTATTCTTGTTGGAAGACAAGGAAACTCTGGGCAGAGTACATGGTCTGTGGAAGAGCAGGTGTTACAGGTGGTGGGGGAACGTCCTGGGCTTAAGGGAGGGGCGTCCGTGGGACAGTGGAGAAAATACATGCAGTGACCACGTGGCCAGCCAGTCACCATCCTTCCTGAAGGACCCCCGAGTCAGGGAAGAGATTTATTCATTGTTAACATGCCCAGGATGGAAAAGGACATCAATTAGAGAGTTAAAGATGCCTTCATTTTAAAATGTGGAATGTGGGTGTAAATAGAGGAATCTTACAAATATTGCAAGAAAGATGTGAACTGAAGTCCTTCAAGGGACCTCAGAGGATTCTGGGCTTCAGGGAAAAAAGACAGGGTTTTGCTGTACGATATTATTAAACCTAAAGGAGAGATGCTTGGGCGTGACTTAACACATGCCTTTGTACTTAAGTAAGCATCAAATTCAATCTGAAGCATCAGAGCCAATGCACACTAGACAGCGGATGCTTATTAGTGTTTTAAAGTGATAGTTCCTCACAAAATCTTAAAAATTACAGTTCTGTTGTGACAACAGGAGCAGGTGTTTTTTGGTAAAGTTGGGGAGGAAATCTGATGGTTCCGTGTATTTTTTTTTTCTCCCTCTTTCTCATTCCTAGAATTTACACAGACTCACTGCTTTGGTTGGAGTTTCCCAAGTTCTTGTTTGAATCTTGCTTGCTTAGATAAGCTAGTAGCCGACGGTGAAAAAGTCCTACAAGGACCTTGAGTTCCCGCAATGTTTTACACCGATGTTTTAAAGATTTAGTATTTTAAATACAATGTGCCGTTCTGTTTTATGCATCCTCCATCCTCCTCAAGTTTCTCTCCAGCTCTTTCCGGAAGAACCTCAGGCATCACCTGTGAGTATGGGCTGGAGTAGCATTCATTCAGTCCACCGCAGGTAAAGAAGGCACCTTCACTAACCTGCGAACCCTGTTCACGTAACTGCAGGCACCTTGGGGGCCACTGGCCAGGCCACCACTTCCTAAAGCCCAAGGAAATATATTTCCTTTACCATGACAGCCCCAGACAGGGAGGAGAAAGCCAGACACACCTTGTTTTTCATTTGCTGTTTTATTTGAAATTGTCAATTTTATTTTACTGCTAAACCATGAAAGTGTTTTTGATTGTGTGCTTTTTAAAAAGCCATGTTACATCTGCAAAATATTTTTCATACAAATCATTACTTTCAACCAATAATGACCCATTTGGTTAATAGCAATTAGGTATAGTGTAATGAAGCTTCTTTTGTGTGATAATTATACAACTTTAAGACAAAAAAACTCGTGTTTTTCAAAGAATGGGAAGAAATTTACTCTTGCCTTGCAGAAAATGGACAGTGCCAATATTTGCTGTAAAATAAGTCAGTGTGATTCAAGTGGCTTGAGTTTGGGAATTACTGAGAGACTCATATTTTTAAAATAAATCCTGAACTTAATACAGACCTATGTGGGATATTCTAGGTTGTGAATATATATTTGTGTTTTGACCTTGTGATCAATTCTCAAACTTTGTCAGCTATTTTAGTATTGTTTTTTTCCCCAAAGCGGCCACCTGAGAGTAATTCTTTTTATATCTTTTAGACACTGCAGCATCTATAAATAGCTTTGTAGCATTACGTTAAGTAAGACAGTCCTATATTCCATTGCATGAACAATGCAGAATTTCAGATCTTGAATTAAAAGTAGTTTAAATGGCGTTTGGTTTCAGTAATGAAATTAAAAGAAAGACACAAATCACAAATGAGTGACAAACAGATGTTTCTCTGATAGTTGGATTCCTTAGAAAATTGACTATAAATTCAGGAAGATAATTATTAACACTGGATTTTATAATCAGGATGATTTGTCTGGTTATCTACAAAGTCATTAAAATGTGTCAGAAGAATCAAATATATATTGTATACCAGGCAGGAACTACTGCTGGCCTTCATTGAAATCCCTTCTGCATATCTCTTTACGTAACTTAATTAGCAGAGTTAAAATTAAGATGAGACTCTGGTGTGTTTAGATGAAACAATTTCTATGAGAGGACACTTCATTAAAACATTTAATAATGCAGTAAGCTCTTGGTTATCAAAGGAATCTCTTCAAACTATTTTCCCAATGAATATAATTATTCAATGTAAAATATTTGTGTTGTTCAGGAAAACTCCAAATACTGCTTCTGCCATGGGCTGTGCACTTGTTATATGCCCTACTCACAGTCACTGCTTCCTAGTTTTTATATCAATGCTGTCACTAGAGTGTATCCAGCATTGGTTTATTGAGTGTCTAGTATATGCCTGACAATATTCTAGGCTCCACGGGAATAACAGGGAAGTGGGCAAAGCACCTACTCTCATGAGGCTGCCTCATTCTGAGGCAGTCAGGAAAAAAACACAGAACTTAATTAGTAATGTAGATATTTAGATATTTATAGAGTTGTGCAACCATCATTAAAATTGGTTTTGGAAATCTTCACCACCCTCCAAAAAAGTCTGTACTCTTTAGCTGTCACCTCCAATTCTCCAATCCCCATCAGCCATAGACAGCCACTAATTTCTTGTCTTCACAAATTTCCCTATCCTGGACATTTTATAAAATGAGTCATACAATATGTGGCCTTTTATGACTGGCTTTTTTTTTAAACTTAGCGTAATGTTTACAAGGTTTATCCATGTTGTGCCATATATTGCTGCTTCTTTTGGTTGTTGAATAATATTCCATTAAATGGACTTTATTTATCCATTCATCAATTGATGGACATTTGTGTTGTTTTCATTTTTTTGCTGTTACGAATAATGCTATGAATATTCCAGATCAAGTTTTTGTGTGGACATAGATTTTCTTTTCTAAGGGGTATTTATTTTGGAGTGGACTGGGAAAGTTATACAGTAATTCTTTGTTTAATATATTTAGGAGCTACCAGGCTGTTTTCCAAAGTTGCAACATCATTTTGCATTTTTACCTGCAGTGTGCGAATGTTTCAGTTTCTGCACATCCTCTACAACACTTGCTATTATCTTTCTTCCTTCCTTCCTTTTCTCTCTCTCTCTCTCTCACTCTCTCTCTCTCTCTTTCTTTCTCTCTTTCATTTTAGCCATGCCAGTGCGTGTGAAAGACATTTCATTGTGGTGAAATTTGCATTTACATTTCTCTAAGGAATGATGATGTCGAACCTCTTTCCATGTTCTTATGGGTCATTTATGTAAACTCTTTAAAGAAATGTCTATTCAGCTCCTTTGCCTATTTTTAAATTGGATTGTTTACCTTTGTTATTGAGTTATAAGGATTCTTTATTGTATATATCTTCTAGACATGGCTCTTATCAGATCTATGATTTGCAAACATTTCCTCCCATTCAGTGTATTGTCTTTTTACTCTCTTTATGATATCTTTTGACACACAATTTAAAGAAATTTTATGAAGTTCAACTTATTTTGTTTTTCTTTAGTTCCTTGCACTTTCGTGTACTGTATTTGAAACCACTGCCAAATCCAAAGTTGCAAAGATTAACCCCTGTATTTTCTTCTAAAAGTTTTATAGTTTTAGCTCTTCTGCTTAGGTCACTAATCCATTTTGAGTAAATTTATACATATGGTGTGAGATAGGGATAATGTGCTGTTTTTGATAGGGGCTTTACTCCACAGGAAGGAACATTAAAAAAAAATAAAAGCAGTGTCAGAAAAATAGTGATAAATTTATTAAAAACTTTTTTTTTTGCTGGCACCTTTTCTGTGAATAAAATAGAAAAATTCCTAGCTTTCAAGGTGACATGGTATACGACAGATGTAGAGAAATAAATACATACCACAAAGTTAAGTGATGTAAGAACTATGAAAACTACATACAGAAGGATAAGAGGAGAGGGAGAGCACTGAGGGGCTCTTTTTCTACTGAGTTGTCAGAGCAGACTTCTCAGGTTAGGTGATACTGGGACAGAAACTTGAAGAAGCCAGGGAGCACACCCTGGATATATCTAGCAGAGAAACATACCAGAGGGAAAGAGTTACAACCTGTACAACCATCCTGAGGATGGAGTGTGTCGGGTGTATCTGAGAACAGCGAGAGGACATGTAACCAGAAAGAGCAGAGGAGTGTTGGGCTGCTTCCTTATGGATCGTGGGAGAATCTTTGCCTAAAATATTGATTGAGATTAGAAGACATGGTGGGGCTTGGGGAGCAGGACTGAGCAGAGGGATTGGGGGATCTGATTTATGTTTAGGAGGGGTCACCTTGATGCAAGTGGGAGAATGATCTGAAACTAATTAGGAAGCAGTAATTCGGGCTAGAGAGGCTGGAGGCTTGGTTCAAGGTGGCAGTGCTGGAGATGGTCAGAGCCCGGGCATATTGGGAAGACACAACCAAGAGACAGGAGGTGTGAAGGAAAGAAAGAAGTTTAGGAGCATTCAAGGGTTTGGGGGCTGGGCAACTGGAAGCATGAAGTGCCGTTAACTAAGATGGGTGACATGATGTGTGTACTTATCTTAGGGAAAATTTAAGAGTTCAGCTTGGGGCATATTAGAATCAAGGTGCTTACTGACACCCATGTAGAAGTAAGTCTGATACAGTTCTGGCGAGGAGCGGAAAGGGCTGAGTTGGAGGGATATATTGGATGGTTTGCGGTATAGAGATGGTGCTCGCGGCTTTGGGACTGGATCAGGTCACTCAGGGAGCAAGGAAGACAGAAAGGGAGGAAGAATAAGGACTGTTTCCTGTGGGCTTCCAGTGGTCCCTTCCTCAATGGAGAGAGGAAAAAGATGGGCAAAGGGGTCCAAGCAGATGTGACAGGAAGTGAGGTTACCCTAGAGACACTGGGGTAGTGGGCTCAAGAGGAAATCGTGGGGAGACAGAGTAAAGGCAGCGAGTAAAGACATTACGTTATTTAGGCTCAACAGATCTTTCCTGAGCGCTCCCTGTGTGCCGGCAGGTATTTTAGAGACAGATGGCTGGGTGAAAGAAAGAGACCCAAATCTAGCCCTTGTGATGATGAGACTATAATAGGGACAGACAGGCATTAAATGACAAGGATGCAAATTACACAATACTAGAAAGTGAGTCCTGCTTTGAAAAAGCAGAGGAAGAAGTGCAAGAAAGAGGAATCCAGGTGGAGTACACAATTTTGACCTGAGAACTACAAGGACTGGGTCTCTACGAGGGGGAGAATGCCAGTGAAACAGATGGGGTGTTCTTAATAATTTTGTGTGTTCAGCTACTATTTATAAAATACTAAAATAATAAGTTTTCAAGAAATTAATATTAGTCGAATATATTTAGCAATAATAGTCTACTAAACTTAAGCTTATTTTAACATTTTGTAATTTTTAATATGTTAATATGGCATTGTCCTGAGCCTATGACTGACCCTGAGGTTTTTTTTTTTTCACTTTTATTTTTTGTATTTATTTATTTATTTATTTTTAGGGCCACAGCTGTGGCATATGGAAGTTCCCAGGCTAAGGGCTGAATTGGTGCTGCCGGCCTATGCCACAGCCACAGCAATGTGGGATCTGAGCCACATCTGTGACCTGCACCACAGCTCACAGAAATGCTGGATCCTTAACCCACTGAGTGAGGCCAGGGATTGAACCCTGCATCTTCGTGGATACGAGTTAGATTCATTTCTGCTGCGCCACAATGGGAACTCCCAACCACGAGGATTTTAATTTGAATAATGAGTCTTTGACATTAGCTAGTGTTTTCCATGAAAGAAATTGTAGAATATGTTTTTAATGGCCCTTTCTTGAGCCCCTCAATTTGGATTCTGAATAAGTAATCAGCTGCTATGTTTGTGACCCATGTTTGTGAATGATTAATGCTCTTAAAAAAGTAAACATGTTTGGTTTGGGAAAATTAAATAAGTTTTTTAAATATTTAGGCTATACAGTTCTCTAAGAAGTACCAAATTTAGATAACAGATAAGGTCTTGTCTGTGACATTTTTCACCTCTAACTTATGGCTCTGTGGAGTTTTCATATATATCAATCCCAATTGTATACCCATATATTTACTGAAATAAAACCAATTTCCAATACCTTTCCTTTTTTTTCAACTAAAATGATTCTCTGGATGAAAAACTTCCAGAGGGAATATCACATTCCCAGAAGCATGAGCTGATTCTGCAGGACGCTATTGGCTCATGGAGGAGCCCTGTCATGGCAACTGGTTTATATCTCAATTATAAGCATCATCACATTGCATTGAATTATATGTTCACATGTCTGTCCCCTTGGTTCTGTTGGGTGCCTTTGAGAGCCAGGCACCATCATCTGTCCGCTTGTAGCCCCCAGAGTCTACACGGTTCTTGGAGGACGGAAGACGCGGGGTAGCTGTTGAATGAATGAAGAAATCCACGAATATATAGACACTTCCATATGCTGTAACACACACGAAGGCTGTATCTGAACTCTCCCCCAGAGAAGTTAAAACGAAGACAACCTCAAAGCAGCTTCTCCCCTGTTCTGCACTGAAGCAGGACCCGGACTGGGCCCACCTTTGTCTTCCTCCACGGCTTGCTAAGGAGCCCGGGAAACTGAAGCGCGAGAACAGGGCAGGACCACCAGAGCCTGGGTGCAAAAATGAGCAAACCTAGTGGCTCCTTCTCAGATTCCCTCATTTCCCTTCTTGTTACAGGAGTCAAAGTGTCCTTGTTTAACTCAGAGATGCTAATTCTACGATATAGTGTGCTTAATTTTTCAGAGGCCACACCCAAAAGCATAGACACAAATAGGTTATATCCTTTTCTGGCTACTCGAGGTCCCCAAAGCATGCTGGGTAGTAGACTAAGGCTATAAAACTGCTGCTCCTGACAGTCCAGAGTGGGACAAGCAGTTCTTTCTAGACATCATCTTGTTTTCATAGCCACACTGCTTTTGTTGCTGTTGCCCGCATTGTCAGTGTTTTAAAGAGTGTCTATTTAGTGCAAGAGAAAAATGCAGCTACCTAAGTAGCTACCTAAGTATTTAAAAAAAAAAAAAAAACCCACTGGTCTAGGATTCCTTCATTGCTTTGAAGGAACCAGGTAATTCTTTAGCAGCCACAGTTAAGGGTCACTTTAGCAATTGGAAACAATGATCAAGCAGCAAATTGCTGGCAGGGGAAATCCAGACAGAAGGTAGCTTAAATTGATGGCGTCTGTGGAGGCCAAGGGAATTTGAAACAGAATTTGCCTGGGATTTTGCCTGCCCAAATCACCTTTGCGAAAGACCTGTGATGCCCAGACAATGTCCATACCCCAGAGCAGATTCACAAAACTGGAATCAGGAGTTCCTAAATAAAAATTATTGCAGGGGACAAAATGACCATCTTCCAAAATAGAGCTTCTCTAGTTTACTGCCCCGGTTTGCTCTGACTGCATCATTATTCTCCAGCTAGCCAAGGAATTCGTTATTTAGTGTTAGGAAGTGCCAATCAATGTCAAAGAATCTTATATACGATTTACATGAATTTGAGCTTTATTTGACCGTGGTTGTTTATGATGTCTTTCGTTAATACTCATTTGACATCGGCAGCAACTTAACTCAGATTAGGGATGGATGCACCCAGCTGGATATCTCTGTCCTGAAAAGATTCAGATGACCGTGGAGACAATTGTCACCATCGTCTGTCACCCTGAACTCCACCAACGACAGACCCCACTTGTTCTCTTTTCCTCCAACTTTCAGGTCACAACCGTGGCAGTCTGCCTACGTGTACCCTCTACAATGGCTCCTCGTCGCCTGCAGGCTAAAACCGAGTATCCTTGGCAAGTTATGCACACGGGGTTGGACCTACTTACCTCCCCAGCCTCAGGGCTGAAGACAGCGAGCTTCCAGCTCTCCATGCAGCTCAGAACTTTCCCATCTTCCACATCCTCCCTCTGCTTAGCAACGTCTATTCCAGTGCCATCCTCCAAGTCCTAGACCCTGTGTCTTGGCCGAATCCTGCTCTCTCTTGCATCAGCTAAGATGCCTTTTCCAAAGGCCAGGAGCCCTGACAGCTCCCGCACGTCTGCGCAGGTTTCCCTCTGGACCATGCCCTCTCCTCAGCCCTTCCTGGTCCTTACTGTGCTCTGCCATAGGTAACTGTCAGGATTATAGCTTGTGCTCCTGGGTAGTCCCAGGACCTAGTTTATTGTAAAGGCACAATGCATATTTAGTGAATAAATGATAACCGCCCAAACTAAACCCAAAAAGTCTGACTATTTTCACATTGAAAGAAGGCAATGTTGGTGTAAAAGAAAATCTAAGACCCGACTTTATAGCATCAAGGCATGAACTCGAACCCTTACATCCTCAAGAAATCACTTCCCTGCTAGGAGACCCAGTTTGTGTGTCCTTAGAATAAGGTGAGAGATGCTTTTCTTACAAGGCGTCTATGACGACCGGAGCTTTAGCATCACATGACAGGATCGGTGCAGTATTTAAAATACTGTTGGTGGAAGTAAATGATTCATCACGTCCACAGACGTGCCTGATGAATGCTGACAGGCAGAGCAGCGGGCCAGGCCGACTCCTCCCTCCCACCTGAGCTCATGGCGCCTTTGCTGAGTGGCTGTAACTGCGAACCTTCATATTTCATGGGTGCGGCCCTAAAAAGACAAAAGACAAAACAAACTAAAACGATCTTGTTGGGTAGAAAATGTGAGGGTTTATTATTTTTTTTGGCCGCACCCACAGCATGTGGAAGCTCCAGGGTCTGCAACCTACAGCACAGCTGCAGCAATGCAGGATCCTTAACCCACTGTGCCACAGTGGGAACTCCCCAAAATGTGAGTTTTTTAAACAAAATCCCACCCTTCACCTTCTGACCTGAACTGTACTTCCATTTATCCTAAACCGTCATCTCCTTTTGCTTGACGATAACTTTTCTTCCCATTTCAAAATGGAATATTAAGCTACTAGTAAAATAAAAATATTCAGGACATCCACACATTTAAATGGAGCATAGGAAATAAATACTGTAAGAATTTTTTTTTATTATAGTCACTGTTAATCTTATCTGTGTCCTTTAAATACAAATATTTGATTTGCGTGGGTAACACACAGAAGAACCCCAATTATGCATTTGGGAAGGAAAACGTGAATTAAATCTCATCCTACCCCATGAATGAATGAATTATTAATATTAACATTAACAATAGTAAGAAAGAAATTGTTTAATTTGTACAAATGCAGTGATTTTTAGAACTCATGCACGTAAGGATATTTTATAAGTCATTGTCACATCTACTCCTGGGAGGTACCAGGACACTGTCATTGCTAAATCTGGATGCTCTAGGGTTTTTATCTCCCCGAGTTATAAATGAGTTTTTCTGGGATAAGATCAGAAGGGTTCAAGATGAAGTGAGTCAACTAGAGACAAGTTCCTGGAGATAAAACACTGTGCAGGAGTTCCCGTCATGGCGCAGTGGTTAACGAATCAGACTAGGAATCATGAGGTTGTGGGTTCGATCCCTGGCCTTGCTCAGTGGGTTAACGATCCGGAGTTGCCGTGAGCTGTGGTGTAGGTCGCAGATGCGGCTCGGATCCTGCATTGCTGTGGCTGCAGCGTAGGCCAGTGGCTACAGCTCCGATTAGACCCCTAGCCTGGGAACCTCCATGTGCCGCGGGTGTGGCCCTAAAACAACAAAAAGGCAAAAAACAAAACAAACAAACAAACAAAAAAACACTGTGCAGAATTTTCCTCTTTCTCTGACACTCTAAAAGGAAGGTTCGTTTAGGTCTGAGATTACAAGGGAAATCCCTTGGGAAGTAAATTTTCCATGTAGGAGAGTGAAAAGTACCACCCAGAGGAGTCAGACAGACAGCCCTCTCACCAGCAACGTCAACGGGAAATTCAGGTCCATTGACATCGTTCTTGGCAAAGAGAGTTTTCAGATGATTGACATAAATTGCTATCCTGGAAGAACTGTAAAGAAATGCCACTTCCAAAATTAAATAGCTCGCATCTCCGTGGCCGGGGGCTGGGTGTCGGGTGGACCCCTACCCGCGCCGCAGGCAGCTCGCCTGGCATTTAGCTCAGTTACACGGATGCACTGAACTTCAACTTCTGAAAAGGGAGAAAAGAAAAGGAAAGGGTCAGAGGGACTCCATCGCTTAGAAAAGCAAAGCCTCAAGATACCCAAACCGGGAGGGAGGACGGACAGGTCCGTTTTACACCTAGCCTTGCTTTGTTTCACGTTTTCATCTTTACACACAGGAAAGAAAAGAGAAAATTTCCCGATGAATCATCTGATGTGACAAGAGACTGAACAAGCAGCCTTCCCTCGGAATCTCTGCCAAGAAGCCGCGATGGCCTGTGGTGGCGGGAAGGAAGGAGGAAGCGGACGCAGAAAGATGAACTCTGATGAATCAAAAACACCTCAGCATACACGTCGCAGCTTTCATCCCATCTTACAAGATTTTGGGAAGCAACACTCCAAGGGCTGCTTTCATAGGCGGGGGCTCTGACAAGTGCAGAATTCAGGGTGGTACTTCACATGTGAACCGAGTGCTTTGTGGGCTTGCGAATTGCATTGTGACGACAGAAACAATGTCTGCTAGAAAAAAAACGTATCGGTGATTTTTCAGGGGTGAGTCTGAATGTGTGTGTCTCAGAAGAGTGAGAACTGCTAGAACAAATTGCTGACATCTAAAGTCATGGAGCCACGCGCCTTGAGAAAAATGACAGGTGTACTTAATCATCTTCAAGTGTCCATTGTTGAAAGGATCAGAAAATTCCACAAGAAAGTATATTTTGGGCTCCTGCAGTGGGCTTGGAGTTTTGGTTTCTTATCAGATCTTTGGAATAGATTGGCTAGTTTTCCGGGTCATCAAACAGCCATTCACCTAGCTCAGTGCTGTCCTGGCCTCTGGTTAGTGCAGCCTTGCTGGAGAACGTTGTCCTGTCCAGTGCTTCCAAAACCCTGATTTCAGAGTTCCCTTCGTGGCTCAGTGGTTAACAAACCTGACTATGATCCATGAGGATGCAGATTCGATCCCTGGCCTTGCTCAGTGGGTTCAGGCTCTGGCGTTGCCATGGGCTGTGGTGTAAGTTGCAGATGTGGCCCGGATCCTGCGTTGCTGTGGCTGTGGTGTAGGCCGGCAGCTGTAGCTCCGATTTGACCCTTAGCCTGAGAACTTCCCTATGCTTCAGGTGCAGCCCTAAAAATCAAAACACAAAACCAAAAACAAAACCCTGATTTCAACATCTTACCATTCTCCCTATCTTGACACCCTCGAAATTGTTCGGTAAATCTTCCAGGTATCTATGGCTATAGAGTAAATTATTCCCAAACCCAGTCTTTAAAAATAGCCATTTTATTATGCTCAGGGTTTCTGTGGGTCAGAAATTCGGAATGGATTCAAGGCAGGGTGGTTTGTCGTGCCTTCAGCTGAGAAGGCTTCAACTTTTTTTTGGCGCGGGGTTGGGGGGGGCGTTGTAGTTCCCTGTCATTTTACAGGATATTTCACGTTTTATTTTATGGAAAAGGAAGGTAAGATATAGTTTGGCTCTTTTGTTTTAAAATTTAAAACTACAGCTAGTGAAAGATGATAACATCAAAAGGTGATACAATTTTGGTTACCTGTTTTTGGCCATGCCCATGGCGCATGGACTTCCCTGGACCAGGGACGGATGTGTGCCACAGCAGCCACCCAAGCCACCGCGGTGACAATGCCTGCCGGATCCTTAACCTGCTGTGATGCAAGGGAACAGCCTAGATTCTACAATTTTAAAGTTGATGAGAGAAAAACAAAGTAAAGTTGGTGATGGAGGATTTGCCATTTTTTTTCTGAGACTCGAGAATGGAGTTGTTCAACCTTCAATAAAGGCCTTTGTGCTGGAAATAACGCTGGACCTTCACCACGCTGGAGCAAGGTTCCCACCCAGAATCGTGGCTTTGGAGCCATCAGTGTAGAATCTGGGATGGAACCTGCAGTTTTCTGCATCTGAGCCTCTCTCCTGTTTCTCTAGCCGTTGACGATGCTACGGAGGGCGCTTCTTTGAGAACTCAGAAAGCATCACCTGAAGCGACTGCATACTGTACGACTCCAACTGCATAACTTTCTGGAAAAGGGAAAACTCATTTTAGATGAGCAGGTGCCAGGGGTTAGAGGGGAGGGAGGCGTGGAGAGGGAAGAACACGGGGGATTTCGGGAGCAGTGAACCCGATCACAGCGATTTACGTCATGCCGCGTTCGTCAGCACCTGCAGAATGTACACCGGAGTGAATCCTCATGCAGACCATGGCCTTGGGGAGATAATGACGGTGCGGGTTCAGAGGCTGCAGTGAGGTCCCCCTCGGGTGGGGGAGGCCGTGAGTGTGAGGAGACGAAGGCAAACGGGGGCTCCCTGGACTTTACGTTCCATTTGGCCATGAACCTAAAACTACTCAAAAAAAAAAAATCAAGTTTACTTTTTTAAAAAAGGCCCATCGGGTGAATTTGCTCTCATACAGTCTGGAAAACAGAAGTTTGGTACTCAGCACAAGCGCGTAAATGAAAACGCGCTATCAAAATCAGGGTCCAGGGGAGTTCCCGTCGTGGCACAGAAGAAATGAATCTGACTAGGATCCATGAAGATGTGGGTTCGATCCCTGGCCTCGTTCAGTGGGTTAACCATCTGTCGTGGCAGTGAGCTGTGGTGTAGGTCACAGATGCAGCTCGGATCCCAAGTTGCTGTGGCTGTGGTGTAGGTTGACAGCTGTAGCTCTGATCTGACCCCTAGCCTGGGAACTTCCATATACCGTGGGTGCGGCCCTAAAAAATGCAAAACAAACAAATGAAAAAATCAGGGTCTAGGAGTTCCTGCTGTGGCTCAATGGGTTCAGCAGCGTCTCTGCAGCACCGGGATGCAGGTTTGATCTGATCGCGGGCATTGCCACAGTTGTGACACAGGTTGCAACAGCAGCTGGGATCTGATCCCTGGTCCAGGCGCTCCACATACCAAGGGATGGCCAAAAATGAAAAAAAGAAAAAAAATGTCCAATTAGTGAAAAGACTCCAGCAAGTACACCCTTGTTTGAAGATTGAAATTCGCCAGAGAAAAGGCAACCGAGCCCCTCTCCAGGTGAACTGTTGGGAGAGGCTAATAAAGTCCCAGCAGAGAGGACCGCCTGCCAAGAAAAGTTGGACTGAGGTGGTTTATGTTAAGAGGTGCTCGCGTTTAAAGCTTAGGAGGCAATTATTCATTTGACTGGCCCCAGGACCGTGTCTTTTTGGAGCTGTGCTTCGGAGCGTCCTGTCTTTCCCAGACAGAATGCATTAGAGGGGATTCTGAAGGGAGCATCAGAGATGATAAAAGCTTTAGAAAATGTGACCCGGGAGAAAAGACTAAGAGAAGTGGACACATTCAATCTACAGAAAAGCAGACCTGAGGGAGACATAATAACTATTTTACTCCTACAGAAAGGGATATTATAAAGAGGAGGTGGCCAATTATTCTCATTAGTCAGTGGGGACAAAACAAGAAGTAACAGGCTTCATCCACAGCAGGCAGACTGAGGTTAAATAGCAGGACGAGCTTGAACACCATCAGAAGTTAGAGAAGGTGAGGGGGCGCCTCTTTCCTTAGCAAGGGCTGGGGTTGAATTTAAAGCCCGATGATTGGGGTGGGTTTGCGATGCTGAAATCCAGTCCTCTCTGACCGATGGAGTTGGGGGGTCGCTGAATCCTCTTCCTCCACTTCACTAACAGAGTTTGGTATCTGTGTGAATGGACACGGCTATTTACACATCGAAGGGTTACACATCGAAGGGTTTCGCATCCTAAATCTTTACCCCGTGGCCGAGAGAGAAGGAACGCTCTTCTTAAATGAGCGTCAAGAGACATTTATTACATCTGTAATTAGAGAGTGCGCAGTGTACTATTTCCTAATTCTGGAAATGTACAGCTTCCGTCAACCTTTGAAATGTTTCGCAGAAACAGAACACTCGATAATGTCTAAACAAGTGTGTGACAAGAACATCGCAACGTGCTTTCCGTAAGGAATAAAATCGTATTATCCGATAGGTTTTCCTCTCTCTGACTCGCTCTGCTCCTTTCTGTCATTTCGTGGTTGCAATCAGGCTTTAGAAAACCCTTGGCACCTGAACCAAAGAAGAACGGCTCCAAACACTCACCCCCTACTGTGGCTTATTGGAATTTTATCTGCCTAAAGGTTGGGCAAGTTTACCTCATTATTTCTCCACTCTCTTATTGGTCACAAAGTTTGTAGCCCTTGATACATCTTTTCATGGAGCTATTAAGTGAAACAGCCAGTAATGAGTGTCCCATAATGACTCATTTAGTTCCTTCCACTGGAAGCAACGCATATTACTTCTGCAACAGCTCACCTATTCCATTCAAGAAACCAGCAGCCCTGGTTAGCTGCCATTACAGACTTAACTCCTCTTGAAATCACTGATGCTACAAAACGCTCCTTTAACTTCTCATCCTCTCGATTTTTTAAAATACGCAGTATCTCGTTTATTGTGAAAGCTGTGAAACGTTTTTAGAGATGCCTATGGTTTTCATATGTTTACATTTGCCCCAAACGCTTTCGACTGCCCACTGCTCATTAACATCAAAATAGATTGGACTCATTTATAATAAGAACTCAAAGTACTTTATCACTACACTGTATCGACCTTACCAGGATATCTTTGTGAAAATAGTGTACTTTGAAATAATTCTGCATTTCCAAATTGATTAAAGACAAGCTTTCATTCATTCATGGCTATTGATGCTACAGAGGCCATGCCTGCATTTCCTGGTTAACTAGAGCCTAAAGTACCTAAAGGTCATCTCCCCAACAGCGAGCACAAATTTATCAATGTAGAAAAGTGCATCTGGGAGACACACCTGAAACAATTCAATGCTTCAGTTCTTGGCTTGGATTATGCTTTCAGTAGACCTTCATGAGTAATGGGCTTTGTCTTCATAAGGGAAGTAAGTCCTTGAGAACAAACTGGAATCAGATTTTACCAGATAATATTTACTCCACGCTAAAAATTTATCACTCAACATTCTAAGTGCATTTGAAATTCTGAGACTTAAATCGGCAGATATTTGTACTTACAATTTTTTTTTCCATGGCCTCATGGAAGTTACTCTGTGTATTAAAAATAAATAAAACTGGCCAGAATTTCTGATTCATAATAATGAGCCAACCCCAAGTCCTTCATCCCTTCTCGGAATTATAGCCACCGCCTGCCTCTCATTCTCGGGTGCCAAGTTCACCTTCTGAATTGCAAACTGACCATCCAAGTTCCCTGTTTAAAAACCCTTTTTGACTCTGCATTGTCGACAGAGAAAAGCCCAGATCGTGAAGGATCTTGCTCCTGTCAATCCTTTTATTTTTGATTTTTTTGGAGCATTAGATCTTTTTGCTTTTGATTATACAAACAATCAAATCATACCAGGTATCGTTTGGAAAATACTGAAAGCATAAAGATTAAAACAAAAGCCAATCATCATCTCAGATTTAAGCACCTTGAAATCCACCCCATGCGTCTGCATTTTCCATGCCTCCGTGCTTTACCTGCGATGATCTCTGCTGAAATTTCTTCTTCCCACTCAGCCACCTTGAGAGTGACTTTTTTAACCTTTAAGAGAAGGGTAACATCTTGATAATGCTTTCTATGGCCCCTGACCCCGGGAGGTAAGCTCCCATCCTGTGGTGATCATTCAGCTTAAATACTTGTTATTTAAGTATTTAAGTCTGCTCCACGGGATGGGGAGCTGCCTCAGGACGAAGACTGTCTTATGCATTTTTATATCCTTGGCACTGGGCCCCATGCTTGCTTCCAGTGGGTTCGGTGCAGCATTGATAAGTGAATCAATGAATCATTTTCTGCCAGTCAGGGCGGTGTCCAGTCCGCTCACCGCCTCCACGTCCTGCATGTGGAAAACCATCCACTAAGTCGGTCTGGGTGACAAAGAGCGCAGCATGGAGACAGTTCTCTGCCTCAAGCTGGCTCATCTCTCTTTTTCAACTTTTTTTTCTTTTCTCAAGGGTGAACCTGTGGCATATGGAAGTTCCCAGGCTAGGGGTCGAATCGGAGCTGCAGTTACCGGCCTACACCCCAGCCACAGCAACGCCAGATCGGAGCTGCCTCTGTGACCTACGCAGTAGCAGCAAGGCCCGACCCTTAACCCACTGAACGAAGCTGGGGATGGAACCCATATCCTCAAGGACACAATGTCTGTTTCTTAACCCACTGAGCCACACGGGAACTCCACGGTCCACCTGTTGACCTTGCTCTAAGTCAAGTCAGACCTTGCTCTGACCGGGTTTGAGTATAATATTCATCTGGTTCTTGGATTATCTGTTTAAAGGAAAATCATTGCTATGTGCTAACACGCTTTCTGCCACTGATGTAGATTAACAATCGCTGCATTTAATGAAATCCTCCTGCCTGCTTTACAGTTTCTCTCAGCACTGATTCTGTTTGTCACTGTTTTATGAGGTTCTCTGTTGTAAACTCCAGAAGGAATGCTGCTGTATTCAGTCTAGAGAGCCGGGCATGGCCAGCACCCACTTCTGTGCCAACAATAAATCCTCACACTTCAAAGTTCGAGGCTGGCATTTCTCATTTGCGATGCTACACTTGTGTTCCACTACAAGATTGATTCCCGAATTCAAAGAATTCTAGCCAACGAATGATTAGAAATACATAATTTTAGGTGACAGCCATAGGTCTGCAGGAGAATGCTTTGATACTGGAACAGAACAGTTATCATGAGACATAATATTGTGATGTAATTTGAATCCCAGGAGCTCCCCCCCACACCCCTCCCCGTCAAACAAGAAAGAAGGAGATAATCATTTTGGAATCTTGAAAAACCACTTTTTGCAGGAGATGGGTTGTTTCGGCTCGGCATTGAGATATTACTATGGGCTTATTGTGAAATGAAAGACAGAATGAGAAGGAGTCTGAGGGAATGTGTAATTTATATCTATTTTTCCACTGATACATGTTTGGCAAGGGGTTCAAGGCATGTAGTCGTGTTAACATATGTTTCTGTTCTCTTTGCAGGACTTCCTCTTTTTATTTCTGCAGACGCTTTGTGCACACGGGCGTGGCGGGGTGTGGCACAGAGAACACGCAGTGCTGCGTGGGGTCAGACCTCCGGGCCGGCAGGCACTGCCTCTGGGCCGTGACGTACACCGTTTTCTACCCATACCTCAACTTCTCTGTCCCCCCAGTCCCCATGTGTGCCTTACGTTCCCAGGGTCTCGTCCATCCTTACAAATGAATGAGTCTACTTGCCCTAGCGTGTTTAGAGTCCGTCCCCATCAGTGGGTACTTTTCTGAAGACAGCTCCACATCTTTCTAGGCCCCGCGCTCCTGTCCCGAGTGTTGGGCGATGGCTGTCCTCGTGGGTGCCTGTCACCGTGGCCTAAACCTTTGGGCCACCTTGGACCTCTTTGAGTCATGAGGATCCCGTTAACCCGTTAAGTGAAATGCAGGCTAGGCCTCTGGAGAGCCCTGACACGAGAGGTTTGTGGAAGGAACAAGGGACGTGCCTGAGGCCCTCGATGCTGAGGCCACGTCTGCCCTGCATCCTCCAGGGGCCCAGCCCGGAGCTTCCCGCAGGCCCCCGTCCGCTCATGGTGTGGCGCCCACAGGGGGCAGAGGCAAGACGCAGGGAGTGTGGGTTGGAGCTTTGGGGACAGAAGCCAGCGCCCTTTCCCTACAGATGGGCAGAGCCCCCGTGCTACCCAGCCTCTGGAACAGACAAAGGCTAGGGGGTGCTTATGGCTTATTTCCCTCCAAGAGAAAAACTTAGTAAGCGTTTTTGTCACGTGGACTAAGTGTGTCTGTGCAGCAGCTGGAATGACACAATGGACCCTAATGGCTGTTTCAGGTTTTTTCATCCCATTTGCACGCTGCCACATCCCTCCTCTTCCCTCAGATTTTCTTGCAAACCGCTCTCCTGGGCGGTGTTCAGATCTGGATATTTCTTCAGTGAAATGCAAGAGCCAGGCCACGTCCAAGGCCCATCCCTTGAAGGAGATGCTTTGCTCTTTACACGTGTGTTTACTCCTTGGAAAGTCCGAATGCTGCAGGTACATGAGACCCCTTTCCCATTCGGGTGGCAAAATGGTTTAGGGTGCAAAGATTTCAGGTCTCGGAAGTGTGCCCCTGTCCCCTCTCCAGTTCTGTTCACTGCCAGGAACACGTTCCTAGGAGGCCAGGAAGGGTGCTCAAATTCCTAGTGGCTTTGGTAGTGAGAGCGGCTGCAGGGCTGTGATGACCGAATTCACATGACGACGTTATGAAGCTCAGGAAAAAAATGCCTTCCCCTGTGTGTGTATCTGTGGCTGGTAAGTCTGTCAACGCAATGGATAAAACAGCAGTGCGTGCTCTCCCTTGTTTCTCCTTGCACGGTTGTTGATTTTGGATACGGGGAAATGAAAGACAGGTAGGGAAGTGGGTGGAGATGTTTATCATTTCCAAATAGAGTGTAAAGTGAACATGCCATTTCTCCATCAGCCACGACATCCATGATGTTAGAATGCGTTTCTCCACAAGTGATTGTCCCTGCGGCTTGTTTAGAGCATCTTTTTGCTTTCAGCGCTGGGAGGGGGGACCGGTGGTGGTGGGGTGAGTGTGAAATTAGAAACCTACAACCTTCTGATGGTCACTTTCCTCTCCAGCAAAGTCTTGTCACGAGCCACAGGGACGCTCCTTTAAATAGATCCGTGAGAAAGAGTTTTTTTTTTTTTTTTTAAAGTAGGTTTTTCTGTTCTTCTATGGCAAAATAACCGCTTCAGCTGGTATTTCAAGATGCATATTTGCTGTGTTGGTCCTAAGGACTTAAAAGTGAAGTTGAAATCAATCTCAGATGGATTATCTGTGTGATATAAACATGTGGGGATAAAATGTATGGAGCGTGCATATGGCAGCCCCATCTGACATAAACAAGCAGGGCTGAGAACGTGCATGCACGCTTTGATTGATTTGTTAACTGTGTCTGTAAATGGAGCTGAAAGCCCATTTTCAAGCATGACCTGGGCTAAGCGCGCGCGTGTAAATACACAATAAACCGAGATAACACAAGAATAACGTCAATTAAAACAATTATGACAACTTCCAGTCATCACGAGGTATTGTTTCAGTTCCATCTTAAAACAGGAAAAGCTTCCAATTGTTCTTAAACCGACTGGTAACTGATTCCACATTTGTGGAGCCTTGACACAAAAGGGTTTTTGTCCCTCTTTTGTATTCGCAGAGGACATGTGAGTCCCCAAGCCTCCCTTGGAAAGGAAGTCCTGTGGGTCTCTCTGTTTGAAGTGGTGCCCACCAGGAAGACGCTCCCTTCGTGTCCTTGTTGGGAACATGCATTTTCCATTTTCCAACCAAGCCGAGAGGGTGCAAATCTGAGCATGCCCACGTTTGATGATTTCCCTAAAGTCTACAGACGAACGCATCTGAAACTCACAACTGATACTTTGTTGAATCAATTGGCCTTATTTGGTGGCATAACTGAATTGAACAGAATGCACGGTTAACAAGTCTACATTTATAAGGCAAAGAATGACTAGAAATCCCTGCTCCTCTGACATGAAATTATTCCGTTCAAGGGCATGTGTGCACATGGAGCATCAAAAAACAAGTTTTCCAAAACATTGCACTGCATTGCAATAACCCATAAGAGAAGAGAATTTGAAAAATAATATATAGGAAATACATGTTGTCATAGATACATGTGAAAAACTGAGTTGCTGTGCTGTACACCTCAACTTCACATGACCTTGTAAATTTTTAATGGATTTACCAAGTAAACTTCAATTTAAAAAAAAAAGGAAATTTTATTGTCACAAAGCCAAGGCACCAGCACTCATTATTTTACGTATTTTCGTCTGCAGCTTTGGTGGGTTTTTTCCTTCTCAATTAGCCCTTTTCCCACTGTTACCTAAGAGGTGGTTAAAATGCCTGCTCTCTGGAGCTGGGCAGAGTTCCCAGGCAGAGGGGCCGCTCCTGTCCTCTGCAGCAGAGACCGCTGCCCTGACTCTCATGGTTTTGCCCCTGTGGACCCCACCTACTCAGGCTTCCCTGTCCCCGTGAGGCTACAGGCTTGGGCAGAGCAAAGCATCCTTGCTGACCAGTTTGTCTCAGCACCACGATGGCTTCCACCTGTAAGGTGCTCAGGTGGATGTTGAATGGATTATGTCCCTCTAGAATCTACAAGTCTTTGCCTAGGCTGAGAATTTGAGACATCTCCTGGTTATCCACACAGCATCCTCATAGAAGATCTCCATCTGGCAGCAATGGTTATTTATGATGAAAGACAAGGGCCAAAGAACCCTGGTTTAGACTCTGCATGTCATCTCTGAATGGCCCAGCCAGTGAAATCGTGACCCCAAGAACAAGGTCTGATCTACAGACCCGCTGGTTCCCTTCTCTGAGCCCTCCTGGCTCTGAGTTTCCGCCGGTCACTTTCCACTCAACCGTGACCCTCCAGGGTGGCTGTTTGCAGTTGCTGTCTCCCCTCCCCCGGGAGAAAATACATGTGTGGATTTTTAACTCAAATGATCTGAGTGGTTGCCTTGAATTCTCCATTTATTTTCTTCGTAAAGCAGTTTTGGGTATAAATCCTCTTACAGTTCGAACAAAATTTCAAAATCAGGTGAATTTGTATTTAAATCGGGCTTCTATATGAGTTGTGATTAAGTAATTTCCTTTGAAACTCACCGGCATACAACACAACACGCAGGGAGGGATTCTGGCTTCTGACTCGGAGTCAGATCCGTTCGCCCTTTGACACTGATCCACCTGCGTAGATGACAACTGTGGGGATTAGAGGAAAAGCTATGGGAGTCCCTTCTCCACCGTTTGTGTAGGTTCCTTTCCCCCTGTCTCAATTTAAATCCGTGTTCTAATAAGATAAAAGGCGCTGTGGGGGTCTCTTCACTTCTCTGAGTCTGCTTCCTCGCCTCTAAAGCGACAGGCTGGACCAGGAAATGATTGTCGAAATTCCTTTCAGACAATAACCGAGTTCATCCACCCATTTATGTTCGATCATGGAGGTTACAGACACACTCCAACTCTAACTGGTGAAGGAAATTCTCCTGCCGGAGTGACATGTTTCCTCCACAGTAGGGAAGAGTACGGCTTCAAGGCAGTGGGTCCCAGCCACTGATCCAAGATGCTTATTTTAAAAGGCAGCGTCTACCCGGGTTTTGTCAATCAGTGAAAGAGCATGACTGATCTTTTTTTTAGGGCCACACCCGAGGCGTATGGAGGTTCCCAGGCTAGGGGTCTAACAGGAGCTGCAGCCGCTGGCCTTCGCCACAGCCACAGCAACGCGGGATCCGAGCCGTGTCTGTGACTTACACCCCAGCTCACCACAACGCCGGGATCCCCGACCCACTGAGCGAGGCCAGGGATCGAACTGGCATCCTCGTGGATCCTAGTCGAATTCCTTTCTGCTGCGCTACCACGGGAACTCCCTTGATCGGTTTTAAATGATGCTCGGCCGTGTGGCTGAGTCAACCACAAGGGTGACCTCAGGAGGGCAGGTGCATGTCCTGGGGAATTCTGGGAGAGGACTCAGCTGACCTCTGTGATGCTAGTGGTGGCTGCGATCATCTGGGAGCCAGGGTGCTGTCATGCTGAGTTGAAGGGAGGATGCGCGATGTCACAGATGTCACAGGAAGGCAGGCTGAACACAAGGGAGAGAGCGTAGGAGGTGAAAGCAGACACACAGAGACAGGGCAAAGGGAGCGTACTGCCCTGAGTTAAGGAGGCTGGGGGCTGTGGAGGAAGCCTGGTCAGCACGGAGCACAGTGGCCAGGTTTTCTCAGCCCGTGGCGGCCTGTGGGGTGGATAGATGGAGACACACATTGCTGGGCGCCTGGCCACCAGGCTGGGCTTCAGAAAAACTACATTGGGAAGCGGTCTGCCCACGGGGCAGGACCAGCTTAAGGGAAACATGAAAACAAACTGCCTACCTTTTTTCCAGATCTCCAGTGAATCCCAACAGTCCTGAATTTGTGCTAAGAATCACGAAAGAAGATCAAAGGACTTGACATTTTAGTGAGAAAGGCTGTAAAGAAGAAATACATACTCATTTCTGCCCAAACTGGGGCCCTCGTTTGGAGTTCCAGGAAGAGTATCAGTTCCTCACACACTGGCTTTTTTATGATACAAAAGCTTCTCTGATATCTGACAAAGGAGCAAGGGGCGGAAACTTAAGACGAAGTTAAGCTGGGATGTGGCTGTGTTCCTTTCCGCCAGAGCCTCCGGCTTCAGATGGTCTGGGGTAAAATGAAGAGCACCTTAGGCTGACAAGCGGGTGGGAGATGAGGAGTCGTTCACAAAGGATGTACGAAGTCAGGCTCCTTGGAGGAAGCCAGCCAGGGGGTCTTCTTAGGCACCGGCAGTCCCAGTCTGAGCTCTGGAGTCTGAATGAAACCTGAGAGGTGTCCTGATCTAGGTAAGGGAGCTGGGGGCTTACATGCTACCTCTGGTCAGGCTTGGGCCAGCGGGTGCCAGGAAGCCACCAGAAGTCGTCTGCAGCGAGGTCCCCGTGCAGGCACGGGAAGCAAGGTACACAGAGGACATTTGGGGATCAGACCAACAACTCCATAAAAGGAGGCAGAGGAATCGCCTGCCAGAGCAGGAAAAGCAACTCCAAAGCCTGCACCAACCTGGGTTTGCTTATAGCCTAGTGGGTACCATTTGGAGACAGATGTATGTGGTTTTTTCTTGAGTGTCTAACTTTCATGAGAGATGTAGAAGTGAGAGCAAGCTACTTAGATTTTTCTCAGGCAAAAGAACTCAGGTTTTACTTTTTAAAAACAGCAATAATGGCATCGCTTCCCTTTAGAGGATGGCTGGGACACAGCATACATGTGTTCTGCTCACTGTCCAACTCTAATGGAGTGAGTGATTACTAGATGGGAGGTACAGTGAAAATTGAATGTCTTACGCATAAATCGTCATCCCCGACAAAGTGTTTAATCAGAAAGCTTGCAAACAGTGCAGATGAGAGAGACTCCAAATGAAATTTGTCCTGATACTTGAAGGCAAACATATCACCTGGCTTTTGAAAGATACCTCAGCTTTTTTTTTTTTTTTTTTTTGATCTGAATTCGTCAGGGAACCAATGCAACTTTCTGTCTTCGTCTTGTTTTGCTTGGAAAACACAAATGCTACTGACATCACAACTCTTCCGTCACACAGATCATAGAACTTCTCTGGGCCAAACTTTCTCATCTGTAAATAAGAGAGTTTGACAAATGGTCTCTAAGTTTCCTTCCAAAGTGGACTATGATTATATTTTTTTGTGCATACTAGTTTAGAATGAATTCATCATAGGAAAAACTTTCAACTGTACTGAAGGTTCCAAACAAATTCCTAATCTTTAGAATTCAAAAACATTATACGAAAACTATAAAGGAGACTTCAGTTAGAGGGATGATGATAGGAGCATAAACTATTTTGTTTAAATGTTGTTTTGATGGTTTGTAATTCTGGATTTGAAAGCAGTGCGAAGTAAAAAAGAGGTGAGCGTTGTCTTAGAAACAGCTCAAATGACTCTAATTATTTCTGAAGAAAACTTGCAGACTAGAGAAAAAAGTTGTATACCTAACTTTGAACTTCATGAAAGAAACTGTCAGAATGATAAAGCTCTTTACAGCAGAGTTATCATGCTGAAGACACTTAACTCACCTTCTTTTACTTTGAGATACCAGTTGCTTGGCCTTCGCAAAATACACAGATTCTAAGTTAGGAAAGTTCTCAGTCTAAGATGTGTTTATTCTCTTAAAAGAAACCTAAAAGTCATTAACCAACAGGGTAATGAGATCTCATCATTTTTTATGCTAGGGAAATTCAAGAGGCTATGTCAAATTAAATATATTAAATTATAACTGTAATGCTTTAAGAATATGATTCTTGATCCTATTAGGAATCTTACCTTTTTAATGTTTGTTTATTTTACCCTTAAAAAAACCTTCTTATGGAGGGATAGGCGATAAACAAGGATTTCTTCCTGGATTTAAAATTAGGCTTGAAAACACGAAGATGAAGCAATCCTATCTACGCTTGGGATGCTAAATTTATATTATTAGTTTCTTTTTATATTAATTATATATATTGAGATATATGTTTTGAAGTGAAGAGTTTCTGAAGATGAGAAATCAAAAAATTTTGAAAGCTCAAGGTGCTCAATTTATTGATAAGCCCTCCCATAGTTTGCCTTCTTCCACGATTTACCCTACATGTAGTCTCAAGAATCAGTCTTATTAGGGAAAGAGCCACCTTAGCACAGAGATCAACCTTTCCTCCAGATTCAGTGAAGGTGAGCAAAAGAATACAAAGCAGGAGGTGGAGGCGGGGAGGAAACCAGTGCCAAAAATTAAGGTGATATTACAGAAATTCTCAGACATTCAAGTTAGAAGTTGTTCAGCTGGATGGGATTTGGGGAAGATACCAAGAGAAAACTCTTGCTTTTACTTCCATAGAAGGAAGTGTGCTTCAACAGGACAGAAATAGAGATTCTGTTAAGAAACCCAATTGCATCAGTTTGGAAGGTTTTACTTCAAAACGGATCACAAACAAGGAGGGGAGTACCCATGGGGATCTCTTTTTCTAGCTTTTAATAACAGTATCGAAAATGGGGATCAGGCATGGCTACATCAAGCAGCAGAGGAGCAGGCCTGACAGGCATTCTCCGATGCTTGATGAAGTCTATAGCAAGACCATAAGGCCTTTGTCTTGAAGGTATCTAGTAGCAGTATTAAAACAGGATTTATAACTTAAAAATTAGTAGAGAAAGTTAAAAAAAAAATCATAGTTCACATTGCCTAAAAGAGAAAAAGAAAATAAAATAGAAGAAAAAAGTGAAAAAAAAGAGAAAATATTATAATAACAAAACAGGGTTAAGCATGCCACTTAATCACTTAAAAAAATGAAAATGAGGAGTTCCTGTTGTGACTAAGTAGTGACGAACCCAACTAGCATCCATGAGGATGCTGGTTCAATCCCTGGCCTCGCTCATTGGGTTAAGGATCCGGCATGGTTGTGAGCTAAGTATGGTGTGGTTGTAGATGAGGCTTGGATCCCATGTTGCTGTGGCTGTGGCATAGGCCAGCAGCTACAGCTTCGATTCGACCTAACCTGGGAACTTCCATAATCTATGGGTGTGGCCCCCCCAAAAAGCAAGAGAAAGGTGAAAATGAGATAATGTTCCCTATTAATGTCTAGCAAAGCATATTTGAAGGCAAAAAGAGCATATGACAGAACCAAGAGGACATTTTCTTTCTTTTAAAAATTAAGACTATAATCACCAAAGAAGATAATGCTCATGAAAGTTTATGTACAGAATTATATAGTAGCAAATTATATATAAATAAGTGTGGTTGGAAACATAAATGGTAACTTAACAGAAAATCAATAGAAGTGAAAGATGTGGTATAATTTTATAAGTACTTAACAGATAATAGGCAAAAAAAGAAGGCTATCTAATATCTACATCAGGAAACCAACTCAATTTGATGAAGTAAATATGTAATTATACTATACATTTCAAGTGTCTATGAATAACTTAAATATGATTACATTGTTTACAAAGCCAATATAGTCTGTAAAAAAGAAATTCTCACAATATCTGACATCAGTGCATAAAGACTAGAAGTTAAGAACAAAAATATAAAAACACTCATAAAATCTTACTTTTTTATAAATAAAAAGAACAGAAATAATACTGGTGGTATGGAATATTTAATAAACAGTTACAGTCAAAACTAACATATACAAAAATTTATGGAGCATCATAACAGTTCTAATTAGACATAAATTACATTATGAAATACTTTTGATATTAAAGAAGAAAGAATAGAATAACACAGATTAATTATCCACACTGAGGTTAGAAAAATAAGGATGAAACAAAAACAAACCAGGAGTAAAAGAGGAAGAATCTATTACTATAAAAGCAGATTGACAGATAAATCTGAGACTTTCTTTTTAAGAAAAATGTTATTTTTAACCTCTTAGTCTTTTTAAGAAAAAACTGAGTAAACCTATATATGTTCAGATTCAAAGGAAATTAAATTCATGAAAATTGCAATTCACTATTTTATGCTGTTTTGAAAATACTAATTAAATGGTCAGTTCTCCCTTGTTTTAAAATACACCTTCTGTGATATACCAAATACTTATTTTATGTTTTATTTCTGGATTTTATCTCGTACTTTTAATCTGGCTGGTTTTCTAGGACCAACATCACATTGTTTTAATTAGTGCAACTTTTTAAGACCTTTAAATGGTGGGTAGGTCAAGTCTTCTTTCATTATTTTGCTGTTTCTAAATTTTTTAGCCATTCTCACTCATTTTTTTTACTCTAGAATAAGTCCATCTTGTTACAAATTTTATTGAAATCATAGTAAGTTATTTGATTTTGGAAGTGTTAAGTTAGTTCCAAATGTTTCATCTTTAAAAAAAAATCATAGCATGTCCCACTACTCCTTTAAATTTTATTCTAAATCATTAAATTTAAATTTTGATGATTTTAAAAAATAAACATATTGATAAATTTTTTCTTAGGATTTTTTCTACTATAAATTTTAATTTTCTACTAGATTTTCCACTATAGAAAGCTACTTCTTTCCATGTATTTATTTTACGGCTAATCACATAACTGAAATATCTTGTCAGTTCACTAATTTGAATTTCTTTCCTTGGTTTTCCAGGAAGTCAATCAAACGATCAGAATAAAAGAATGAAAAGATAAATCTGACTCTTCCATTACCGGTCTGACCTCTTTCATTTCTTTTCTTATTACACTAGCTAAAAGTTTCAGAAAAAGTTCAATGTTAATGATAATACATACATGTTTGTATTGCCATGACTTCAAGGGGCACTTTTTTATTTTATTTTTTCTCTCATGTCTGATTTTTAATTATTTTAATATATTTTATTATGTTAGGAGAGTAAGCTTTCAATTTTACTTTACCATGAAGTTTCAGAAATTGAGCTTTGATAGAGCAACCACTAAGGTAATTATACTAAAGGGTATATCCCAAAACACTATAAATAAATCAAGGCAGAATCTGGGAAAATGTGCAAGTATCCCACAGGAAGTTAAGAAAAGAAAAACAGAGGAAAAAGAGATAAAAAAAAGTAGTACAATTTCAGGCAAACAGCCTGTCATGGCAATAATCACACTAAAAGTAAATGATCTAAACACATCAAATAAAAGATAGAAATTGTTCGAATGGATTTAAAAAAGAAAGATCCAAGGATAGTTCCTTATACTGTCTACAAGGGACATAATTTAAATACAGCCTATGTAGGTTGAAAGTAAAATGATGGAAAAATATGCCATGCCAACATTAATTTTAAAAAAGCAGGAGCGACCACAATACTATTACAAAGAATACTTCAGAGCAAAGATAAGTATTAGAGATGATGAGGGGCATTAGACAGTGATAAAAGGATTAGCACACAAAGAAGACATAACATCTAAAAATGGCTAAGCTTCAATTAGTGAAGCCTCAATATACATGAAGCAAAACTGATAGAGCTGAAAGGTTGCAGACCTAAATGCCTTACTCTCAGAAACTGATAGAACTATTAGGATAAAGGCAGTAAGAATATAGAAGAATATAATCAACCAAAAGAAAAAAGTATCAAGAAACCAACAAGATAGACCACATCCTGGTCTACCTAACTAATTTGTTTTAATAAAATCATGCAGATTACGTTTTCTGACCATTATGCAATCGAACCAAGAAAGACAGCAGAAAAATCTTCAAACACTTGAAAATTATATAAAATGCTTCCCAATAAACCATGGAAAAGAGAAAATGTGAAAGGAAAATTTAAAATACATAAAGCAGGTGAAATGAAAATAAAGTATATCAAGGTATGGGGAAACCATTAAAGCAATCCTGAGGAGGAAAATCATAGCACTAAATAATTATATTAGAAAAGAGTAAAAGTCACAAATTAATAACTTCAGTTCTTATTTCAAGAAATGAGAAAATGAATGGTAAAGAGAAAACGTGAAAGGAAATTTTAAAATATATAAAACAGATGAAATGAAAATAAAGTATATCAAGATATGGGGAAACCATTAAAGCAATCCTGAGGGGGAAATTCATAGTACTAAATAATTATATTAGAAAAGAGGAAAAGTCTCAAATTAATAATCTAAGTTCTTATTTCAAGAAATGCGAAAATGAAGAGCAAAATGAACACAAAACCAGCAGAAAGAAGGGTATAACAAATATAAAGGCAAAAGTCAGTCAAATTTTCACAGAAGTAGCAGATACAAACAGTGAAACAAAAAGTGGGTTCTTTAGCAAATAGTAAAATTGAAAAACCTCTAGAAAGACTTACAAATATAAAAAGACAGAAAACAAACATCACCAAAATCAGGAATGAAATGGGATATTACTGCAGACTCTTCCGCCATTAAAAGGGAAATGATGGTATACTGTGCAGTGCTTAATGCTCATAATGTCAGCAACTTAGGAAGATAAACTAATTTTTCAAAGCCACAAACTACCAAAGCTCTCCAAGATGAAAGAGACAATCTGAATAGTCATAAACTACTAAAGAAATTGAATTTGTAGATAAAAATGTCCCACAAAAGAAATCTCTAGCCCAGATGGCTGCACAGGAGAATTCTACTAAACATTTAAAGAGTTAAATAACACCAGTTCTCCACAATCTTTTTCAGAAATAGAAGAGGAAGGAATATTCATGACACTATGAAATTACTATCAATCCTAGATAAAAAGAGGACAGAAAAAGAGAGACACACAAATCCATATTTCTCATGAATGTAGTTATAAAACTCATCAACAAAATATTAACAAATTAGTCCAAAAATGGTAGAAGTAATTGCACACCATGTACACCAGAAGTGTGCGCCTGGTTCAAATCAATGTAATTCGCCATATCAACAAACTGAAAAGAGAACTGTTGTGATTATATCAATTAATGAAGAGAAATCACTTGACAAGTTCTAATACTCATTCATGATGAGAACTCAGAAAAATGGGAATAGAAGGAAGTTTAATTTGATAAGGACCACCTACATATGGTATATATCTATGCTACTGCTTAGTGGCAAAAGTCTGAACTCTTGGCCCTAAGATCTAGGACAAGGAAGAATGTCTGCCTTCATCATTTATATTCAACGTAGTGCTGAAAGTTCTACTGGAGCATAGGAAATAAAGAGCATGCACTCCTAAAAGGAAAAAACAAACAAACAAACAAACCCTGTCCCTATTTGTAGTTCACATTATAACTTTATCGTCTACATAGATACCTCGAGAAGTCACAAAAACTATCTCCTAGAACTAACTAATTTCAGCAATGGTTCAAGGTACAAGAAAAATCAACACCGAAAAATCAATTTTATTTCTATAAACTAGCAACAGACCAGTGCAAATCAAAACTAAAAACAGGACATGATTTATCAGTATGCCAAAGCCAATGATAGAACGTTAGTTATAAACCTAAAATTTATATATATATATATATATGTATATATATGTACAATTATATATATATATGTACATATATAGTGTAAACATATAGCTATATAACTTTTTCATATATATAACATTTTCATACAGATGTGTCCAAGATTATAATCTCTATACTGGAAATTATAGACAGCTAATGAATGGAACCAAAGAAAATCTAAATGAAGAGACACACTGTATTCATGGATTAGAATACTACATAATAAAGATAGCAATTTTCCCCAACTTGATCTATGGGTTTAATACAATTCTTATCAAATTCCCAGCAACATATTTTGTAGGCTTAGACAAGTTAAATTTACATGGAAAAACACAGGCTCTAAAATAGCTAAAAACAATTTTGAAGGAGAATAAAGTGAAAGGTCTCACTCTAGGATAACCAGTGCACTATATGATAATTCAAGACAGTGTGTTATTGGTGGAGGGAGAGACATAGAAGAATGAAATGGAATAGAGAACCACAAAATAGTCCTTCGTTTTTTGACAAAGGTATAGAAGTAATTTAATAGAGGAGGGATAACTTTTACAATAAATAGTCCTGGGGAAATTGGGTATCCATATGCAAAAAGACAAACCCCTACTTAAGACTCCTGCGTTATACAAAAGTTAACTTAATGGATCACAAATTTAAATGTATTAAAAGTGTAAAACTTTTAGGAAAAATATTTGGAGAAAACCTTCTGGATCTAGGACCTGCCCAAGAGTTCTTGGACAGGACAGCAGAAGTACAGATTGTAAAAAGACAAATTGATAAATTGGACTTTGTCAAAAAGAAAACTTTTGCTCTGCACAAACTCTGTTAAGATAATGAAAAGACAAGCTACAGACTGGTAGAAAATATTTGCAAACTAACAAACCAGTTAGAAAATGGGCAAAAGACATGAATAGACATTTTACTGAAGAGGATACACAGATGGCAAATAAGCACATAAAAAGATGTTCAATATCATTTCTTTAGCCATTAGGGGAATGCAACTTTAAACCACAAGGAGATAATACTACATGCCTCAAAGAATGGCTAAAATAAAAAATAGTGATATCACCAAATGCCAGTGAGGATGCAGAGAAACTAGAAAACTCATGTATTGCTAGTGGGAAAGTAAAATGAAAATGAGTATGGCAGTTGATGACAACTAAGCATATGCATACCGTACGACCCAGCAATTGCACTTAAAAAAGCATTTTGGAATGAATCGAGCCATTTATTCAAGAGAAATAAAAACTTATGTTCACAGAAAAACCTGCACGTAAATTTTCATAGCAACTTTATACACAATAACCAAACTACACCAAACAACTCATGAGTCCTCCAACAAGTGATGGTTAAAAAACCCAAAAAGCTGTGGTACATCTATACCGTGAAATAAAGCTCAGCATTGAAATGGAATTAAACTACTGATATATGCTATGACACAGATGAAACTCCGTGTCATTATGTTGGGTGAATTATGCTGGTCCGACTTATGATAAAATTGCACAGAACAAAACACATGTAAATGAATGCATGTAAAACTGGTGGAATTTGAGTAAACTTGATACATTTCACCAAAGTATGTCTCAGTTGTGATATCGTACTGTATTAGAGCTGTGTAAGATGTTACACTGGGAATTCTGGGTATAATTTCTATGTTATTATTGTATATTCCTTCTTACAACTGTGTGCGCAACTACAATTCTCTCAAAACGAGAAGTGTTTAAAAATTAGATCTTTGGCAATGTTTTATGATAATCATATAGTTTCTCTATTGATTTAATATTAATAGATTTCCCATGTTGAACCATCTATGACAGTCTAGATCAAAGCCCGCTGGATACGGTATGTGAATTTTTCTCCATACTTCTAGATTTGATTGATTACATCTTCTGATACGGTTTAGGGATTTTTACATCCATATGCGCAATTACGATTAGACTGTAGTTTTGTGTTTGAGTGTTGTACAAGCTTTGCAAATGTACTCAGGAAACTGGAAATCTTTTTCTATGCTCTGATTCAGTTTATATACTGTGGAACTTTTTTGAATTTTTTGAAAGAATTCACCCATAACGCTACTTGGAGTCACATCTCATGGAGACATTCTTTGACAACAATTCCAGTTTCTGTCACGTTTATTATTATACTCAATTTGGCAACTTTTTCAGCCAATTTTATCATTTTACATTTTCTCAGATTCTTCAATGTTTCCAATGTATTAATATTAATATATATTCAATGTTCTATTACAATTGTTACATCTTGCTTACATAGCAGAATCTTATGTTCCATCTCGCCCTAACCAAAACTTATGTGTTTTTCTTGTTCTTCCAGTTTTAGTTTTTTTATGCAACCTTTAAAACCAAGGGGAACCGTTTTTGGTGTAAGGAATCTTATAGGGTTCTAGTTAACTAAATAATTTATATATATAAAAGTCCCTGAAGAAAATACAATTTATTTGATCTCTGGTTGGAGAAGACTCTTCTAAGTGTAAAAGCAAAAGGGAAACAAAGAAAAGATCGATATTTAACTCAACCAAAAAGCTAAAAAAAACCCTCTATATGTTGAAACTTTGTAGACATTTCAAAACAAGGTGCAAAAAAACAATGAGCTATCTACCACCAATAAATGAACCTTGACCCATATAATCCCATCATATGAAAAAAATAACGTAAAATGTATTATTGACCTAAATGTGAAATCTAAAACTATACAGCTCCTTGAAGAAAAATCTCTATGACTCTGCCTACAGATTTCTTGGATACAACAGCAAAATCTCTATACATAAAAGAAAAAATAAACCCTAATAAATTTAATTTTGACTTCACCAAAATCGAAAATTTCCTCTCTCCAAAAGTCACTATAATAGGAAGCAAGGCAAAAGTAAATATTGAAGAAAATATTTTCAAAGCAAACATCTGAAAAAAGATTTGGACCTGGAACGTAAAGAACTCTCAAAACTAAATGATAAGAAAACAAGAAAATTAATTATAAGTGGGTAAAATATTAAAACGGGCTCTTCACAGAAGAGATGCAGATGACATGTACACAAGTGAAAACATGCTCAACATCATGAATGATGAGGGAACACAAATTAAAACCACAATGAGATACAACCACATAAATATCAGGGGAGCAAATGACTAAAATTAAAAACACTAATCATCACATATGCTGATGAGGGTGTGGGAGAACTGAAATACAGATGCTCTGATGGTGGAAACATAAAATGGTGCCATTGTTTGAATAATCGTTTGGCATTTTTCTTAAATGTGTCCTGCCATATGATCCCACCATCGCACTCCTTGGTATTTATGAAATAAGATGCAATGGAAAAGTAAGGCCATACAAAAACCTGTACAAAAATGTTCATCTAAATTTATTGATAATAGTCGAAAACTGGAAATAACCCAAGTATCCCCAAAGTGTTTCATGGATAAGCAAGATGTAATATATTCATATAGTGAAATAGTACCTAGCAATACAAAATAATAAACTCTTGATGTATGATGCAAGTGGACGGTTCTCAAATAATGGGCATTGATATTGCATGTGTAATATTTCAATCATCCCACCATTTTTATGCCGATCATACATCTCAGATTCAAATTCCAAAGCGAACCAAATCAGAATTGGTAGGTAAGAATCTGTTTTCTGGTCCTCCGCAGTTCGGAGGTGCTGTACTTCTTACCAAGCTCTTTTTTCTGACACTGCTCCGTTTCTCCGAGACAGACTCTCCTTTCCACTGCAGCTCATTCTCCAAATGTATTTCTCTGTCCGTGGACAGCTCTACATTTTCTCTCTTAGCAAAACAAGTATCTTAGTATCAATATCCTTCCTCAAAAAAAAAAAAAATTTAAACTCAAGCAGTTAGAATTTCCTACCCAAAGTAGCATTTTGTATATAATTATAAGTGCACTGCTTTTTTTTTGGAGTTCCAGTTGTGGCTCAGTGGTTAACAAATCTGACTAGGAACCATGAGGTTGTGGGTTTGAGCCCTGGCCTTGCTCAGTGGGTTAAGGATCCGGCGTTGCCGTGAGCTGTGGTGTAGGTCACAGATGCGGCTCAGATCTCGTGTTGCTGTGGCTGTGGCGAAGGCCGGTGGCTACAGCTCCAATTAGACCCCTAGCCTGGGAACCTCCATATGCCGCGGGTGCGGCCCTAGAAAAGGCAAAAAAAGACAATAAATAAATAAATAAATAAATAAATAAAGTGCACTGCTTTTAAAACCTTACTTGATTTGTGTTGACTTACCCCTGTCGTTTCTACCTGACTCTATCTCATTCTTTTATTCAGTGCGCATATCCTCAGATATACGTGGATAGTCAAGATATCCTTTTTACACACCAGTCATTTCTTGGGTTGTAAAGAGACAAAGTAGAATAGAACATGGTCCTATTTCTGAAGATAAAATGGTTCCACTTGGATCAAGAGACAAGAATAGTACCGATGCCCCGAGACCTACAAGAGGACACACAACAGGGGACCCAGGTTGGAGGTAGAGGGTTCTCATCCTGAAGCGTTCCACTTTCTCAACTTTGAATTTTATGAACAGCTAACAAATGCCGTTGACCAAATATCCAGATGTTGTTTTATAACTGGAATACAATCCACATGGTAATAAAAACCCACAACCAAATGTATCATTGAGTATAAAAAGGTGATTCAAAATAGGATTGAGAACACTGCTTTGGTCTTCAAAAGCCCACCGTTATTTTCATTGTACATCCTTGCAACATGGCATCTGGCTAAGACCTGATAAGGGGGGGTCCTAAGATTTCTGGTTCTGATATTATGGTAGATTAGATGTCACGAATATCCTCTCAGTACCAATACCAAAGAAGCAAGGCGTCATTTAATGATGATTCTTTAAATGCCGCTGAGCTCTAAAGTGGAAATTCCTCAGTTGGCAGAATGAAGACTGATATCGGATGTGGAGTGACAGAACATAACCAAACTGTTATCATAGACTGCCCTGTAGAGATAAATAGCCATTTGGGACTAGAATCAAAATTCAAACATTTTCACACAGCAATTCGGAGTCTACCATTTGTAGGCATCATTGAAAAAAGGCTTCTTCAGGAATTAAAAATTTAACCCTAGAGTCAGCAGAAAAGTGCAAGAGGGAATTGAAAATCATATAGACAAAAGCGATACATTCATGAGAATATTAATGGAAAGGAGGAAAACAGGTACTAAGGCTAGTGATTAATCTTTGTGGTGTTCATAGAGGGATAAACAAACTGACCACTAGAACAGAACTGGGAGCCTGGGAACAGCCATGCACATGCATGTGTGTGTGTGTGTGTGTGTGTGTGTGCGCGCGCGCGTGTGTTTATACAGGAGCTCGGTATGGTGCACTTATACTGATCTGGGTTGACAAAGAGAGACAAGATGGCTTGTCAATCAATGGTGCAGAAATAACCAGAAGGAGAAGAGATTGAAAGGGTAACATTTGATCCCTACCTCGCACCCTTTTCACAAATGTATTCCACATGGATAAATGCTTAAAATACAAAAAACAAAATTAACATTTTAGAAGAAAATACAAGAGAATATGCTTTTGATATAGAGTTTAAGTATTTCTTAAATGACATCAGCCCCCCCACATTGCAAGAATGATTTTTCAGCAAAAAGAAGATGCCATAAAATACAAGTTCAAAAAACAAATGGAAACAAGGAGCCATGTAATTATCAAAAAATTAGCTTCCATAATACATGAGGGACAATTTCAAGTAAAAAAAAAAAAAGCCTTAAAACAAGCAGGTATAAAAAGGATATTTATTAGCAAGAGTAAATTAGGAAAGGATGGTGATATGATTGAGTAAAAAGAACAAGGGGTTTGAGGTCAGGCTGACCTGCAGTTTATTAAATGTCATATTAGCTGTTCCCCTCACTGGGACAGAATAAGCCTGGATGATGACAGTGGTGCTTGGCTCACCATATTGTGGTGAGTAGAACTGCCATCATAATGATGTTTTATTCATTCAAGAAACTTCTCTACTTCAGAGATGAAAAAGAAGCTGCAGAGAGCCAAGAAATTCGGACTCAAACCCAGACTGTGGACTCTGGCTTCCGAATCTGTACTCCTTACATATCCTTTCTCAATTTAAAACATGTATATGGACATGTAAATACGTACGTGTATGTATATGTATATTCTGTGTATGTATATATATGCACATATTTATTTATGAATATTGTGTGTATATACCCACACACACACATATATGTAACTAATATATGCTAGCAAGTATATACTAGCAAGATTGTGCAAATTTAGGGAATAATGAGGATTTTATTAAATTAGAAGATTTTAGACATATGCCTTTTGAGAATGCAGTGTCTTTTTAATTCATGAGATGACTCAAAGTAATTTCAGGGTTTTGATCTAGCAGTCTAAAATTATTCTATCAAGAAATACATGATTGGCCAATGGGGACCTGCTGTGCAGCACAGAGAACTCTCCCCAATATTCTGTGATCATCTATGTGGGAAAAGAATCTGAACGGGAATGGCTGTGGGTACACGTATAACTGAGTCACTTTTGCTGTACAGTGGAAATTATCACAGCCTTGTAAATCAACTACACTTCATTAAAACCTAAGAAAACAAATATGTAAAAATTCTCTCAAAAAATGTTGTTAACTATTGGGAATCTGTGAGATCAATCCTGAAAATAAGAGTTTTTTCTTTCTGAAGAAAAGGAAACTGGCGATTTACTTCAGAACTAAGTCAGCGAGGGACCCTTTTGCTTCAATAACACCCAGAGGGCAGACATTTGAGGTTTTTCCTTTTCAACATTACCAATGAGCTAGTGTAGACAGAACCTGCTTGTGTACACTAAACAGTACACACGAAAGGCAGTCCTCACTGGAGCAAGGCTAGTTTCCTAACTCTGACTTTCTCCCACCCAGGGGTCCCTCCATCTGTCTGGTCTACCAAACCTCCAGACTACAAACATCCCAGAAACACCTGCATCTCCGAGCCCCCGCCTTCTTCAGCTGGGACATCATTTGGGGTCTTCATTCGGACTTTAAACACAACATGGACCTCAGCTGTTAAAGCTCACAAAATATTTGAATTTTTATGGCGGCAACTGTGAGTTGCAGAATGAATGTCTTTTTTTTTCCCCCTCTCAAAGAAAAAAAAAAAAAAAAGGGCAGCTTTGAGCTGAGGCTACCTAAATACTAGGTCTACCCCCGACTCTCAAATATACAGAGAAAAGGTTTGTTCATGGAGGGTGTGTGCGGAGGGAGGCGAGAATGGTGACCTTGGAAAATACAGGACATGTCAGGCCAGGCCCTCCCCCTGCTGTCAGCATGGTCTCTCTCTTTAGTGTGTAAGACGCCTGCACTCTTTCTGAGGTCCTATGACCCCTGAGTTTCTCCAGCCCCACAGCGTCAAGGTCGGGCCCTGGGCTCAGGCAGCTCTGGGGAAGAGCAGAGATGGCCAGGCCCACTTCCCTCTCCGTGCTGACGGGAGGAGCCTAGGAAACTGCACACACCGAGGCTGCCTACAGATGCTAGAAACTTCCAAGTGAGAAGACAAACCAAACCTCTATTTATAGCACTCTCTGTGAACAGCTTTCCTTCCTCCCAGACACCGAGAAGCACCGTAATGCATATCTGCTCTGTGATGCCCAATGTGTCAGCTGAAAAGTTTGGGACCTTTTATTTGTCTACACCGGCAAGCAGGACATGGACAATCCCTGTGTGTCAGCTTCCGTCCTCTGCTCTCCCCTGTGTGACCAAGGAGAAGTTAAAAACTCTGGCACCATGCATCGAGAATATATGTCCACAGTCAGAGAGGCCTGGGGCTGCATGCCATTCCAGCTCTGTGTCACGTCGCCAAGTTATTTAAGCTGGTCCGAGCTTTCTCATTTATGAAATAAGGATAACGGTGGGTAGGTACCTGAGAAGAATTTCTGGGAGAATTAATTGGGACAATGCATGGTAAGGGCCCGGTGCCTAATAAATGCTCAATAATAATAGATGCTACCCTAGCCAAATAATAAGCCCTCCCTTTCATGATAACGAAAACACGCAAAAACCTCATCCCTCTGTCTAATTAAATATTCTGAGGTCTGAAAATCGAATGTTATTAAATTCTGAACTCATAGAAACCGTCATGTGATTTTTTAAAAAGAACTGGCCAGAATCAGGGGCTCAAAAATGGCTAAATATATGGGGTGTGTCACATTTAAATGTAGTGATTTTTGTTAAATTGCTCGAGAACTCTAAAAAAGTAACTAGTTATAGAGGACAGGACAGTTCTGTCCTTGCAGAGACAATCTCATTCATAGTTTGATCTGCAATAATTTATTCTTTTTGAGCGACTCTTTATAGTACCCCCCTGCCTTTTTTTTTTTGTCTTACCCCATCAAAGGTGAGATGGATAAATGAAGAAATGTTCGTTGGGCAGGGAACCACAGAGAAAACATAGGGCCTGCATAAATCGTCAATTGGATAAACCAGTCGCTTACATTCAAGATACTGCGTCCCAGGGTTAAAGAGAATTCATTATTCATGGGCTGTGCATTGGAACAAAGTTTTGGCGGTGCAGGTTTCCCTTATAAGCACCCAAAGAAACCATCGTGCCATTTTTTTTTTTTTCCTGCCTAAAAATCGCAGTGCCAGAGGATGGCACAGAGAGGACAGATAAAGGTGACGTCGATGTTCAACTAACATTTTTGTTCCCAAAGTAAAAGGAACAGAGATTTCTGTAGCGTGTTTGAAAAGCTAGAACTCTCAGCTCTCTGCCAACAACCACAGCTGAAACTGACAAGGCCTGACATCTCCCCTGCTTTTTTCCTGCTCCCATTTTCTGTGAAAATACTGTAGACACTGGATCAGGAAAGACAGGGGAGCCTTAAAATAATCACTCTTTCAATTTGCCCCGTGTTCGTTTCCATAGGAAACAAAAGTGGGAACTGTAGCCGGCAGCGAGCAACTGTCTTGTTAGAAACTCCCTTGTCGATTCAGCCATGGCCGTTGGCTGAAATCTGCAAGTGGCATTTTTCAAAAGGCCCTTTGGCTTCTGAGGCTATGGAGTTTTCACTTTGGAAAGCAGGGAAAACGAATGGAAAAAAAGTGAGAATTGCTTCCAACCCCACGTTTTCATGTACCTTAGGATACTATTTCTCATGCAAAAAAAAAAAAAAAACCCAAAAAACAACTTTTCATTTCTCTGGCTAGTAGTTTATGGATGAGCACTGAAGCCCGTTTTATACAAGCAAAAAGATACATCAAAAAAAAAAATGCAACCGTGCCTGTTTGGAAGGTGACATCCTAGATCCTGGATGCGTGCTGGCTTAACTGTCAACCTTGCCTTGTGAAATTGCTTACATAAACATTCTGTTTGGGGCAGGGGTTGCGTTTCCATGGAACACCCTTCTGGGTTCCTTCCTGTTTTACAAACGTATTTCAAGTTACACGTGCTGGACAGCCTTCCACAGAAGAAGAAAGGCAGAGGGGTTGCAAAGAAGACACAGCCAGGCGTGGAAATTTAACTTGTTTTTAAAAATGGCTTCGCTTGGGAAAGCATATTATTCCAACCTTTTACCTTGGGGCAGGGGCTTCGAATGCTTATAAAAGTTTGAAACAAAGAAATGTCAAGGTAATCCCCCACATGGGGAGTGATGATTTTACTGGGGGAGAAAGCAGCTCACAAACATTCACAGAATCATGGTACAGTGCAGTAGTGACTCTTAGCTAAAAGTTTTATCAAAAATCTGGGAGGTTTGACCAATATCGGACAGAGGCAACCCTCAAGGATGGGTCCTGCCTTCTCTGCTGTGGTCACCAAATCTAGACTGTTTCTTAAGGGGGAGGGATAGAAAGAAAACAATATAAAGAGGAGACATTTCCTGTACCTATTTACACACAGTTTAAGTAGAGAGCAACCCATCAGGTACAGACTGAAACCCAAGAGTCGTGTCCATCCAACGCCTTAAAGCACCTTATCTAACACTTCCGTGAAACCTTCCCCACTTTCACTTTCTCTTTGATTTTTACCTGCCGCATCACAAACAAGAACCACAGCAAAACAAAGGACGTTGGCCCTTTTTTCAAAGTCTGACTGAAAAGCACATTATAATGTTCACAATTAACCTTTTTTCAACATTAAAATATCTATACCTAAAAAACCATGTTCTTTAACTTAGTTCTCACTTCCCAGTCCCATCACCTGGGGGCATTAGTGTTCACGTATCTTGCCTTTTTTTTTTTAAATCAAAGAAGAAGCCATCTTTGTGGATACATGTATATATTTCTCCATCAGAGGGAAATTTTTCAGGGATTTAAAAAATTTTTTTAATAGTCAAGGCTCGAGGTTAGAGCAAAACCAAATATTAGGATTGGCGTGTGAGACAGACACTGCAAACTGGAAGATTTGCGGATTTAACAAGAACAGACAATTCTGAAGGAAAATTTCTCTGTTTAAATACATCGGGAGTCTGGGGTTCCTTTCAAGGGGTTACTAAACCATTTGCGCCTAAGTAGGAAGGCAGTAATGGAACTATAGTTCGGCTTCCTTCAGAACTCATTAATGCCTCGGATTCTTTATGGGGCATCCATTAGGAATATACACTAATAACAGTTTAATCCCACTACACCCAATTACAGATCCCACTTAACCAGTGTCTGCCTCCCTTTCTCTCTCTCCCTCTGAATTATGTCTCATAAAATAGAATATGCTAACAGAGAGGATTAAAAAGACAACAAGCCTCTCCCTTCCCAACATTAACAATTACAAATAGTGACTATAAGGCCACAGAAATAGCCGGAGAGTGGGCCGAAGTGGATAATGAGGTACAGAGCGGAGGGCCGGTCCCCCCCCACCTCTTATCCTTAATAACACCGCACCTGACAAAAGAGATGCCCCCACTCGCCAGATCGAAACTGCGTCAACACCCAAGATTTTATGAAACTATGCATTTTAGGACTCGAATCCTCCCACTGCATCTCCATGGGCTCTTCAGAAGGACTGTCTGAGAAAAAAGAATGGATTGTCTGCAAACTTTTTATCTTCGCTCTTGCCTCCAGAGTTGGGCTCTTTAATTATTAAAAATGTGGTATTAATGAAACATGCAATCCTGGAAAGGCAACTACTTTTATCACTGCACATGAAAGGCGAAAATTTAATATGCTGAATATACTGTGTACGCACTGCAAATGTATTTGCATCTACCTTCCAAAGAGCAAGCCCTCCCCAGCTCCCCCCTCCCCTCCTTTACAGCTGCTCAATCTGCAAGAATGTGCAGAAGTAATTTATCTGAAATGGCCACTATTGTTCTTGATTCTGATTTGATTCCAAAAAAGCCAAATAATAGAAACCATTCTGAACGTCTATTTTGTGCACCTGTTGTGCCGCATTATGATATCCTGCGATTTCCATTTACGTCACATCTCTCGACATGCCTTTGATACACCATGCTGCTTTGCTCGACAAAAATCCAGGATGCTAGAAACCAAAGCCATCCTTATTTTATTAACAAAATGGCAATGGCGCATGCTCCTGAATGAGAGGTTTGGAAGCAAAGCGGATCACGTCGATCTGACTGCAGCCAGACTCCGCTGAACTAATGATAAGGAGATTTAAAGTAGCTGAAGAGCCAGGAGGGACGCACACATACAAGATATCAATATTGTTGGTGATTCTGTTACTCGGGCAAAAACAAAAGGCCGTTGGAAGTTCCTCCCCACCCCCACCCCCTTGCTTTGGTCCTTGGATACCCTGTGAGTTGAGAATCTGAATAGTTTTTCGGCTCTGCTCCATGGGTGGGCTGGTTTCTTTGCTGATCAACTCAGGAAGGCATGGGATTCTGCATTTTCCTCTTGCTTTTAACTGTGCAGCATCACCCTAATTTGTGTTTCAAGATCGTGGCTTCCACATTTCCAACACTTCCTTTGTAAGCTCTTACCTGAGCTCCTTGTACGAGGACACCGTGATTCTGGGAAGACTCAGAGTGACCAAAGAGGGTTGGTTGTGGTAGTTAGTGGTGGCTAAGGGGACAATCAGCTTTGCCTGGAGCTGAAGGACACGTGGATCTTGAAGTAGCAGAATGCCCAAGCCTCCCTGGCTGTCTTTGAGGTTTGTTAACAAGCTTCTTCCATGCTGAGCGGAGTCGCGTAGACGCACCTAGTGCCCAGGTCGCCGTGATCACCTTCGCTTATGTCAAACGATGATAACACCTGTTTCTATGGCGTGGAGATTATCCCTTCAGAGTGAAAGTGTCCAGAAGTTCGGTGTGGCTCCTAGGTGGTATTCGGGGATCATGCAAAGTGGCTGCTTTCAGAAATCTGAAGAAGATAAAAATTGTCTGGCCCAGAGAATCTTAGTGTGGAAGGGGACCTGTAAGGTCAAATCCAGCTTGGGCTTAATGTAGGAATCAGTCCCTCCCTGACATATTTGACAGGTGGTCTTCTAGGTTCTGTCTGAATTTTCCGTTAAAGGGCAAAGCCCGCTTAACAAAGCAGTCCGCTCTGTCGGTCAACAGCCCTTGTTGTTAGAGAATTTTCCTATACATGGTGCTGAAAACTGGGCCTTTTTTTTTTTTTAACTGAGTTTTTTTACAATTTTATTTTTATTAGAGTTGTTTTACAGTGTTGTGTCAATTTCTGCCGTATAGCACAGTGACCCCATCACACGTGTACATACTTTCTTTGGCGCCTACTCTCTCCTCTCAGGGTGGAACATGATGGGAGATAGTATGAGAAATCTGGGCCTTTTAAAGCAGAACAAGGTAACATGCAGAAAAGTCAGTGCCAGGGTATTCCCGTCATGGCTCAGCGGTTAACAAAGCCAATTAGCATCCATGAGGACGCAGGTTCCATCCCTGGCCTCGTTCAGTGGGTTAAGGATCCGGCGTGGCCATGAGCTGTGGTGTAGGTCACAGATGCGGCTAGGATACTGAGTTGCTGTGGCTGTGGCGTAGGCCGGCAGCTGTAGCTCCAATTCAACCCCTAGTCTGGGAACCTCCATATGCCCTGGTGGTGGCCCTAAAAAGACAAAAGATGAAAAAAAAGAAAGAAAGAAAAAGTCAGTGCCCACCAAGGTCCCCTTCATGGGTGTGAGACATGTAGCTTCATACGTTTGGTTTATAGCTCTGTTGACCTTGTCTTGGAGTCCTCAACTGCTATTAACAAGGTTCACTTTTACCCAGCCTCACAGATTACCAGTTAGTAGTGAGGCTATTTAATACTGATGCCATCTGTGATTTAAGATGAGGGACTTAGAAGATCTCTGCATATATGTGGCAAAATAAAATAAAGTCATATATATTTGACTCTCTCTATAATCATTGGAAATACATCATATTTTTGTAAACCAGTTTTTATCATCTTAATTTAGTTTAGTTTAGTTTGTGTCTTTTTAGGGCCACACCCGCAGCATATGGAACGTCCCGGGCTAGGGGTCGAATCGGTGCTTTAGCCGCAGGCCTACACCACAGCCACAGCAACACAGGATCCGAGCCGCGTCTGCGACCTACCCCACAGCTCATGGCAACGCCTGGCAACGCCGGATCCTTAACCCACTGAGCGAGGCCAGGGATGGAACCTGCATCCTCATGGATACTAGCCGGTTTGTTTCCACTGAGCCACAACCACCGGTTTTTAACTCACAGGTCTTTTCCATTGCTGTGTGCTCCTCCGTCACCTCTGCCCCCAGGCCACTTCACTCAGTGGCCTGCCAGGTCAAGACCAGAATACAGACTTGAAGAAGGCAAACTCTCTGAACTTCAGCAAGATTACGATTCTCTCTCCCTTCCTTTTGCAGTACGATCTCAAGTCCTCCCTCGTCAGTCAGGTAGAAGGACATGCTGTGGCTAAGTTAAGCAGGGTCTGAGCTAAGGAGTAGCAGGATGTTAGAACGCGCAGCCTGCGTGCTGATTCATCGACTCACTTTGCACGCCTCTGCTTCCCCATCTCTTTGGATGCCTGCCTGCTTCTCAGCGCTGTAGCCGAGCTTGACCCAGATCGACGGATGCTGACCAAGCCCAGGGCCCTGCTGATGAGGACCCGGGCTTTCTCAGAGGCCAGCCTTGAGCTTTTGATCCTTGCCCCTCACCACCACCCGCAACACTTAGTTTCAAAGAACACAGAGAAACACTTTGGAACCTGCCCCCGCCCCCCTGAGATAGACCTGCACACAGTGACGGCTGCCCTGAGGTCAGACAAAGGGAGCGAGTATCATCACACAGTCATGGAAGAAATGCTGCCAAAAAGTTTTTAAGGAAGAGCAAAGCTATTGGCATCTTTTTATTTTATTTATTTATTTATTTATGTATTTATTTATTTATTTATTTTTTGTCTTTTTGCCTTTATCTAGAGCCGCACCCGCGGCATATGCAGGTTCCCAGGCCAGGGGTCTAACAGGAGCTGTAGCCGCCGGCCTTCGCCACAGTCACAGCAACGCGGGATCCGAGCCGCGTCTGCAACCTTCACCACAGCTCACGGCAACGCCGGATCCTTAACGCACTGAGCAAGGCCAGGGATCGAATCCACAACCTCATGGTTCCTAGTCGGATTCATTAACCACTGAGTCACGACAGGAACTCCCTGGCATCTTTTTAGATCATGGGCCTTGAGCACCAGTGGGTTGTCCAAAGTGTCGGCTGTTAAAATTGGGAAACTGAGCTCAGAGAGAGAGAGAGAGAGAGAGAGAGAGTACAGACGCAGTCCAGCCTCAGCCAGGATGGTCTGTCTGGTCTGGAAGTGGGGCTCACACGTGAGTAGCCGGGAGAAGCCAGACATCCAACACATGACTGCAACATAAATTGTCTCCTGAAAAACAGAATCTCAACGCCCTACTGACAAGAAAATAAAGCGTGTTGGGATATCACTCACCTCCATTCCCAAGGGACAAAAATCACACTTTTCATGAGATATGAATACCCCACTCCCATTTGAAAGACTACTTCAGCAAATATGGTGGAAAGTTTGATGAGGTCATTGTTTGGTTATTGCCACATTTATTATTGGATGGGAATTTTATTGATGCATAATGTCAACTCTACTTTTTTTTCCCTACCTTTGGTTAAATGAAACTAAATTATAGTTAAACTGTTTTCGATAAGGAATTCCCACTGTGGCTCAGTGGGTTAAGGACTCAACATTGTCTCCCTGATGCTGTGGGTTCTATCCCTGGCCTTGCTCAGTGGGTTAAGGATCCAGCCTTGCCAAAAGCTGCAGTGTAGGCCACAGCTCAGTTCTGATTTTGCTAGGGTTGTGGCATAGGCGAGCATCTGCAGCTCTGATTCAACCCTTAGCCTGGAAATTGCATATGCCACCAGTGTGGCCATAAAAAGAAAAGGAAAGTTTTTTTCAGTAATAAAAATTGAATTATTTCTTAAAGGATAAAATGAGATAATGTGCACGAAAGTGCTTTGAACTTATATTGACATATAAGTTTTATTAGCTTAAAAGTAAATTGCAATGTTTGTGTCTAAGAAAAAAAAATCATCCCCTAATTGAAAATAAGAAGGAGCATTTGGATAGTTTAATGCTGTATATACTATTTTCAAGGTAAATTGAGTGGTTTTTTTTGGTATTTTTTTGGATTTTTAGGGCCACACCCACGGCACATGGAAGTTCCCAGGCTAGGGGGACACTACAGCCACAGCAGTGCAGGATCCGAGCTGCATCTGCAACCTATACCGCAGCTCAAGGCAACGCTGGATCCTTAACCCACTGAGCGAGGCCAGGGATCAAACCCGCAACTTCACAGATACTAGCCGGGTTCATTAACCATTGAGCCATGACGGGAACTCCAGAAATGCTGTCTTTTTCTACAGTGAAAACTTTTGGGTATTTGTTTCAGATAAACAATTTTGCTCAGATTCCATATTTTGACTTTAAGATGCCCTCGCTGGCGATTTGGGGATTTCTGAGATCACAAGCTCACACAGTCTTTACCATGTGAGACTGTTGACCAGAAGCAATCACGTTCATGAAGGCAAATCCCTGTTTCCTTACCTAGAAAACTTAGTTTGTCACCTACCAACCTCTCTTGTCAACCTGGCCAAGAATGGAGAAGAGAAAGTCAGAGTATTTCTGTACCTCGCTTCTACCCTGGTATCGCCTTTCTTTGGCTTATGAGATAAACGTTGTGCCCATTTCTGGGGTGTTGGCTGCAGCCTAGGGCTTAGGACAAGCTTGCCAACCGCCCAGACCTGGAGTTCACAGTGGACGCCCCAGGTTCACTCTAAATACTCTTCCTGTTATATCAGCATCACATGGATCCGTGTCAAGCCAAGAGTCATAGCGATGGCGTGCATGGAAGCGTCTGAACTCTGGGACCTACATTTCCTCACGTACAATCACAAGTTTCTGAAGAATTTCTTCCCCACCAGAGAAAAAAAGGTAATTTTTTTTTTCTTTCTGGAAAATGTTCATTTCATGTGTGAAACCAATTGGTGGAAATGAGATATTTCTCTTGACGGACGGTGATTTTGTAATCAAGGAAAACATTAAACTCATAAGCACGGAAAAAACTTACCACGTGCGAGAACTGGAAAACTGGAACAAGGCGTGTCATATGTAAGGCACAATTTTAATCTTTTCTCTTAACTCTCTCACTTCTCGCATGCATAATTTTTGGAAGACAGACTGGAACCCTGCATTATATTTATCTTCACTTGCCCCAAATTCTCTTTGGCGAAGTCCAAAGATAACTAACCCTCAGTTACTAGAAAGTTAACAGTGAAAATGGAGGGAGGGTGGTGTCTGCTGAGCTTCTGCTTGGAGAGACTTGTTTGTTTGGCTTAATACAGAGTTTGCGGCACCAGGTTCCTCTGTCACCTTCCCATGACCTTTAGCCTCCTCTGTGCCACCTCCAGTAGCGAGAGGATACTGAGCTTTCGAGGTCTGATTTCGACCATCCCCTCCTCTGACGCCTGCTGTCTACTCAGGTCAGCAACTCGTAGATTGCGTGCTTATCACCGCAGGCCTCTGCTCTTTCTGGCGTTGGTGAGGCTGAACACGTGTATTTAAACCAGAAAAGAGAGCTTATCTAAGAAGAGACCAATCCCACGTGGACTATTTTATTCTCTCTTACTTTATTATGAGGGACAGAAAACTTTTCAAAGAGAATGGAGTGCTACATTAAAATGAGAAGATATATTTGTACCTTCTCTAAGATATTAATTTCCAGAACTGTTTCCATGAAGAAAAACAGCCCTTTCAGAAATGGACTTCCAGGTACCATGATGGGTTCCCAGAGAACAGAGGAAATACCTTTTTTTTTTTTTTTTTCATTTAACTGATGCTAACTGCTTTCTCAGGACCCTGGAACACAGTGAAAGTCTCAATTACTGATCAGATTACTAGTCAGATCTGTTCTCTCTTAATCTCTAGCTCTCTTTCTCATTATCTCCATCTCTTTTTCTTTCAACAGTGAGGGAACATGGAAGTTCCTATCGTGGCTCAGTGGAAATGAACCGAGCTAGTTTCCATGAAGACACAGGTTCGATCCCTGACTTCGTTCAGTGGGTTAAGGATCTGGCATTGCCGTGAGCTGTGGTGTAGGTCACAGATGCGGACTGGATCCCACGTTGCTGTGGCTGTGGTGGAGTCCGGCATCTGCAGCTCTGATTCAGACCCCCCTGCCCCCTCAGCCTGGGAACTTCAGTATGCCGCACCTGCAGCCCTACAAAAAAAGAAAAAAACAAGGGAGAGAAAGAAAAGAGAATGAAGGAACATATACACCCACCAATGTCATGAGAGCCATATTCTTCAAGCATTTGTTGACTGCTGCTCCAAGTTTCACACTACCGAAAGGCAGAGTACTCCGTGACCCAAGACACTGCTTTCTCTGAGTCTCAGAAAGATGTCAGCTTCCTCGGTGGAAAACTCACTTTGGGAAAGTCGTTGTCACCAAAAGAGCTGCTTTTGGGGGCTTTCTAATCACAGTTTTAGGAACACTGTGCTAGATGGAAAGCAGAAGGAATATTTAAAAATTATCCCCCCATCCCTTGGGCGTGGTGGGTCTGTGCGGGTCAGACAGGATCGTTTTTCTCCCCTTCTCTCCCAGGTCATGTGGAAGCTTGAACCTATAAAGGCAACCAAGGTGAACTGGCCCATTCCACACAGCAGGGTGGGTCGTTCACTGCAGGCGGGGGTTCTTGACGGTGCTCTGTCCACTCTAATTTTAAACATCTAAGCAATGGGAGTCCCACCACTGCCTTCGGAAGATTACCCCACAGTCTAATAGAGCTCAACATTAAGAAGATTTTCAATTGGCAATTGGTAATCAACCTAAATTTCCCTTTGCTTAATTTCATCCCATTACGCCAAACTCTTTCCCCTTGTTCCACCGAGCTCTTCACCCTCATTAGGTGTTTACGCCCTCCAAATCCTAATAGATAGCTGGCAAAAACAAAGCAAAACAAAAAAACAACACTCTCCGTTATCACTTAACTACACCATGGATACACACCTCTTCTTTGGACATTGAATTAATTTCGCTTTCCCTACACACTGTTCTCCTTAACATTCTTTAATGGTAAAAGAGTCAAATATTTTGCTAAATAAATAAATAAATAAATAAATAAAGAGTCTCTAAGTGAGAAGCTCAGCAGTCTATAATGGACTAGAAGGGAATAAATACATTCTAATGTGGGCGGGTGATAATGGAACAGCTAAATTCACCTTTTGCCCTTTACATAGACATAGAGACAAACCATTAAGACAACTGGACAAAGTCTTCCCCCCACCCCAACTTATCTATTTCTATGCTAGTTCTTTTATACTATTAACCTTGCCTGTTACAATCTAAAGTGTTTTCCTGGTTTAGAAAGCATTGCCTGATAATGTGTTAGCTGTCAGTTATCCTTAATTTAGTAAAACCGTTGACATTACTATTGATAACTTGACTTACTGTACGGTTCTCTTAAAATACTACAAGGCAGCAGTTCTGTAGGTGAAAACCAAGCCTTCGTGCATGTCTCATTTGTAATACTGGCTGTTCTCCTCTATATTTAGACCACTTCTACTGGTAAAGTCAAACACCATGTTTTAGTAGCAAACCTTCAATGTAACATATGTTTAAAAAAAAACAAAAACAAGATTTCCATTTATTTTCCCCCAGGGTTTGAAAACTCCAGCCCCCAGTCTCTGTTTAGAGAAATAATTCATCTTGTTGTATCTAGACCCATGTATCAGTGGCTTGGTTTTGCCGCTCTCCTTGAATGCTGTCATTCCTCATGATTCCTTTGACTTTTATCCTGAATTTTAAGCTAGTTTTCTGCTGACATTCATGATCCTCGATACATGTTTCACATGAATAAACGAGTCAATGGAACACAGGGAATAGTACATAACTTCTGGAAGGTTATTCTAGGGGTCGTACATTTATGGGTCTTCTGAGAACATTTCTGGTTAACATCCATGAACACTTGGAACTAATACCAAATTCAACATTTCAGCTTCAGAAGGTGGATACCTGTCGAAGATGGCGTTTTCTCCATCTCTATACTGCCTCCGTCAGGCTGTGTGGTTGAATGTCTAGGATGTCGCGCTGATTTCTAAGAATTTTCTTTCTCGTATTTGTTAGCTGCACATCAAAGAGTTTTTTTTAAGTTGGAAACAACAGAAACAAACTCCAGAAAACTTAAGCAGAAGAGGGGGAATGACTGAGATAATACCATGGCATTTCAAAGCATCAAACATAAGCATTTGATGAATCAGGTCTACAGAAGGAGGAAGAGGGCAGCAACACCCAGGTCTTCTGGAAGGAGGTGTGTACATAAAACTACTGTGTTTCCAGCCACGCCCGTGTTGACATCACTGAGTTCCAACAGCCCCCAGCAAGTGGGTATTCCTGTTTTCAGTGTTACATTCCTGGGAGAGAGAATCTGGCTTTATTTGAGCTCCTCTGGAGGCTGGCCCATGAACCAGGTTGAGGATTTGGACTCAAGAAATTTGCAGGACTGCTGGGAGCCCACTTTTCTGTGTCAAGGATCCCTCTCAGAAGTGGAGAAATGGTTGTGAGACATCCATGCCTAAGAGCGGTCCAGTTCTCTGGAGTTAAGGCTGTACTGCACGGCGCTTACTGAAGATTAATTTGACACATTGCGGTGCATCCTTGTTCGATATTACTTCCTCCCTTTTTCTGGAATATCGAATTTCTAACCTCTCCTTGAGTCATCGACGGTGGGTCTTTATGCAAAAATCTAGGACCTTTTGAGTGTAGCTGTTTGCAAAACTGCAGTCTCCAGGGAACGTGTATGTAAAGGGAAAATATAATTTATTTTCTTTATTCTGGTTGCAGCTCATCTTGGCTTCTTCCTGAGCCCTCAATCAGGAGTGAGTGAGGGTACGGGAGAGAAATTAATTAACTGTCCAATCAAGTTTGGAGCTGTCAGGCCTGATAATTTCAGCCATCCTTCTCAGTTGGTGTTCATTCCTTCATTAGGATACAATATCCCATTTCTTACGTACTTATTCCCTTCCCTGCTTCCTCCCCTAAGATGACATCCTAGTGTGTGTGGGGGGAAGGTGGGTGCAAGTTAGGTGTTCTGCCAGCCTTGGGAATCAGTTAGGAATTGTGTTATCTTCTGGCCCTTTCCTTGCTGAGTCCGCTGTCCGTCTCGTCTTGGGATGTGTGCTTGCATTCCTGCAAGCAGTGCAGAGCTGGAAAACTCATGACCTTCATCTTGCCCTGGGCAGAATGATAAGGCAAGAGTCTAGGGCTCCTCTTGGCATGTGACCTCAGTACGCCTCTCCATCTGGAAGACCTCAAGTCCCCACCACGTACTCCATCCAGCTCGGTGGCCAGTGGTTGGTTCCCAGCCTTCGCCCTGTGAGAGCAGCACCCACCTACTCAGTAACCCCGAGTAGCCTCCCGGCGGGGGTGGGGGGGAGCTCGACTACACAGCCTCATTCTGCCTAACCTCTTGGCCAGGCCATGTCCATTTCTGACGTGGTCTTTGTAAGAAACATGACATCGATGCTTCAGTGTTTTTGAAGACAAGCCTTCCATGGAGAATATTTACTGCTCTACGTTTAACGCTCAGGTCTTTTATTCTGGACATTAAAATTTGCTGGACATTTTCATGACATGCAAATATCGAAGACTAGGGAGTTCCCATTGTGGCGCAGTGGAGATGAAGTCTGCATCCATGAGGTCACAGGTTCGATCCCTGGCCTTGCTCAGTGACTTAAGGATCTGGCATTGCCGTGAGCTGTGGTGTAGGTCGCAAAAGTGGCTTGGATCCTGGGTTGCTGTGGCTATGGCGTAGGCCAGCAGCTGCAGCTCCAATTCAGCCCCTTGCCTGGGAACTTCCATATGCCGTGGGTGCAACCCTAAAAATTAAAAAAAAAATAAATAAAAATAAATTTGAAATCTGAGATTTCTTCGGTACATGTGAAAGCTAGTTTAGGGAGTTTCACTGACCATACAACTTCTGATTTCATAGACCGAGCAGAAGTCTTCTCTCCCACAACATCAATGCTAAGTGGTTCAAGGGCTAACTTTGCTTGAATGTCTTTCCCTAATCCACAGCCATGTGCGATTTCCCAAGATTCTCTAGGTCTCAACAGAAAATCTGAACGGTCACATGTCCTCATGTAGTTTCTGGGCCTAGAATGTCCTTTGTCATTATCACACACACTGAAATACAGAATTGTTTTCATTTTAAGGTTGATATAGTAAATGGTAAATGGCCTTTCTGTTCATATAAGATTTTTTTTTTTGTCTTTTTATGTGGCATATGGAAGTTCCCAGGCTAGGGGTTGAATTGGAGCTGCAGCAACGTGGGATCCTTAACCCACTGAGCAAGGCCAGGGATTGAACCTGCATACTCGCAGAGACAACACAGGTCCTTAACCCACTGAGCCACAGTGGGAACTCTGGCCTTTCTGTTAAATTATAACTATTCTTATTAAAACAACATAAGTGGTTTTATTCCAAGTCCTGTATGATTCTTTGAAATTTAACCCCAAAGGCATTTGTCAGTGGTAACTCATCAGAGCCCAATGTCTGGATTCTGACTTGCGTTCTCTTTATTGTTACTTTGGCATTCTTGAAATGTAAAATCAACTTTCCATACAACAGTTTTTGTTTGTTTGTTTGTTTAATACGGCCCTTTTTAAGCCTCTGTATGTGGTATGCCTTCTTTTTGACCGGGAAGTAGTTACAGAATATAAATACATGGAACTTCTTTTCTTATTTTCATACTGACCTTTATAGAGAATGTTCTGATTTGCACTTCCCTGCCACGTGTGACTGTTCTCTGCCGAGATCTTCTTAAACTCCTACATTCTTAACATTTGGGGGTTCTATTTAGGCCGGTTGGAGCATGTCATGTAAGTTATTTTTTTGGAAAAACGCACATGCATTTTTCAGCGGATTTGTGTGCATCTGGCGGGCCCCAGGTGGTAAATCCGTGCCTTTCAAATCCCTTTCCTTCCCCCACGTGTGAAGACCACTAGGTGGAGAGCAGATGGGCTCCCAGGAGTGAAAACCTCGCCTGTTCTTCTCCTCTTGTGCTCAACCTTGTCATCCATTCACTCAGTGATCGTCTCAAGAAAGATTTCCTGGGTATGCACTGTTTTTGGAGAGACAGGAGGGGTCAGCGGAAAACACAAAGCTCTGCTTTGGCCACAATTCACATTGACTGATTGATTGACTGATTGATTGATTCTTGCTTTTTAGGGCCACACCCATGGCCTATGGGAGTTCCCAAGCTAGGGGTCCAATCGGAGGTGCAGCTGTCAGCCTACACCACAGCCACAGCAACGCAGGATCCGAGCCACAGCAGATCTGAGACACGTCTGCAACGGACATGGCAGGTCCTGGTAACACCAGTTCCTTAACCCACTGAGCGGGACCAGGGATGGAACCCACAACCTCATGGGGATCAGTCGGGCTCATTACCACTGAGCCACAGCAGGAACTTCCCCACAATTTACATGCAACTCCAGACAAGGTTCTACCTTTCTTTTATGTTTGGGGGGATCCAGATGACAACATATGGAAGGTCCGAGTATGGTCATCACAAACCTTAGCAGATAAAATACGTGTAAACCAAACTCACATGCCAAGGGCCACAGTTACAGTCCCTGTCTCCGACATTTCCACCAGTCGCGTTCAGTGCTCGCAGACACCTGGAGCTACCACGTTTACAGGGCACATGAAATGCAACACGGCAGCTAACAGGCGTGGCAGACGTCACAGACTGGGATGAAGAGACTGATGCTAAGGTAACATCCATCCTGCACATTTCCCCAAACTGCATGAGAGCTTAGCTCATACTACGGTCATTTGCCTCCTGTGGACGGAGTTCTAGATGAAGACATGAATTAATAAAAACATCCTATGTCTTAATGCTAACCTTTGGTGCCTGTTACACGTGTACGATAAATCCAACCATAATGTAGAATTTTGTCTGCCAGATATATTTATTATTTTTAGCCTCAAGATAAGCTCTGTGACTCTTTTTTAAATAGTGTAATTGGTTTAGTCTTTCTCAGTATATATATATATATATATACATACACACACACACACATATATATGCATGCAAAAATATAAACATTTATTCCCATATATTTTTATGGATAAATAAAACCTTTGAGAGTACCTTGTTATTCCAAACCAGTATTTGCATTTTTTTTTCTAATTTTATCCTTGGTAAATAATTAGATTTTTTGAAAAGCCGATGAGGCAACACAGTGGATTTTACATTTTAAATCATTCTCTCAGTTATCAAAAAAAGTCCCTTTATTGTCGATAAATGGCCCTGTGAGAATGTTCACAAATTAGACAAAAAACATATTTGGGCTTTTTCATGTCATCCACTTTATAGCTATAAAATAACCAAGACCTCTGATAGTGAAGGTGGGACAAAAAGGACATACCATTGTGTAAAGCTAGCAACTGTACACCTGTCCCACCAAACACTGCCGGTCACACCCAACACCCCATTCTCCCTTCCCTTAGGACGACGGTGCCACCTTTACCCTACAACATTTTGTGCTGTTTTCGGGCTACCGTTTCCTCGATGTTTTTAACTAACTTTTACTTTGTTTTCCAACCTGTTGTACATGACATGGCCAGGGGCTCCCAACAAAATCTGAAAGACTTGTTGAATCTCCTTCACCAAGGCTCTTGGCCAACAGGTGCAAAACGGTGAGATTAAAGATTTAGTGATATCAGGAAAACGTTGCTGTAACGGCAAAACCCCGTCCACTGAATTTCAGAAGTGGCAGCAAGAATGACCCCTGGAGGACCACTCCCCGCCCGAACACTGCGATGACTTCAAGGGCATGGAGCTACCAAGTTAATTTCTGACCTTCTACAGAGTTCCACGACTCATTTTATTTCCACTTCTGGAGGAGTGCGTGGATGAGATCCCCATGAAACTAATTAGCATTTGTTCCTACTCCTCTCTCCCCTGCGGAATTACTTTTGCTGAACCCAGATTCAGAGAGGTGGCCCTCCTGTGCCTCTGGTAAGCAATTTATTTTTTCATTTACTTTATACCCGTCTTTACCAGTTTGCTATTATCTAGTGTATATTAATACTATGCCAATATGTTAACCAGCAACCTCTTTCCCTTACGATTCCATTGGAATTGGTCCAGGGCAAGGGCAATTCCAAGGAGAAATTTGGGCTTGAAAACTGAGTGTCCCCCCCACCCGGGGGCGGGGGGGCGCCCCTCAGGCTCCCTGGCACTTCGCCATTTTATCTAAAGCTTCTTCTGAGAACCTCACAGCAGGCTGTCCCCTGACTGCCAATACATTCTCCACAAGGTGTGACACCTGTAAGAAGAGCCTTTGACACAATCCAGTCTCTGCTGACATGACTCCAGGTGAGGGTCAGCATTTAAAACAGAGTTCTGTTTTGCAGCTCTTCGGGCAAATGGTACAATGCATTTCACACAAACATACCAAGATGGCAAAACAGTTCAGTCCTGTTGGAAGAAGAGACTTTATTTTCTATTTTCCCCTTTCTCTAAAATGGGCGATTGCTTTTCTGCCAATGAGGCTCAAAAGGGCCATGGAAACTAAGGCTTTCAAAGCTGTTAAATGCAGCCTCAGATTTACAATACAATCCAGCATGACAAATCTTCCAGGAAAATCTCTGGAGCATCATAGCTGCCTTGCACAATTTTTCTTTAAGTTCGGATTTTGGCATGCAACACCTTGAGAAACAGGGAAAGTCAATGTGGGCAAGGAAAGCCAAAACAAAACAAAAACCAAAATAGAAGAAAAAAAAAAAGAAAAAGCCCAACACAACAAAGACAGTGAAAAAACACAAACAGCCACGCAAGCTATTAAGCATCTGCCAAAGTAAACGGTGGGTGTGGGTTTGCCTGGGCTCTGCCCTGCAGGTAGAGGCAGGCGGAGAGGGAGCAATGGAAGAGGAAAGAGCAGAGAGAGAAGGAGCCGCGGAGCCCGCCTGCCCTGCGGAGCAGGAACTGGAGGGCACCAACAGCCGTGCAAAACAGGACATACCTTTCTGGCTCGCTCGTTCTGTCTGCTGAGACAAAGCAGTCCCATTCGCAGCGGGAGGCCAAATCAAAATGAAATTTTATTTAGTCTGCACTGTCCCCAGATTGGGTTTCAGAATGACTGCTTAAGGAGATAGCATGGATGGGGCTGTGCATGCTTTGCATATGAAACTGCAATAGGAAAAGAAATCTACATAATCAAAAAAATCTGTGCTCTGCCTGTGTGACAAAACCCCTGGACTCCAGTGATGTTACCCGCAGTGTGTGTTTTCAGGCAGACCCTTGGTGGGGGGGGGGGTGAAATAGATTTTTAAAAAATCCTAGACAACAGGCTCAACAAATAGTCACCAGTCTGTAATACCCTGGTTTCTGAAAATATACAGGTGCCTGGTTACAATGCTGCCACACTGAAATAATTGTGATTTTTTCAGAATATTTGGGAACACATCAGAAATCTGTGTGAGAAAAGAAAGCACATTTAAAAACACGTGCACATTATTGGGGGGGTTGTTCTGACAATGATTCTGCCTCTGAACCTCGACCAAATAAATGACAAGCTTAAGCCCGATGTAAGACCGAAATAAAGAATGAAAGCCCTTGGAGTTTTCTCCGGGAGGGTACTTAACCCATTCCTATTTAGAGGCTACTTTTACAAATGGAGGGAACAGCTTTCAAAATGCTCTTCAGATGCTGGGAGTATTTTGAAAATCAAGAATAAAACAGAGAGAGAATGCATGTCAGGGACTCTTTGGGGAAATATATATAAATATATATAAATGAATGTATATGTATATATATACAGACACACTATATATAAATAAATATATGTATATATATGTACGTGTGTGTGTATACACACACACACACACACACACACTGACTATGATCTTAATACAGGGTTTTCAGTGCCCTGGCCAGAGTGGGACATGGTGTGCCAGGTACACAGAAACCAGGGGGGCAGAAGAGAGCCTTTTGGTAAATATATATTATTTCTCAAGGAAATACTTATCCCAGCTTGATTTTGATAGATCAGTTCCTTGAGGTTGAGCGCTGCCAATCATTTTCTTTAAAGAGGAAAAAAAAAAAAGGAAAGAGGAAATTGAATGAAAGAAAACCTACCTGTATTACATGGAAGAAAAAGGCCAGGCAGGTGCTCCCCTAGCACGGGGCTCTGCAAAACATGGCCCGTCGTCATTCTGTTTTGCGGAGCGTTCCTGGGGGCTG